>CM024242.1:86526065-86584226 GCA_013421045.1 Propylea japonica
TTCACTGAAAGCACATCTTCAACAAAAATTGAACTCTTGTGATAATTGGTGATTGAAATTGTCAGGATGAGATGTGTCTTGACGATAAAATGAAAAAATCACTTGATTTAACTACTGAAACAAACCAGAGGAGTTTCAAAGTTAAAGTAAAAAAACAGATTTCGTTTCACCCTTTTTAAAACGACGTACGCCAGGTTTTCTTTAAATTCAAAACTGTAACCGTTTTCGGATTAACATACAACTAAAAAACTTCATCGATTTATTGAGTTGATCGATTATTTTGCATTAATAGAAAATTTCGACCAACATCTGCGAAGTTGAGAGTTCTAATTACCCTTCTCTTATTCTCAGGTATGCCTCCTCAACAGTTTGTACCTCAGGCCTATGCCCAAGCGGGATACGCCCCGCAGATGCCATACCAGGGGTACCCCGGCATGTAATACACGCCTGCAAAAAATTATACCCAAATGACTAGCAAATGGATATAGTACAAGACAATATAGTATGTTATACATGAGGGGGTTGATTTGTCTTTACACTCAGGAATAAAAGTTAAAAAAATATTTTAAACTCAAGAAATAAAATTCTAGTTTTGAACTCGATGTGAAGACAATTCGATATTTCCAGTATTCTAATTATATGCGTATAAAGTAATCATTCGAGTTTAGGTTTTTGAGAATGTATAAGAGAAATCAACCCCTTTTAAAATGCTTGAAATGAAGTCTTAGGAACTTACCGTTAAACTGTCCATTACGCCAAAGTCTTGTAAGAGGAAATAATGGATGAACATATTTTTTCATAGTTCAAAGTTTTGAGATTAACACAAGAAATCGTTAAAATATAAAAAATAGTTAATTGGATATGAAAAAATAATGTAGATACTAAACGGAAGCTTATACCTCCCAGACTGTAAAGAATTCTTCAGTGTTTAATTACTTTGAAAAATGTTTTCAATGGAAAAAGAAACTTGAAAAAACTAAGAGGTAATATTTTCAATTTTGAAATGTTTAATCAGATTTCAAATTCTATCCTAGTTTCTGATGTATTTGTTCACGTCCGTTCAATATTGTGCTTTATTTTTGTTATTTTTTTAATGGATGCTTGTTTACTTTTTAGTATGTACATAAAGAATATTATGTGCTAGTAAATGGGAAGAAGCAGAGACGTACTGTGTATATATAATATATTGATAATAATATAGTATAATTTAGTTGTCGATCAAAATTTTATGTTTGTCGTTTAAAAGTTCGACCTACTTCTGATTAGTGATTTTAGGCATTCCCAGTTTGGTTACACAAAATGTTTTCTTACATTCTTGATTTTCTTCTAATAACAAATGGTTATTTTATTAGAATTTTAATGATGCACATCAAATGAAATATTTATTCAGTGTATAAGCAAGTTGAAACTTTTATTTTTGTATTATTATATATTTGTAAATGTTGGTATATTTCTCAGTAATTGCACTTAAATGCAAAGTTCTTGTTATTTTCCTATAATCATGAACAGCTATATTAATTAAAGACATTACCTATAATTCGTGCATTTTATTTTACCTGGTAATTCGACAGTATGAATATCTGAATTTAATCAATCAACATTATAAATGTACTGCCATCTATGTGTTTTACCACGAACCTACAGCTTCAATCAATATATGTAAGATGGCGCCACCCAGCAAACTTATATTTTGTGCTGCCATCTATATGCTCCTATACGAACTTTCAGTTTCTTTTAGTACCCGTAAGATGGCGCCACCTATTAAAATTTCCAAGGTGCTGCCATCTATGTTATCCTTTAGGAACCTGCAGCTTCAATCAATATACGTAAGATGGCGCCACACAGCAAACCTGTATTTTGTGCCGCCATCTTTGTTTTACTCCACGAACCTTCAGCTTCCTATAAAACTCGTAAGTGGCGCACCTCATAAAATTCCCGATGTGCTGCACCCATGTTTTCTTCCACGAACCTACAGATTCTATCAATGTACATCAGATGGCGCCACGCAATAAACTTGTATATTGTGCTGCCATCTATGTGTTCTACTACGAACTACCTCAGCAATTCGATCTGCAAAGATCAATCTATTCACAGTAAATTAATTAATATTTATTTATTCCAAGCTTTTTTACATAAATGTGTGACTGCATGTCACAATTATTAATACTAAGTCCTCTTTCATAACAAACTCTCATTTATCGCGTTTTATCAACAAGGTTACTCGAAGTTTGTCTATAAACTTGCGGTTTTAGCACTGCCTTGTCCAAAATTTCCGAGAAGGTTTTCTGAGTCAAATCGCACAGTTCTCGACTTTCCTGAGCTGATATTTCCAGACTTTTGCCAAGATGTGCGTCAAAATGAGACGCTAATGAGGCCTGCGATTCAGAGATCTTCGCCAGTTGCATCAGAAGATTCATTACATCGGGGACTAAGGGAGGAAAGGCTTCGCTTATTCTTACGAGGGCTGGCAGAATTGGAGTGAAAGTTTAACCCTTTGTCCGCTAGATAGACCTGTGAAAAGAAGTAAGTTACCTACAAATTAAGCTTAATCATCTTTTAAATATATGAAAACTAGTTAACCACATCGGAAACATACGATATTCAATGCATTAGAGAGAGTATTTTGCCGTCCAGTTAAACAGTGGTATACTCGACAGATGGTCATCTCTCAAATCGAATAACACGGGCAGTTCGAAACATTGAGTCATTGCGTCAGGCTGCGCGTAATACTCGATTCGAGTACTAGTTGCCTGCCATACTGGTTTATTCAGGCCCCTCCCAGCAATAAGACAAAAATAACTGCACAATCCGCACAGGACCATTTATTCCAGCCCGAAACGTAGCACGTAAATCTTTCGAATATACCAGAATTCAACTGTACAAAAAATTCTCTCTGATGCATTGAATTTCGTATGTTTCCGATATGGATTTCCAAACCTGTATAACAATATGATGTAATACTAACCTCCTAGGAGAGCATACAGAAGATTCAAAGCAGTCACACAGTTATTCAGGTTCTTTGGCAAAGCATACTGTACAGAGAGGTGGGATAATAACTGTATAGCAAAAATCTGCTTCTTCAGACTGGGTTGTTGCATTAATTCCACAATGAAATCCGCACAAATGTGCATAGACGGTATTCCTTTCACTGTCACAGCAAGCAGTTCGCTGGGATATCCCTGTGTTGGAAAAACAAAAAAACAATTCATAGAAGTTGAAATGAATAACAATATTGATAATACCAAATTCTCAATAAATTCAAATCAGTCTGGTAGTAATAAAATCTATAGATTTCTACATTTCATTTATGAAATACCTTGGAAGTATCAATTAAAAAACCTGTATTTCCCCAATAAACTTCAAATGTATTCATTCAAAACAAAATATTGAATACAATTTCAGTATGATAATACAGAACAACTTCGAATAAAAAAAACTTAACTCGAATTTTTTTTAGCACTAACTTATAGCATATTTTCAGTAACAAAATTGCAGTACTCTCGGAAGTGACAAATAATTTCTTAGTGCTCCTAACTTACCTGGAAATGAACCAAAGTTGCCAAACCTGCTTCGGCTATGAAAACTTGATGGATATAACTGCAAACTAGAGAGCGAACTTCTTGTAGAGCCCACTGCTGACCTGGAACACTGGCATCAGATTCTGTTTCTAAGCACGATTCCAAGAGCATCTGTACTGCTGCACTCTCCTAAGTTGTTTTATACAAATTTATTGAGTATCAAAATATATCGATTGAAAAAAAAACCATTCTTGATATAACAATTTTCATATTTTCTATAATAATTCTGGTAATATGAGGAATTAATAAATGAATTTGTAGTTAAATTATCACAGATTTGAATAGAATATTTAGGTTAATCTATTGGCTACAAGATTTTTTATGCTTCAAATATCCACAGGTGTTAATAGCATTTTCTTCCGCATTTATCACATTCAAAACTTTCGAATTAGGTTTAACAACTGTCTTTTGTGAGGATTCTCCTTCAGCTTCCAGTTCTTTCGAGTTTTTCTTCATTTTTTCGCACTTAACTTCATGCTGTAGTCTCTTGAAAATGGAAGAACTTAAAATTTTCTCTCCGCAATCATCACAAATAAACATTTCTGCTAAAACACTTTCTTCCAAGTCCCAAGCCCACTCTTCGTCGATTAAGCAATCGTAGACATATTTTCTGTTAAATTAACTCCTCCAAATTCCTTATTCTCAACAATTCCGAACTCTTCATCGAAAGGATTGAATGAAACATCTTCATTCTCGAAAAAAACACATTCCCTTTTGAATATAATCTTCAGATCGGCCGTTAATAGTCTTTTGATGTTATAACTAACATCGGTAGTCATAAAAGAAATTAAGTCCTCAATAAAATAGAATATATCCTTTTTATTCATTTCTGAAGACTCGGCTTTGCCTAATTTCTTGCCCAAATTTTTCTTCCACTTTTGTCTCAACGCAGTAGACATCTTGAGTAACTTTTTTCCTTGTCCGTAATACGGAACATCAACGCTCAAAAAGTCGTCAAAAACAAACCTTGTAAAACTAGAATTTGTACAAATTCTTTTACCAAACAACATCAACGTTTGCAAAGCAGGCATGCGGAAACAATTCATCAGGTAAACTTTCTTTGTTTCTAAAATGGACTGATACACCAACACTTGGTGTTTTCGACTGATTGGTCTATTACTGAAATAGTTTGGTGGAGGAACTTCAATATCGTCATTGTGCAACTCGAGAATCTCAGGATTGGTAACGAAATAGCTGGTAGGTCTAAGAAACAAAAAGTTTTTAGATTTGGTATGAAAAAGTCTTTCAGAAACAGTTTTAGAAGAGTTATGCTCGTCTTCCACTGCGATTTGGGGGTATAAACCGCTTGTTAAAATAAGTTTCAACAACATTACGTCTTTGAAACTATCGGCAGAGGTTTCCTCTAGTAAACTTTGCAATTTCTTGAAGTCGTTCGATATTCTGAACTCAACGTCTCTTATGTCGCTCTTTTCCTCTTCTTCCGTGTATTCGTTGAAATTTTCGTATTTTAACTGTTTTCTTCTTCTGGTTTTTTCTTCTTGCTTCATCTGGTATCTCATCGATTTCAAATTTTTGAGCTCGCCGTGCCTTATAGCTCTTTCTCCACTCGATAAGTTTGGTTCGATCTCTTTCGATAGCAAATCGGCTTCGTTCAAGATATCCCTGAACTGTTGAAGTAATTTGGTGACCTCATAAAACCTCTGCTCTTCTAAGCACCTCTTCTTGGCCCATTTTCTCGAACTTTCCGTATTAGAATGTTTAGAGATAGGTGTTGAAGATTGCTTGACATTAAGCCATTCCTTATAGAAGTTAAGGTACGTTAAAGGATCACCATGCGAGGATTCCAAAGGTTTTCTCAAATTTTCGGCGTCTAAATTCTTATGGGCCGTTTGGGAAATGGGGCTTTGAACGCTGAGCAAAGCTGCTAGGGCTAGAATTGAATTAACTCTACCAAATACTGTCGACATTATTAACATTTTCCCAATGGTGAGATCAACCGGTAAAGAACTCAAAGCTTGTCCTAGTGGTGTTAACTGCAGAGTGTCGTTATCCAGACCTAAAGCCCCACTGAACTTCAGCTTCTCGACAGCCTGTTCCAAGCTTTGAACGCTTGGTTTCTCTAAAAATGGGAAATGAGCGATATCGTTCAATCCCAAAGATATCATGTACAAGATCAGACTTTCCAAAGGTACCAGATGTATTTCGGCAGGGGTAAATGATTCAAATTGAGAATACTCTTCTTCTGAATACAACCTAAAACACACCCCTGGTCCTGTCCTTCCTGCTCTACCCATTCTTTGTTTTGCCGAATCCTGCGATATGTTCATTTCTGATAACTTACTTACACCACCGTTAGTATGGTACATCATTCTGTTCACTTTACCAGAGTCTATAACAAATCTGATTCCGTCTATAGTTACAGACGTTTCGGCGATATTCGTGGAAATTATACATTTTCTTACACCTTCCGGGGGTAATCAAAAACCTTGTCTTGATCTTCCAAACTCAAAGTGCTATGTAGTGGAAGGACGATCCAATTTTTCTTATGCTCGCTGTATTCCAAAACAGCATCGGCTAACTTAGAAATTTCATTGAAACCGTTTAGGAAAACCACAAATCGCCCTTTTGATTTGGGGATATTTCTCATCTATCATCTGTACAATTTGAAGGTAAGGGGTGCAGTTGAATTTGTCTTTTTGACGTTCGTAAGGATCTTTAATGACCGGCCTGTAATTAATTTCGATAGGATATAATCTGCCGGGAACTTGTATGACTTGAACGTTTTCCTCTGAGAAATAATTTTTGAACAGCTCCAAATTTATTGTAGCTGACATGAGAATCAATTTGAAATCGTTTCTTTTATACAGCAAACATTTCATAACTCCTACTAAAAAATCACTGAATAAATGTCTTTCGTGTACTTCGTCTAAGATTATAACATCGTAGGAGTTTAGCGTTGTTTCCTCACTTGCTTGTCGCAATAATAACCTTCAGTCATGAAAATTATAGCAGTGTCCGCCCTTTTAGATTTTTCAAACTTATTTGATAACCCACAGTACTCTTAAATTCTGTTAAAGTTTCATATGCTACTCTTTTGGATAAAGAAATACAAGCTATTCTTCTTGGTTGTGTGCAGACGATCTTTTTATAACCAGCTTCTAAAACATATTGGGGAACTTGGGTAGATTTTCCACAACCTGTGTCCCCTGCAATCAGTAGCACTCTAGATTCCTCTAGTTTTTGTACGATTTGTTCCTTATATTGTGCTATTGGCAGTTCACTTTGGCCTTTCTCAACTTCTTCAACTTTGCAAACTTTGTTTTCTGTTGAAAATCGTTGTATATTTTGACGATCATCAGAAATTCCCTGAGTCCTCGTATGTTATCCTTACTTTCCTACCATTTTTATCTAATACAGGAAGTCTATCGAACAATATATTACGTTTATCTGTGAATTCAACGTTAAGAAGAAAATTTCTGTCAAAATCGGGACTCTTCATTGTTGACGGTTTTGGTACTTCTCGAAAAATTTCCAAAATCCTCCACATTCTGTACATTGGTATGTTCTTGTAAAAATCTCTTCAACTCATACTTGTAATAGTCCATTTTCCTGTTTTCTGGCGAAGGCGAACGTTTACGTTTAAAAGAACGTTCTTGATATTCTTCGTTAGAGTGTCTCTTCCTTTATCATGGTATTATTTTTTCCGAATGCGAACTACTTTTACTACTCATTTTTCTTCAAATCGTAGAATCAAAACTTTCGAATAAACATAAAAAAGTTGGGTTATGTTGAATTGACATATTAAAGTTAGGTTAACCCACAGAACATAATTAGCATAGAAAAGCAGATATAAAGGCCTGTTCACACTTAATAAAGATAGAAAAACCATTATGAAAAAAAGCATCTAGTCCACATATGAATCTACAAATATAAAGCTTTCCTGTTCCTGAAAAAGGCGTGAGAATAACGTTGAAAACTTTTCAATTGGCTTTTCCTTCTCCGAAAAATGAGCCAGTCTGAACCAAACTATAAGTAGTATATTTCTGTGGTCTGGAACTACCCTTGTAATTATTCTATGATTTTTCAACATAACCCTACATTTTCAAAAAAAAAATTGTAATTTTGATGTATTAATTTATCTATTTAATCTAAATCTCTACTTACTTGTGCATCAATTGTTGCTTTACATATGTTTTCTCGTTCTGGCTCCACTACAATTTGTCCGTTAGAGTCTAACTTCGGATTAGCTTGAAGATGCTGCAGAAGCTGACTTCTCGAAGAAGCCAAACTGGCCCTTAAAACTCTCAAAACGATAGCGTACATTGGGGCGCATCTAAATACTCGTTCATCGCATCGAAGTATCTGAAAAAAAAATCTATTTCAATACAATTCCTTCAAAAATGTACTGTTTTTACCTGTAAAGGATCTTCTGCAACATCTATCCTGGTCAAACTTGAAAAATCGTCCACCAAATTTTTGACAGTCAAAACCCACAACCTACGAGGCAATACTGTATTCAAGCGGAGCCAAATTTCTTTATACAAGTCTTGAATATATCTGGGAACTTTTTCTCCCAGCACTTTCCTTGCGTAAAAAGTAAATACTTCCGCAAACGGCCAAATATCAATCGGTTCATGTTTCAAAATAGTTTGAAGCACTGAATTCAACTTGGAAGGATTCTCTTCAATGTTGTTGAACGCCTCCACCAGGCCTGACAATTGAAATAAATAAATATTTCACGTTTTAGTTTTTATAATATTTGCTTAGTCTAAATATTCTGCTCGGCGTGCACTTTTTGCGCTCAACTGGTCTTTTATTATGCTTCTTCTTCAAGTGAGAGCAAGAAGTGCACTCAGAGCAGAATATTCAGACTTAGCAATTGTATACTGTGTTCGGATATTATTAAGCACAAAGTAAGCTTTGTTTATTAATCTGAGGTTGGCAGTATTTACTGTCATAACGTAAAATAAAGTCAACGTTGCCGAATGTACCCGACCTCGTCCGACAAGCTTTGAGTTTAGATCAGAGATTCTGTTCATTCACACTCCTATTGACTAATGAAAATGATAATTCTCGAATACATTAAAATACCATTAGTTTCTATTGTTCAAACAATGATATTTTCATTAAATCCAAGTTGTATTTGTATGACAATAAATGACAGTTCTCTCTCTCTCTCCAAGTAATAAATCTGTAATGTGAAATTTCAAGTTTCTGTCGTTAAGTATTTAGAACTAACTGTCTGAATTGTGTTATCAATCTGTCAATTTTCGTATGTGAATTGAAATTGTGAGGTTATACATAGCTCTAGCCAATTTTCCTTTATTTTCTCAATCAATACTCGTTGTAAATGTTTCATTTGTCAATTTGTGAGAGTATCCTGCAAAATAAAGCCTTCGTTTGGTCGAAATCGACGATTTTATTAATTGTTTATATTTGTAAAGGCAGCCATGATACTTTGCCCTTGGCCTGTCAACCGTCGCGAATTGTGCAACGTTGCCAATGTTTCGAAGTTGTAGTGAAATTTAGGTTGACTAGTTCGAATATTGTTTCGAGAATGTGTTATCAATTGAAATGATTCATTTCGCACCCTTTTTTTGTGAAGCACTCGGCAAGAGTGAATTTGCTATATAAATCCTAGGGAAAATATTCCAATTTGAGCTCCGGCAAATTAATATTTAGCGAGAAAATTGAAAAAGAATATCTATTAATGTTAGTATGAAAGGAATTATAGAATAGCTTGGGTAGGTTACATTAGGTTAGGTTAGCTAAGATAGGAACAGTGCCAAGTATTAATAAGAGTGGGGATAACTCAAAAACACTTATTTTCCAAAAAAAAAAGATCTGGCTCGTTTCAAGAGAAATGGCACTTAAATTATTCCATTTATAATTCAATGGCCATTTCTCTTGTGCGAGCCTTTTTTTAGTGGATTTTTGAGTGATTCCCACTTCTTCTTCTTCTCTGTGCGGTGCCTTACTGGCGAACAGAGGCCTAGTGGCCCATTGTTCACCGCATCGTTCTATAGAGACTCAGCTCCTCAGACACGAAGACAGAAATGTCGTGAGCCTGCCAGGAGTGGTCCCTCTCACCATAGGAATAGAAGGTGTTGGATTTCCTAGGTGTGTTGACTCTCAACTCAGTAAGGTTTCCACAGTTGAACAAAATATGCTCAACCGTTTCATCAGTACTCCTCCACCACCGGCATAGGGAGCAGCTCGTCAATCCCATTCTCTTCAATGCTTGTAAAAAGGTGACCAGTCAATGCACCAGTCACCAGACTGAGTTGTTTCCTCTCCAGGAGCAGAAGCCTATTGACCTCAGATCGCGAGGACGGTCTCTCAATGAGAATCCTCGACCACTCAGGCACCCCTGCGCTCCATTCCGAGGAAAATTCCCTGTTCAGCCAGTTCCTGAAGAAACTTCTGACAGATGTGCGACAGATTGGCAGCGAAGGCTCCGGCCTAGCCAGTTCATCTGCCTTGACGTTACCGGTATATCCGCATGAGCGGACACCAGATTACTTTCAAAAGTTATCAGAGTCCAGCCCACGCAGAGCTTTCCTGCATTCTTCTACCAAAAGAGAATCAACTCTAACATCGGATAGAGATTTCAGAGTTCCTGGCTGTCGCAACATATTAAAATGTGCTGGCCAGAGTATCCCCTGCGAATATTTTCTAGTGCGCATGCAAGAACCACAAATAGCTCAGCCTGCACAATGGAACAGTCTTTCCCAGAGGGATAGCCTGATTGAAGTGAGGACCCACGATTCCGGCCCCAGACCCTGTTGCTGTGACAGAGCCATCAGTGAACCAGGGGGACCCTCTGGACTAAGAAACCTGTTTGATGAAGACCATAGGTCTCTGTCGGGAACAATTACCCTGTAGGGTTCGTCGAAGTAGAACTTAGTGCCCGCGCGGTCACCTCTTTGGAGAAGGGGAGTGAGCATCTTTAACCATTTTGAGGGCCCTTGCGTGCCCAGTGAAGAGTCCTCCATCGCGCCATTGTCCCGTTCCCAGATTCCTAGAGCTGTCTTCATAGTCACCTCCTTCACAACTACACCGCCTGCGGACATCCCCTTCCTGGTGAGCCCCTATGTTCGAGCCGCCTAGCCGAGCCACGATGCTACGAACCAAGCAGAGACCCCGTCCACCGACAAAGAGTAGGCGGAACACATTGTCTGGCCAACGCAGAGTGATTCCCACACTTAAAAACTTGGCACTGTCCTATATTAGCTGATCTAACATAACCTTATGTAACCTAACTCGAACTATTTTATAATTTCTTTCATTCTAATATTGGAAAAGTTAACAAAAATGGGCTCCCCAATCCCATCCTAATAATTTGAAAACAACTGGTTATTCGATTTGAGACATTGGCAACGTTGCACAAATCGCGACGGTTGACAGCCGAAATACGCCAGAAGGCAAATTATCATGGCTGCCGTGACGAATAAAACAATGAATAAAATCGTCGATTTCGACCGAAAGAAGGCTGTATTATTCAGGATGTTCTCACAAATTGATAAATAAATATTTCCAATGAGTATTGATTGAGAGAATAGAGGAAAATTGGCTAGAACTATGTATAACCTCACCTACCTGACTGAAACTTTGGAATTCTTTTTTTAACTAAAAGGATTGCAGACTTCTCGTTATCATTTTCGTAATCTGGCACATCTCCAACACGATTTCTTTAGTTCTAAATAATTACCACAACATAACCTAAAATTTTTATATGGAATATGCCGACTATCCATGGACTACTTCGTGTTCAATAATATCCGAACGAAGTATAGGCATTTAACTCACTCATCTCAGAAATGTGCTCGTGTTGCTTCCACCGTCATTGACATATCGTCCAACCAATCCTCGACGAGGGCCAAATGTGGAAAATGAGTGGCAAGCAACTTTAACAGGGGTCCGAATAACCCTGAATAAGAACTCTGATCTTTCTGCGCATGGTGTAGAAGATACTTGATGGGTAGTTCCGACATGAATTCCGAACTGTAAACTTTGACTTTTCGATTGTGAGCGGCCAGTAGTTGAGCATTGTTCAGCCTGCAATCTTCGTATAATAGCAAGTAGTAATAAAGCAAGAGAAGCTGGGGAGTGAGACTTGTGTTGTCCACCATTATATCTTGATCGTCTAGGCTGTTATCGAAATCCATGGTGAATATCGATTTCTTCTGGTCGAAATACTGGCCGAATATAGAACTTTGGAAGACTCTCCGTATTTCGTTCTCTGCCAGAGGTTTGTTTGTATGTTCTGCGTTCTTGGTAGTTGGTACTATGATGCTGTTAACGTATACTTCTACAAGTAGAGGCAGTACAGCGTGGAGTGGACTGACGCTGGTACAAATCTAGAAATAACAAAAATTTAAGAAAAGCTCTGAGCAGGTGCTTTTGAGCGTTCTTAAATTGGTGCAGCAATAATGCTATTACCTCAAAATTTTCTATGGAACTTGGGATTCATGCTAAGTATATGAATGCAAAATCTCAACATGATTGGAATAATATTCTGGAAATTATCGGAAAAATTAAATATGTAAAAAATCAATAATTAAAAAAACTTAATTCTATGGTTCATACGATGCGATCCCCTTGACATTTCGCATGAACATTCAGTATATCAATCTTCGTTCACAAAATAAATTTCACTTGAATTGGGGTTTCAATTCTCGGGATCACTCGTTTCAACGAACGATTTGATTTGATATGTTGCATTTATTATTAAAAAATTATTATGTTACAATATATAATATTTGATGAATATAATGAATGAGAAATAGTTAGCTACAACTTCGAGCTGGCATATTCCACTGTGTATATTAAAATTTTAGGTTATGTTGTTTATTTTCTTGTCGATTGATACGCAGTGTTGTAAATGTTGCATAGAGTTCTCTGATAACTCGCAAGCTCGTCGGACGAGGCCATGTACATTCGGCAACGTTGACTTTATTCATTGTTATGACAGCAAATACTGCCAATCTCAGATAAATAAACAAAAGCCTAGGGTAACGCTCAATAATATGTGAACGGAGTACATAGTCCGTTCACGAAAGTTTGAGAGCATAGTAGGCGTTTGTTTATTTATCTGAAGTTGGCAGTATCTGCTGTCATAACGTAAAATAAAGTCAACGTTGCCGAATGTACCCGGCCTCGTCCGACGAGCTTACTACTTATCAGAGAACTCTATGCAATATTGACAACATTGCGTATCAATCTGACAAGAAAATAAACAACATAACCGAAAATTTCAATATACACAGTGGAATATGCAAAATTTCCATGACCAACGGACGGCTCAACCTTTCGTGAACGGACTATATCTATGTCTCTGAATCAAGGCATACTGTCACAATACAGAAAAAAATAAATGGAATAGAATTAACATAAAACAGGCTGCAAGTCGCTGATCGTAAGAAATAGGAAAAAAATGGTATTCAGAAGAAACATAAGAATTAAATTATCTTTTCAAGGACACAATAAAAAAGATATGTTCCTGAAGAAAAAAAAATTGATAGCGCTGCGAAGCGTGGCGTCTTAATTACTTCAAGCGGAAATCTTAGCTATTGAAAGATGTCGAGATATAAATCTAGAAAGAAACTATCAGAAGTGTGATATAGCCATACACTCAGAAAGTCAAGCTGCTATTAAAGCACTGAGCTCCTACGTCATCGACTCTAAAATGATCTGGGAGTGCCGGAACAAACTCAATGAGGTGGGCAACGTCTTTTTAATATGGGTTCCCGGCCAATCAGGAATCAAAGGAAATGAAGAGGCCAATACACTTGCCAAAGAGCGCGCACGAATATCACTCATTGGCCCAGAACCCTTCTATGGTATATGTAAATGTACCTATAAGAAGGAGTTTCTGGAGAAGGAGAAAGCCGAGAGGGAAAAGCTCTGGCGGAATCTCCCAGGGATGGATCATTTCACTGAGTTCCTTCGAGACAGCGGGATCCAAAAGATATCTGGATCTTGGTAAGAAGCAATTACACCTCCTCACTGGCTTTCTTACAGGACATTGTCGCCTCAGGAAGCACCTGTTGAGGATGGGATTATCGGACACTGACGATTGTAGGTTCTGTTGGGAGTAGGAAGAAACCCCCATTCACGGAATGCCTTGGCATTGCGAGCCTAAGGAGATAATGCCTTGGGTGAGAAACTTGTAAGAGTGAGGAACTAGCCTAGTTGAAACCTTCACAGTTATTAGATTTCATTAGATCGCTGGAACTGGAAGGCGAGCTGTGAAGGTTTTGGCCAGAACAGCTCTGTAAGGGGGCACAATAGACTTTAAGGTCGCAGTGAACTGTTACCCCTCTTCAAACTAAACTTCAAGAAAAATTAGGTTACCAAGATAAGTGAAACACCCTGTACACAATTGTTGCAATAGGATAAAGAAGAGAATTGATCATATCGATACGATACCTGTCTATAAATCCAATTTTTTATGTTAACATTATGTTTGGCGAAAGCCCTAGACTTCAAAAGTTGATGTATGCAATGTATCGGCAGAAACCCTGTCATATTCGCATTTAGGTTATTGGTAACTGGCACTTTGATCGCGTGTGCTGTGACGACTTGCTCAGTGAAAATTTCTTGTGTGAAGACCTGCTTCATCCTGGTCATGTTGTTATGTCTTATTGGTATCTTCATGCCCAGCGTTGCACATACAAGATCACAGATGGCGCTCAGCTGGTTGCTATGGAAATGGATGGCCATCAAAAGAAGCATCTCTCCGAAGGAGGCTGTGACTCCGCTAGCCGATTCAAAGTAGGCTTCTTCCTTAACCAGCCATTGCACCTAAAAAGTTAGAATAAAGTTTATAGATTTTTTTTGTTCAATAGTTAAAATGATTAACAGTAATGGTGGAATCACAAAAGTTTGAGCGCATAGTAGGCGTATGTTCATTTATCTAAAGTTGGCAGTATTTGCAATCATAACGTAAAATAAAGTAAACGTTGCCGAATATACCCGGCCTCGTCCGACGAGCTGCGAGATATCAGAGAACTATGTAATATTGACAACAATCTGACAAGAAAATAAACAACATAACCTAAAATTTTAATATACGCAGTGGAATACGCCAAATTTTCATGGCCAACCGACGGCTTTCGTGGAAGGACTACAACTGAGATTTTGCCCATTTTAAATGCGATTCGGAAAACTTCATTTTATCGCCTTTATTTCGAATGTCGGTCACATCGTTTTTAGGTCAAATGATTCTTTAAGTATATAATGCAACAATCGTATAATGATAGCCATTATACGCATACTATACTTTATCCATGACAATTGACAACTGCATATAATTATTGAAGATTAAGAACATTTTGTGACCGTGACAAGATCCTTTCATTAATAAGTGTGGAAAATTCAAGCTGACACATGAAACATTTTTGGAGGAATTTGTCATTGTATATTTTGTGATGAAAATTGTTTTAATTGATTGAAAAAAGAAGATTTTGCCCTCGATTGACAAGGTATACCCATACAGAGGAACTTCCCTACGCAAAAAATTTCGTTATACAGAAACAAAATTTCTATATTGTCAAGTGTCGAATCAAGCAATATTTCCTTGCATTTTTTATTGTGAATACATATAGTCCGTTCACGAAAGTTTGAGCCGTCGGTTGGCCATGACAATTTGGCATATTCTGCTTTGTATATTGAAATTCTAGGTTATGTTGTTTATTTTCTTGTCAGATTGATAAGCAATGTTTTCAATATTGCATGGAGTTTATGATAACTCGCAAGATCGTCTGACGAGCCGGGTACATTCGGCAACGTTGACTTTATTTTACGTTATGACAGTAAATACTGCCAACTTCAAATAAATAAACAAACGCCTACTATGCACACAAACTTTCGTGAACGGACTATATACTTCGTTCACATATTATTGAGCGGAAGGTAGGCGTTTGTTTATTTATCTGAAGTTGGCAGTATTTGCTGTTATAACGATGAACAAAGTCAACGTTGCCGAATGTACACGCCCTCATCCGGCGAGCTTGCGAGTTATTAGAAAACTCTATGCAAAATTGACAACACTCGGTATCAATCCGACAAGAAAATAAACAACCTAACCTAAAATTTTAATATACACAGTGGAATATGCCAAATTTTCAAGGCCAAACCGACAGCTCGAAGTTTCGTGAACGGACTATATTATTGTGTTTCTTAAAATCAAAGAAACTTTGTAGCTAACTATTTCTCATTCATTGTATTCATCAAATATTATGTTTTATAACTAGAACATTTTTTTAATAATAAATGCAACATGTCAAATCAAATCGTTTGTTGAAACGAGTGATCCTGAGAATTAACACTCTGATTGGAGTGAAATTTATTTTGTGAACGAAGATTGATATACCAAATGTTCATTCGAAATGTCAAGAGGATCGCATCGTCTGAACCATAGGATTTAGTTTTTTTTAAGTATTGATTCCTTACGTACTTCATTTTTTGTTTAATTTTCGGAATATAATTCCGTTAGTTCTAAGATTTTGCATTCATATACTGACATGAATCTCAAGTCCTATACAAAATTTTCAGGAAATAAAATTATTGCTCCACCAATTAAAGAGCGCTCAGAAGCACCGGCTCAGGGCTTTTCTTAACTTTTTGTTATTTCAAGATTTATACCAGCGTCAGTCCACTCCACGCTATACTTCCTGTACTTGTAGAAGTATACGTCAACAGCATCATAGTACCAACTACCAAGAACGCAGAACATACTCTTCACGATTTGGTTTTTCGGCGGGTTGCTCCTCTAAATCAATGCTCTGGGTATCATCACTGCTATCGTAGTGATCTCCAACACCGCATTTGACACATCCTTTTCAGTTGGAAGTTCATTTGTTACAATATTAACATCGACATTAACGAAATCATTTAGAGTAATACTGTCATTATCAACATTTCCAGCTGATTCCAAATTTTCAGAAGGATCTATCAGCCCACCCTAATGGTTTAGTTTATGGTCAGGAATTATTATTTATGTCTGGCATAATTATGAAAAAACCCCACCCTTATACTTTTTTACCAATACCCATTCAAAGAGTGATAGTCTTAGAATATTTCGTTATAGAGAGAATTTTCTTCGTTTTATAGGGTGTTTTTAACGTGAAACGTTTCAAGGTACAATGTCTTGAATGAAATTCGCTATACAGAGAAATTCGTTATACAGACGTTCGCTACAGGGAAGTTTCACTGTATTTTTAAGTTGGAGTACTTAAGAATACTGAATAAATATCCATTTGAAGAATATAATACAAATCTTAATCTTTAAACCATCTGACAGCAGTGAATAATAACTCATTATTCACTTGGATATTAATATGGCTGTGCAAACAGAGGTATAGTGGGTAGGGTAAACAATATTTTGACGCTAGAAAAATAAAGCTCAAATTTTGCTGTCAGATATTCTTGCACAGCGCATCCAAGTTTTAAAATGTTTGAAAAAAAGCTAAAGAGTGAACCAACCATTTCTTTAAACATCTCGGATGAACTAAAAATTTCAAAGAAACAAAATCAGATGATACCTACCCATTCTATGCTTCTCCTTTCATGTTCAGGCATCAATATCAAAGTCGAGCATGCTATAAGCATGCACAAACCAATAGAAACAAATCTCACTCCAGCTGGTGTTGGACTAGGATGAGAGGTTAACAATTTTATTATTGCATCTACTTCTTCTTCTTGAAACCTGAAATATCATTAATGTAACACAAATACAGGGTCTCATTTAGAAGTGTTCACCTTCAATAACTCAACTAGGAATCAGAATTTGTGAAAACAGACAGGTAGATTTTTTATGACAGAGGGATCTGATCTGTCATACAAAGCTTGTTTAGGGTAGAAACCCCCTAAGTGAGGGTCGTATCTGTATACCGTAAAATGGTATACAGATGGTTCCAAAACCTCTACAGGAGCTGGCGCTGGGATATACGGACCAAGTACCAAGTGTGCACTGTCGCTAGGCTCCTTTATGAGCGTCTGTCAAGCGGAAATCTTAGCCATTGAAAGATGTTTAGTTATAAATCTAGAAAGAAACTATCAGAAGTGCGATATAGCCATACACTCAGATAGCCAAGCTGCTATTAAATCACTAAGCTCCTACGTCATCGACTCAAAGATGTTCTGGGAGTGCCGGAACAAACTCAATGAGGTAGGCAAGAAAAATGAGGTCTTTTTAATCTGGGTTCCCGTTGATTCGGGAATCAAAGGAAACGAAGAGGCCAATACACTTGCCAAAAAGGGCGCACCAATGTCACTCATTGGCCCAGAACTCTCTGTGGTCTAGGTAAATGTACCTATAAGAAGGAGTTTCTGGAGAAGGAAAAAGCTGAGAGAGAAAAACTCTGGCGGAATCTCCCAGAATCCTTCGGAAATTTGAAACAGCAAGATCCAAAAGATATCTGGATCTTGGTAAGAAACAATTACACCTCCTCACTGGCTTTCTTACACAACACTGTCGCCTCAGGAAGCACCTGTTGAAGATAGGATTATCGGACACTGACAAGTGTGGGTTCTGTGGGGAGGAGGAAGAAACCTCCATTCACCTAGCCACGGAATGCTTTGATACTGCGAACCTAAGGAGAGAATGCTTTGGGCGAGAAACTTGTAAGGGTGACGAACTAGCCTCGTTGAAGCCTTCACAGATATTGATTTTCATCAGATCTCTGGAACTGGAAGGCAAGCTGTGAAAGGTGTGGTCAAAACAGCTCTGTAAGGGGACACAATAGACCTTGAGATCGCAGTGAACTGTAACCCATTTTTAAACTACAACTATAACCCCATCAGGAATTTGAATAGGGAAAGTGGGTAGTTTTGTAGCACAAATGTATGAATGGATTCGAATTTGTATGAACTGGCAGTTTGTGTTCTATAAAGTGGATATTCACCATGTTACAGGATATTTTTTATGGAATTACGTAACCAATAAAATTTAAACATTCACTTCATAGAACACAAACTGTGCACAAACTTGTGCTATAGTCCGTTCACCAAAGTTTGAGCCGTTGGTTGGCCATGACAATTTGGCATATCCCATTGTGTATATTGAAATTTTAGGATATGTGGTTCATTTTCTTGTCTATGATACGCAATGTTGTCAGTATTACAAGAAAGATGTATTAATCGCGGATTTCTTACAATGTCAATTTACATGCACCACTATGCATGTTCTTTGTGCGTTGACGGGAGTAGTTCCGAAGTGTGGGTTTAATTTTGGTTGATTTTGAATCAATTAGTATTATTCTGCGCTTTCATTGTTTATAACCTAAAAGTTTAATGGCCAACTGACGGCTCAACCTTTCGTGAACAGACTATAGATAGTTTAAAGTTTCCTTTGAAACATTCTTCATCGTTCATTGAATGAATTGATTTCTTCATAAGATAATTCTGATGAATCGTCGGTTCCAAAATATTCTGATTTGAACTTAAGGAAGCACTTCTACCCACAGCTAATGCATGTTATACTCGATAGATGAGAATTGTTATGATTGTTGTGAATTGTAAGCAAGATAACCTCTCTTTCGGACTCACGATTCGAAAACGCGTCGAACGGTAAGGCTACGCGTAACCATCAAAAACTAAACGTAAGTTTACGATGGCTACGGGCTACATTAACGTTAGGCCTGGCAACGTTGCATTGAAATTGGCAAATTATTCCCAAAACTACTAACCTAAGATAATGAAACCAAGGCCTACTTTGTGCTCAATAATATGTGAACGGAGTATACAAAACTACATCAAATTTCTGAAGGGGTTGCAACCCTCTCCAGAGGGTTGATAGTAGAAGCAAGCTTTGTATCCCAGATCATGTCCCCTGTCATCAAAAATCGACCTGTCTGAGTGCCTTCTCAAATTCTGAATCGTTATTGAGGCTGGTCACTTTTAAATGAAACACCTTGTATATTCATATCAATAATTCGGGACTTACTTAATGGCTGCTATACCACGTAAAGCGCAGTATAACCTGAGTAGAGCAGAGGCCTGAACAATCATATTGTCTGGTAAATGACTTTCTGTTGATGCGTCCAAAATAACTTGAAGTCTATGAAGTAGTTCGTCTCTCAACTGTTGGAGAGCATTGCTTGGTACTTCGCCTTTACGTTTTTGCCCAGTTCGAATAAACAGAGCAATCCAATTCCTAGAAATAACGACAATATTTACTTGGGGAACCATAATTAAAAAAATTCAAGAAAAGCCCTGAGTAGGGGCTTTTGAGCGCTCGTTCTTTGGTAGAGCAATAAGATTATTAAGTCAAAATTTTATATGGGATTTGAGATTGACATTCAGCATAGTAGTTTTCAATCTCAAAATAAATTTACTCGAATCCGATATTCTGTTATGGAAATACGGTGGAACTTCCCTATAACGAAAGCGCTAAATCCGCAAAAAAATTTCGTTATAAAGAAATTTCGTTATAGAAAAAATTTGTTTCTATAGTCGGCAATGTCACGGTCGACTTCACTGATAAATTTAAGTTTATCATTCAAACTCAAGCACTTCCTTTTAGACATTATCGCACAACTTTCACACTAGTGTGATGGTTAGATTGAAATCAAACAGCCAGGGGTGTATTTAAAACTATTTCAGAAGGATCTTTCCGCCCGCCGTAATGATTTAGTTCAAGGTCGGGATTTATTACGTACGTCCGGAAAATTTTCGGAAAAACCCGCCCTTATACCTTCTTACCAATACTGATTCAAAGAGTGATGTTCTTTGAATATTTCGTTATAGAGATTTTAATTCGTTTTAGAGGGTGTTTTTAACATGGAATTTGGATTCAAGGTGCAATGCCTTGTACTAAGTTCATTATGCAGAGAAATTCGTTACACAGACGTTCGTTATAGGGAAGTTTAACTGTATAAAGATTCTTCTTACAATATTCTTATTGAATTTTCTATGGTTCTGTTAACATTATGTCCACAAAACTTTGTATGAAGATTGAGTTTATCAATCTTTATTCACAGAAAAAATTTCACTCAAATCGGATATCCTGTTATGGAAATAGAAAGATTTTCCTTTTCAATATTCCAATTAAATGTTCTATGGTTCTGTTAAAACTATGGCCACCTTGGATGAACATTCAAAATATCGATATCCATTCTCAAAAAAAATTTCACTTGAATCGGATATCTTCTTATAGAAATATGAAGTTTCTTATTTTCAATATTCCAATTGAATTTTCTATGGTTCTGATCACACTACGGCCAGAAAATTTTGCATGAGGCTTGAAATGAGCATCTTGCATTCGGCCGTAACATTTCAATTCAATTGGTTTCGTTTTTTCTGAGATATTGAGGAAAAAAAATTTTGAATGCCCATATTTTTTGGAACACCCTGTACGATTTGGCTAGTTAACAAACTTAACCGAGCCATTTGGGACCCGAACTCATCCTGAAAATTTCAAGTCTCTAGGACAATCCCTTCGAAAGTTATTGTGCTAACGGATGGCTCTACGTCATCAGGGAGTCTTAGTGTCAGTTGCAGGAACGTCCATTAAATTTAAAGGTCCATTAAACTTTTAATCCTCCATTATTACAAGGAACTAAT
This sequence comes from Propylea japonica, assembly GCA_013421045.1. NCBI lineage: Eukaryota > Metazoa > Arthropoda > Insecta > Coleoptera > Coccinellidae > Propylea > Propylea japonica. The sequence continues at coordinate 86,547,173 of CM024242.1, forward strand.
GGAGGATTAAGGATTTAATGGACCTTTAAATTTTAATGGACGTTCCTGCAACTGAGCAATACCCTATTGTTTGAAACAATTTTCAGCTCAAAATTCGAAAATTACAGACATTTTGGCAAAACGATAAAGCACTTGTTTAAGTAAAAAGAGCGCTCAAAAAGTTCACTTACCTTATCAACTGATCATTTCCCAACAGTAAACCTGATATAAATGCTACCATGTCACTATCACCACTGTCTGGGTTTTTACTGCAATGTTCTAGCGAAAGAGTAATAGCAAGAGCTGGCATACGACACAGTTCCACACATTTGTTACGAACCGTCAATGCTTGCGATGGATTCATAGTACAAAGAAGAGATATAGCATTTGCTCTAGCCAAGCTACTAATACTTTCCTCTTGTTTTTCTCCAGACTGAATCAAGAATGTGCTAACTGAAAATCATCTTTGTTAAAAACACACATATTTCCCTTATTTTTTACTCTTACCTTCCTTAAAACTATCAGGAAAATTGGCCACTATTCTACATATAATAGCATAACCATTATGGACATGCAAAAGAATTTCAACAATGTTTATGATATTCAAAGTAGTCGGCAGCTCTGCTAACGCAATACAAATAATATCAGACAACTCTTCTGAAAATATATCGTTGTCGAACAAATCTGAAGCTTTCATATACGTGTCGTTTTCGTTACTATCTGAAGGTTCCTGTATTTGAGTTTGTATATATAACAGTTCTCCCAATAATATACTCAATCGTCTAGTCATGTCGCTTCGTTCGTATTCTAAAGCCATACTTGTATTCAGAAGATTACCAATGAGAATAGAGTCGTTCAAGATTGTATTCTTTTTGTCTCAATTGTTGCTCCTTCCTAACTTCCACTTCTAATCGGTGAAAATCGATGGATAACAATGCAACTATGGAATTCACTAATTCCATTCCCGATACTATTGTTAATATATCAATTTTCATATTGGTACACTTCTTAGAAGTATCTAAAGGTGATATAAGTCCCATTCTCACTAGACATGGTAAAACAGGCCGGATTTCTTGTTCGGTACATTTAGCCAGTTCATTCATATCCACATTTTGGATAGCCCTGAAGACTTTTGGATCAACGCCTGCACGGAAAGTCATTTTGATAACTTGATCGTTTCGCCCAGTATATATTATTTATGCTCAGAGCTCAATACATTTTGGTACAATAAATTACATCTCACATCAAAATCAAATATAAATGTTAGTAAATAAAACTTTTAGGGTTAGGATTATCGAGACCATAGAGTAGAAGTATTTTTTTGGGTATTAAATTTGAAATTCTTATTTTCAATTAAAAAATCTTTTCCTAAATCTTTTGTTCATGTAGAATACACTAGTTTTTAATCCGAATGATTTGTTCTTTTATAGATAATAATATTCTTTTCCTTCCCTTTAAGGAAAAGTAGGAAAAATGTTTTCAATGATGACAGAACCTAACTGTCATGTGTCAGTTGTCAGTTATTTCGTGGTCGTCGTCTGTCCGTTGTGATTATTTTCGTAGATTAATGAAAAAAAATAGAAGCTATGAATCACTCAATTAGCTCGTAACGATTGCTTTAATGAATTTGCATATTAGCTGATCAGGAAAAACTAGTAAAAATCATCAAACATGGCTAGAGATTACGATCATTTATTTAAATTGCTCATAATTGGAGATAGTGGTAAGTTTTAGAGTGGGTGGGGTCAAAAGGCCAATTTATAGGAAATGAAATGTTGTTACTTCCTTGACTTGTCACCAGATCGATTCTGCGAATCCTACATCATGTACCATGATAGGAGTTCTTCAGGAAGATGACAAAGAATGTTTCATCATGTCCTGTTCTGATTAGTGTTCATTCATTATGTTTTAGGTGTTGGAAAAAGTTCGTTGTTGCTACGATTTGCTGACAATACTTTCACTGGAAATTATATCACTACCATAGGAGTAGATTTTAAAATCAAAACCATAAGCATAGATGGCCAAAAAGTCAAATTGCAGATTTGGGATACTGCGGGACAGGAAAGATTTAGAACCATTACTAGCACGTATGTTTGAAATAAATTTTTCAACAGATATTATAGAGGAACTCATGGTGTGATAGTTGTATATGATGTTACTAACGGAGAATCCTTTGCAAATGTAAAACGATGGTTGCATGAAATAGAGCAAAATTGCGATGTAGTTAATAGAGTATTAGGTGAGTTAAGTATGATAACACCCTATAGTTCATAATTTAATCCATTTAATTCCAGTTGGCAACAAAAACGATACTCCTGAGAGAAAAGTAGTGTTGACGGAAGATGCTCAAAGATTTGCAGATACCATGAACATTCAATTATTCGAAACCTCGGCCAAAGACAATATGAACGTGGAAGAAATGTTTCTTGCCATAACACGTCTAGTATTGAGGTCCAAGAGGGAAATGAAGGAAAGACAAAACTTCCCCCAAGGAGATACTGTCAATTTACGTAAAAGTAACAAGACAGGAAAAAAGAAGTGTTGTTAAAACATAGTGTTCAGAGTCAAGCCAAAATGTTTTGTGAATGTGGATTATTTTGTGATTGCATCTATAGGAGTTCTTTAAAAGTGTTTAGTTCTATCACGAAATTGGAGAAATCGTTCAATCAAATTTAGGAGAGAATATGGGTAAAAATAAATAGTAAGGATCTCGCATTTGGAGTAAAAATATTCAATATATTCAAGCTGTGGTGAAATTAGGTTAAATGTAACGCTAATTAGGTTTTTATTAAATCTTTCATTTTCGAACTATGTATCAAAGTAAAAATGATTTATGTAGCAATTCAGGGTTATTAAGATATTATTTTAAAATTTTCCAAAAGATCATCATTAATGCAAGGAAAATCATTCAATGGTCGGTATTAATTTTATTAAATGGTATTATATTGAGATTATGGAAAGAAATAATTAGATATATTTTATAAGTTCTTTTCCAGTTGAGCATTTCCTTCAGAGGATTTTTCCATGCATTTGTTAACAAAATTTAGTTCCTCCTTTGTGTTATTTTATTTATTTTACGAGTAACATGGTATTTGTACAAAATAAATACTAACACCTATCTGGAGCATTTAGCAAAATAATTCTAAAATTTGCCTATTTTTGTTAGAATAGAAATAATATTTTGTATACTCTGTATATATGTATAATATTAGTTAATTAAGAAAATAGTTTACGAACTCTGTGTCCTAAAAAATCGCATATAAACCCCTTCATTAAATTTTTTCCTTTTGAATTTTATACTTCCAGTGAGTAAACTAAATTATGTTGTTTTAAATTTCAGAAAGCTCTGTATTTTGTTATTGTATTCAGAAAAGTTTAATATTATAATCTGATTTTTCACATTGAACCAGAAAAAATGGAATATTTTAATAATAAGTCAAAGAGAACATATATGAACAAAGTATATGTTGCTATATAAGAAGCAATATTTCAAATGAAAACTCAACTTTATGAATTATTTTATAATGACATATTCCTCTATTTTTATGTTAGTTAACTGAATTATTTGAAATTCATTTTTATAAACATTTACCCAATAGTTGAATATAATAAAATAATTTCTATTATGATTTTCTGTTTGATTCTTGATAATCTCAATCCAGAATGACAGATTTCAGCATTCAAAATTTGCAGTTATAAGAACAAAAAACTTAATGTCATAGGTTTGTCAATAATTTATCGAAAATATGGCAAGAATAAAGAAAGTTACCAAAATAAACAAGGGAATAAACTTGTGCAATGAAGAAGTTGCAGATAAAAAATTTCAAAGAAGCTTACTGGACATGAACTCCCTCAACAGTAAAAAATTATGCAACAATGAAAGAAACCGAAGAATCCTTCTCAATTTGAAAAGTTATCCAAATTTTTTTCTGGCAAACAATTTCTCTAATAATTTGCTTCCTTTGGCTCGTAAGCATTCAATCTCTATTTCTACCCAAACTAACGATGAAACAAAAACAATGTCTACCCAAACCAACTTATGGAGAGAGAAAGATAAAAAGATCCAGGAAACAAAAATTGACTTAGTTAGGCAAACAAAATCTGACTGCAGCTTAGTTCAAAATTCTAAACTATACTCAAAAAACAGGTTTGTAAATAGAATAAGATTGAGTAAAAATTAAGAAACCCAAAATGTAGTGATCATGAATCCTCTATTGTCTCAAAATGATTTGAGCTGAAATATTACTTATTTGAAAAAATTTCAGGTTGAATATTACCAAACGAGTGCAAAAATTCTCAGAAAATGATAAAATTAAACAATGCCAAGAGAATAAAATGAACAAAATATCAAAGCTTTTCTCAAAGACGAAAATAGAGACAATCCTAATGAAATATCAGAATTGAATAGTAAATTGAACATAAAAAAACTCAAGATAAAGAAGTGCAATAAAAGAACATACAAAAAAAGAGAGCTATTACCAAATTTCATTCGTATAAAATCATCAGAAAGTCAAGACAAACTAAAGAAATGGAAAAAACTGATGTATATAAGTATATTCACCAACAATTCATAAAAAAAATTGGGAATTATAGCTTAACTGCTGTATCTAAATGTTCTTCAAAACTGATAAAAATATTTTCCGACTTAGGAGTCAGTTTAACTGAGGTAAGTCTGTTTTAATCTGAGTCATAATAGCGAATTCTTTGATGAATAATATCTTATTCACACTATTTTATAATGTACCCACTATACATCTGTTTGCTTGGCCATAATAATACCCATAGTTATAGTTTAAAAAGGCCGGGTTACAGTTCAGTGCGACCTCTAGGTCTATTGTACCCCCTTACAGAGCTGTTCTGACCACACCCTTTACAGCTCGCCTTCCAGTTCCAGAGATCTGATAAAATCCAATATCTATGAAGGCTTCAACGAGGCTAGTTCCTCGCTCTTGCAAGTTTCTCGCCCAAGGCATTCTCTCCTTAGGCTCGCAGTGGTAAAGCATTCCGTGACTAGGAGAATGCGGGTTTCTTCCTCCTCCCCACAGAACCTACACTCGTCAGGTGCTTTATGAGGCGACAGTGTCCTGTAAGAAAGCCAGTGAGGAGGTGTAATGGTTTCTACTAAGATCCAGATATCTTTTGGATACTGCTGTTTCAAAGTTCTGCAGGAACTTAGTGGAATGATCCATCCCTGGGAGATTCCGCCAAAGTTTTTCCTTCTTGGCTTTCTCCTTCTTATAGGTACATTTACCTTTACTACAGAAGGGTTCTGGGACATTCGTGCGCCCTCTTTGGCAAGTGTATTGGCCTCTTCGTATCCTAGCTTTGATTCCCGAATGGCCGGGAATCCAGATTAAAAAGATCTTATTTTTCTTGCCTATCTCATTGAGTTTATTCCGGTACCCCTAAATCATCCTTAAGTCGATGACATAGAAACTCAATGCTTTAATAGCAGCTTGACTATATGAGTGAATGGCTATATCGCACTTCTGATAGTTTCTTTCAAGATTTATTCTTACAGGTAACTGATAAATCCTTAAATGCAGTTCTCGTTTTCAACTTTTCATTAAAACCCATTAATGGCATTTCTCACCAGTGAATAATTAGTCTTTATTCATTACTGTCAGATGCTTCGTGGATTGAGCTATAATATTATATCGTTAAAACTGGTATTTTTTCAGCGTTTTAGAGTTTCCCAACTAAATTCATCGAAACATTACTCAAATTTTATGTCAACTTGATTTTTTCCACACTTGTAATAGAAGGAACATATTACAGACGCCAAATGTTAAAAACTTCGAGAAAATATTCAGTAATCGTGGATAAAGTATAGTATACAGGGTGTTCCGGAAAATCTCTCAGATTCAGATAAAAAAATAAGATGACATGTTCCCATAATTTTTTTTCCTAGCGGCCCTCCCTACGAAGTTACGACCTACTTAATGACGCCACTGGAAATTTCCATTTAGTGGAATAAATTTCAATTACTTACTGCCTTCATTATTTTTTTTATAACGGTTCATTTTATCGACACTGAACAAGAGTACCTTTTTTTTAGCTTAATGTTCAAGGTATCCAATTTGTTTTTTTAAGCACCTCATCATACAGGGTGTTAAAAATGTAAGCATTAAAATGTACAACCCAGTCCGCCCCTGGTAAACTGAACAAGCTAATTAAAATTTGATTGCGGTGATTTGAGAGGTCCTTAATACTATTAATCATATCAAATTTTCATCGCAGTTTGAAACTTATTCAACTAAAATGGATTTCCTGTGGCGTCAAATGACGACCTCCTAAACAGGAGGTCGTATCTTCGTAGGGAGGGCCGCTAGGAAAAAAAAATATGGGAACTTGTCATCTTCATTTTTTATACCCTATCTGAATCCGAGAGATTTCCCAGAGTTTCCGGGACCCCTGTATAATGGCTATTATTCACTCGGTGATTTAGGCCACTTTCTTGCTTCTCGTAGCCTTTACTTCACCTTGTAAATAATAGCAAACATTATATGCTCATTGCATAATATACTACTTTCAGAGCTTGACAAACTTATACAAGTTTTACGAATCACAAAAGTGCCAACCATGCAACTATCAAGACTTCAATCCAAAAATCGACCAATTGATGTTAAAATTGAACCAACTGGAAGAAAACTATCGCATTTCCCAAGCCAAAATCAACGAACAACAAATGAGAATAGATAACACCTATGAATCGATCAAAATTTGGAGAACGTCACTAAACAATTGGAATCTTACAATATCATCAAAACAGAGGTGTCTGCGATCAAAGACAATACGGAGATTACAAAAAATATTTCGGTTCAACCACCCCCACCACCACCTCTACCCCCTTTACCAATATTTTCTTTAACAACAAAATGTGCTTCTAAAACTTTTTTAAAGGTTGAACAAAACGAAAAGAAGCTGATTAACAGTGAAAACTCAAGACCGCTTATAACAGTAGAAGATATTCTGAATGTGAAACTGAAGAAAATTTCTGTAAGTAGAAAGATTCTATAAAAATTAAAAATGCCCTAAAGGTGTTTTTGAGTGCTCGTTCATTGGTGGAGAAATAATGCTATTATCGTTTGAAACCATTTTCGGCTCAAAGTTCGAAAAGTACAGACATTTGGGCAAAACGATATAGCACTCGTTTAGTAGAACTAGCGCTTAAAAAGCCCAATCTTACTTAAAATTCAGGAAAATGAATATAACATTTTTGGCAGGTGACAAACATATAGATGATTCCTGGTGAAAAAACAGTGTTGCGTTTATACTGACATGATATATTGTATACTGTATTTTAATGATTCAATTATAGAGTGAATAAATAATTTCAATTATGGAATTTACTTCTCATTTTTCGAAAAGACAAAATAATGAAAATCCGCTAATTAAAAAATTTTATTTCTTTTCAATAACACCTAACTTAAATTTATATTACATTATAAAATATATACAATTGTCTAATAATAAAACTCTCTGAAAAAATCAATTTCTGCTGATAACTGAGAAAAAATTCTCCATTCAATCTGTACAAATTAACAAAATTGATAAAATTACGGAAAATATACCTTCATGTGAAGAATTTTCAACACTCAGCATCGGATCATATTTGATTTTTTTTCAATTATTTATTATTTATATAAATTTAAATTGAATGGTGGCTGTTCCAGATGAAAGAAGTAATCATTTCATAACAATAATATGAAATAAGAAACAAAAATAGTATCATTTTATGAATTGTACGTGAAATAATGGCAAATTTTCATAGAAGGCGATGAAAGAAATACAAATCACCATAAAAGATAATATTTTCCCTCTCACAACTTTCTTCAGGCATTGAATTAATCTTTCTTTAGGTAGTTAATATGAATATCTGTTCATTTATTTTGAAATAATTATTCGAAACTGCTTTTCTTCTAAAAAAATTTTAAAATAAAAAACGAAAATGAAACTCGAAAGAATTTAGTTACTGCAATCCTTACTTCACAGGGTGTTACATAATAGTATGTCATAACTCAAGGGGATGAATCTACGTATAATTTCAAGAAAAAAGTCCATATAAACACGGTTCCGCAAAAGATTCGTTACGGATCTAAAGGGTGTTGAAATTTCAAAAAAACCTTTTTTTTTAGTCATAACTGCTGCAGTTTTTGAGATATTTAGTCCAAATTTGGAATGCGAGCTATTTTCAACAGTCTCCATCATTGCACGTCCTGAATCTTAACTAAAATCTACAGGGTGTTTTCTTTTCCGGAGCCATGTCTCCTTTTTCCCTCTCAAACTTTTCTGCGGTACACCACTGGTCACCGTGAAATAAATTTTTGATATCTCCGTTCAATTTAGAAACTTTTTTTATTCCTGTAATTTTTTCCTATCTCTAACCGTTTTCGAGTAAAGAATTATTGAACTTTTTTAGTTTGATATTGAATAAGCTCAAGTTATTGTCAGATGACGAGCTATCAAAATAAAAGCAAATTTTGGGCATACCTATCGAGTATTACTATTATTTTTTTTATTTAGCGAATAACATACAATCCTTCAATAATTTTTTACTCGAAAACGGTTAGAGATACGAAAAAACTACAAGAGTCAAAAAAGTTTTCGAATTGAACAAAGATATCAGAAATTGATTTTACGCTGATCAGTGGCGTACCGCAAAGATGTTTGAGAGGGGAAAAAGGAGACATGGCTCCGGAAAAAAAACACCCTGAAGATTCTAGTTAAGATTCAGGACGTGCAATGATGAAGACTGTTGAAAATAGCTCGCATTCTAAAGTTGGACTGAATATCTCAAAAACTGCAGGAGTTATGAGGAAAAAAACAATTTTTTTTTTGGAAATTTCAACACCCTGTAGCTCCGTTACAAAGCTTTTACGGACCCATGTTTATATAAACTTTTTTCTTAAAATTACAAGTTGTGACATACTATTATGTAACATCCTGTATAACGACCGCATCATTCTGTTTTGTAAGTCAGCAAGATTTAAGCTTCATGTTTTTTATTGCTTTAGTTTCCAGAAAGTTTTTCTGTTTACTTTTGAAATAGTGTTTTTAGCAATGAGAAATTTTACTTCCTAAATTTTGTTCCCAAATTTTCAAATGTTTTATGAAAACATAGAAGAGCCTTACATTTTTATGCATAATTTCAAATCTGAACTCGGAATGTTGACTTTGAAGACTGATGAAGATTAAACTTAATATTGAGATTGAAGTTGAAATAACGCAACATCAATAATTACACTTCAAGAAAAAATAAATTCCAGATAAGAAGTAATGATTTAGGTCAGAATGATTGTTATTTCCTAATAGAAAAATCCCATTAACTGAACGGATTATCATTTCCCTTCTTTATGCAATAAATCAACTTTTATTCACAAGATTGAAACCCAATAAGCATATCCTGAAATATTAGATGTCACAAAGGCCTGTGAAGATTCCAATTAATTTTTTTTTCAGTAAATTTTCATTCTCATGGTTTCACCTATGTGATTTAAGTCAAAATCTGGTCAACTTGACCTCTTCAAGTAAGTTTAATGCCAATGGTGAAAACATAAGAATAAAAAATTTATTGAAGTCTACTCAGGCCTTTGTGACGTCTAATTTTTCAGGATATGCTCATTGTTTTTCAAGCACTCGAATAAAAGTTGATGAAGGAGGGAGGTGATTTTCAATGTTTTTCAAGCAGTTGGTCACTTTTTTTTCTATTGAATCAATGCTTCCAATCTGGAACTTACGCTTACAGTTATTTTAAACCTCTCAATTTCTCTTAATTCCAATTTTGAACTCCGAATTTTGTATAATTCTAACTTGAATATTATTGGAATTTGAACCCTTCACCACTTTTGAATCCTGAATTTCTCCAACTTTCGACTTTAAACTCAGAATGATACTGATTATTGCTGAAAATCCCTTTAAAATCGAACTTATTGAATTCGAAATTAGAGAGAAAATTTTTTTTTTCAAAAGTGACTGGTCCACATCTTCATAATGTTCTAAAAAGTTTATTTTAAACAGTTTCTGTTATCACAGCAAGTAATGAACGAAAATAATATTCAATGCACCAAAAAAAACAACATATATAATATTCAGTGACTACCACAAACTATACATTTTAAAACCAGGAAAGACAATTTTGATTCATATTTCCCCGCAATATAAAAATTTCCCGATGGAATCTTTGCTGAACTTTAATGAATAAATTCCAAGTAGAACGAACTCTGCACAACAAAAACATGAGAACAAACAATAGAAAATCGAATTTCTTACGTCAAACATCAGGAACAACCATTTTATGAGCACGATTCTCGGAAAACCCTCAATCGGAGCACTCGATGATCGAGAACACGAAAGACACACACCCAAACTTAAGTAGGGCTCCGTGGTTCAAGATGGCCGAACCCTCCCAACCAGTTTTACCTTCTTCTGCGTTGCAGCAGCATTCTGAATGTTCCCCCCCATCGAAAGCAGTCATCTTTGCTTCGAAGGGATTCTTCTTGGCCCTATACACCTTTCTTTTCTTGTCGATCATTTCCCTCACTTGGCTTTCTAAGGGGGCCGCTGTCTCTGGGGGTGCTGCTGCACCGTTTTGAGAAGCCCCACTGTTGTCAGGATTGGGGGTTTTCTGGATCCGATGCAGTTGACTCTCGTTCGAGTAGAAGATGTTGTTGACGTAAGTTCCGTGCGGTGAGTAGTTGATGAGTTCGTAGTGTTTGGAATACTGAAAATTGGCAAGTGTTAGTAGGGAAAATGACAAAATCTTGATATTCGAACGATTTGATAGTTATTTAATCAACTAGGTTATTAAAGACAGCATAAACAAGTTGATTACAAGATTTTTCCGACGATTTCAATATGAATTGTCTATAAATTCCATATAGTCCGTTCACGAAAGGTTGAGCACATAGTAGGCGTTTCTTTAATTATCTGACGTTGGCAGTATTTACTGTCATAAAGTAGAATAAAGTCAACGTTGCGGAATGTACCGGGGTGTCAATTCTCGGGATCACTCGCTCACGAACGTATACGTTCGTGAGTGAGTAAAATCAAAGGAATAGTTCGAAACAAATTATTCCTGAGCATATCGTCAACTACTCGTTTGTACGAAAGAGTACATTAATTTTGAAAGGATAAAATCATTGCAATTTCAAGAAATCTACTCTCAAAATGTCACGAACGTAACGAGTGATCCCGAGAATTGACACCCCGGTCTCGTCCGACGAGCATGCGAGTTATCAGAGAACTCTGTGCAATATTGACAACATTGCGTATCAAGACAAGACAAGAAAATAAATAACATAACCTAAAATTTTAATATACACAGTGGAATATGCCAAATTTCCATGGCCAACCGACGGCTCAACCTTTCGTGAACGGAGTATACTTATAAACTAGTCAAACACTACCAAAGATTTTGAAATGATATTTGTATGTGTGTGTTTATATTGATGTGTGAAAGTTTCAGTTTTATTTTATGCGAATGTTATCGCCGTTTGTTGATTTTATTATATAACCTCACTTTCAGTAAGAACTTAATGTGATAGTTGTATATTTCCTTGTAAACAATTCCTGTATTTTCAGAAACCCTGATGAAGCAATAAAATATTGCGAAAGCTTGGTAAAGAGAAAAGAGTACACCTTTACCCTCCAAAATACATAGAGTCTCTACGCCCTTATTGCATCAATTCTAATACTTAACGAAAGACTCTTAATATAGATATCTTATAAACTTCTATACCGCTAACATGGATACTCTTATCTATTACAAATTGAAGCAGCGATCACGTGGTACAATGACCCAATCAATTCAAGGGCAGGCGCCAAAACACAACCTCGAATAGTTTAAATCATGACTTGTCAAATGAAAATCATACCCTCAATTTTTCAGGTCTTGTCAAATTTCGAGTTAGCACATGCGCAGATGATTGAAGGGGGCCATCGGAAATGGCAACCAGATTGTTTCTCATTTTGCACAAGACATACATTTGACATAATAAAATTTCTTTGTTCCAGTAGAGTTTTGACATTTCTCGTTGTGCTTCTGTATACTTTGTGGACGGCTGCCATGAGAATTACATATTAAAATAGCATAAATTGAGCTTTAAAATAGGTCATTAATGATCAATTTCGTACACATCAAAACATATACCTATAAAACTCTATACTACTAACGTGAAATAAAAGTTGAAGCAATCTAGCTGCCATTTCCGATGGCCCCTTCAATCATCTGCGCATGTGCAAACTCGAAATTTGACAAGACGTGAAGATTTGGGGTTATGATTTTTAGTTATTTTCATTTGATAAGTCATAATTTGAACTATTCGAGGTTATGTTTTGACGCCTGCGCAGTGAATTCATAGAGCCATTGTACCACGTGATCGCTGCTTCAATTTGTAATAGAGAAGTGGATCCATGTTAGCGGGATAGAAGTTTATTTCCTTCAACACCACAATGCCCTGGTACCCAAAGTAGAGTTACTTCATTGCCTCTTGCCAGTTGCTTTATGGTGTTACGGCACTCCCAGGTCAGCAGAGAGCGTTTCCAGGTAGTTTAAGGCGTTTTCGGAAATTTACTCAGGGTTACTAACTCGATCCAATGAGTCACGTGACGGATCTACTCGGATCACGTACCCGGGTTCTAAGTTTACGAACACATCAGGTTTAGGATTTGAAGTGACAGTTGTATCAATAACATAACCGAGTATTTTGTGGATTTATTTTTTCAGTCCCAGTTTATTTTCGGATTGTCTCTAGCTTTGCTTGCATTTATTGACTTTTGTAAAATATTTCTTATAATTTCTGGTGTGCCCTTCCATGTTCAATGTTATCTTTGAGTACCTTAGTTAAAGAAGTGAAGAAGGCTTTAGCTTTAACGCGGAAAGATCTGCATACAAAGTAATGAAGAAGATGTTTCACATTTTACACTGAGCCAAATTCTCTCCTCTTTCTATAATTTTCAGGAATAGAATATATGAAATTACTGAGAAAGGAGTACCTAGAAAAATTATTCCCGCCTTTTTCAAATACAAAATTGAACTGCAGGGGGCATGCGGTGACTCTACGACCCTGCTCTTGTTTAAGGTTACGATAGATCAACCTGAGTCAGTGATCAACTTAACAGCACCGTACTTTCCGAACACGGGTTGGATGTTCGGGTTAGTTAAACGAACGCGAAGGTTAGGGATCGAGTTAACCCCATTAAGTATCCGAAAACGCCTTCAGCGTAGCCTGACTGTGCGTGGTAACGTAGACATGCGCCCCTCTGAAGTTCATTTTAGAACACACCTGAGCACATGTATACTCCATTCACATATTATTGAGCACAAAGTAGGCTTTGGTTTCATTATCTCAGGTTGGCAGTATTAAGAATAATTCACAATTTTCAATGCAACGTTGCCAGGCCTAACGTGAACGTAGCCTTTCCGTTCGACGCGTTTTCGAGTCGAGAGAGGTCAACTTGTTTACAATTCACAACAATAACAACTCCATATATATTTTAAGTTCTGTGACTTCACATCTTTAGAGTAAAACATGTGTAGCTGTAGGTAAAGGTCCTTCAGTTCAAATCAGGGATATTTTTCAACCGATGATTCATCAGAATTATCTTATGAAGAAAACGATTCATTCAATGAAGAATGTTTCAAAGGAAACTTCAAACTCTCTAGGTTAAATACGAAATGCATGTAAGTAACTTTGAGTATACAGGGTGTTTCCTAAACATGCGGCAAAAATTCAGGGGATTGTTCCTTGGACTATTCTAAGAATATTTTGTCCTTTGATGATTTTTGAAAAACCTCTTTGTTTCGAAGATACAGGGGAAACAAAATTTTAGATAATAAGATTTTATTATGAAAAATTATATGAAAATTTAACTTAACCTACAAAAACTGTTGAAAATGACCACCTCTATAGCCATTCATAATAGTCAAAGATGAAATGTTAATTGCTAATACATAACAAAACGAATTCAAATGAAAACCGTGTTTTAATCTGTATTCCTTTACCATCTGAACTTATCAATTTTAAGTCAAAAACTGACCGTTTTTAGTAATTGGAATGTTGTTAAACAAATTTAAAAATAAATTGTACCTACTTAGTAAACACAGTGCGGTACGCATTTTTGTTTAAACTATTATTAATTTTAAAAATATGAAAAATGTTGTGCGCCCTGTATCTTCGAAACAAAGAAGTTTTTCAAAAATCATCAAAGGACAAAACATGCTTAAAATAGTCCTAGGAACAACCCCCTGAATTTTTGCCGCATGTTTAGGAAACACCCTGTATAGATCAAATAAGTCCAAGTTATCTTCATTTAGTAAACGAAATTTTGTCTAGTAAGTTTTTTTGAATTTGTTTCATTTCAGGTATACATAATAAAGAACTTGAACATCGTTCATATCTGTCATATCCCAGATGTCTATAAAGACATTTGAAATTACTAATATGGATGTTTCTGATGATGGAAATGACCCAATAATGTCTACTAGTACAAAAATAAATTTGGAATCATATTTTCAAACCTTCAAACCGTATGAAGTAGGTAGTTATCCATTTAGCTATTACTGACATAATTTTAACCAATCTCCATTCCGTGGAAAAGTTCAAAAAAATATTCATAATATTTCAGATATACATTCAAGAATTTGAAATACAATTGTTGATTCTCAATTTACACCTCTGAAGTTACTGGTAGAAAGTCTGTATATTGTCATTCTTATAATTTGTTTCCTTATAATTGACAGAAAAAAAGAATAACGTTAAAATGTTACAGACCCTGACCTATATCCATAAAATCATGGATCATTCACTCAATCGATTTTTTTTCCCACCTAAAACTTGCGATACTTACTCAGTAAGTAACTCAGGTTACTATCGACACTTGACAGCTATACTGACAATAATAGACTCTGGACGGCAAGTACCTATCTGAAGGCCCTCCTACCGCTGCGCCAAACTTGTTATTGCACCTTCTTACATGTGAACAGACTATAGTTGCCATTTCCGATGGCCCCTTCAATCATCTGCGCATGTGCAAACTCAAAATTTGACAAGACGTGAAAAATTAGAGTTATGATTTTTTGTTATTTTCATTTGATAAGTGATAATTTGAACTATTCGAGGTTATGTTTTGTAGCCTGCGCAGTGAATTCATTGGGTCATTGTACCACGTGATAGCTGCTTCAATTTGTAATAGAGAAGTGGATCCATGTTAGCGGTATAAAAGTTTATAATTGAAGTATTAATTATTTGTAAGAAACCATTTGTGAACAAAATTGTTTATCGATTATAGAAAAAACTTGATAAAACAAGTATTTAGACTTACTTCATCATAAAAAATAACAGCATGCTTCGGTGAAGTATAATTGCAATGCCCAAATCTCTCCAAATCTACATCGTTTGTGGAGCCCTTACCGACGTTCAAAACGCGGTATCTCATGGCCACAGCTTCTGGAAACCTAGTCGAAACCGTTGGCCTATAACCCATGTAGCTAGCGTCATGTCTTACATCTGTGGGATCAACTTCAGAAGTCCTAAAATACGAATTCTATTCATTAAATATTACTATCAAATACGCAAATCCTTACCTGACATTATAAAAATGTTTAGAAACAACTGACATAAAATAGCTCTTGCCCTCAAACTAGATTTAATTTTTTTTCTTCTTAGGACTCGAAAAAACCTTACTTATTCTCTCGATATCTGCAGGCGTCAATAACTCACTTGGTAAAGGCATATTTTTCAATTTGTTTGAATTCAGACAATGAGCCAACTCGTCCGATTTATTCGATTGACTCAGTATGTTCTGTATTTGTTGATATGCTAAGAGTCTTATCAGTCTATCATCCAAATGTTCCAAATTAACTGGAAAAGAAGAAACAACTAGATTAAAAACAATATTCTTTTCTTCAAAAAGTGTGATGATAATATAGCGAAGTAAACTATATTCTGAGAATGCTAATTATCGAATGACTTTTAATGGAACACTCACATAAGACTTATCGACACTCAATAAACTCAGGCTATTGTTCCGTTTCAATACAATACTTATCAATGTTATGACTTTCATAACAACTTTATTACTCATAGTGCAATAATGTTGAAGGACATACCTTGAATAGAGGTAGGCAATAATAAAGATATTTCAAATTGAATTTTAGCAAATTTTTTCAAATATTTAAAATTGAATGCGCAGCTTTAAACGATTTTTCATCAATTTCAGACAGGTATCACAGAAGAGAAAATCTGATAAAACGAAAATAAACATTTTCAAAGTAAACAGAACAACTGAGAACATTACCTTATGAACTGGAGTCGCAATTTCTAATTTTCATTAAAAATCGTGAAAAATTCTAGTGAAAATATTATGATTGATTATCATCCAATATTTTGAAAACATATTTAATTTGAAGAATATGAACCACAGAAATTAATAAGTTTGTTTACTTTTAAAACTGAAAGTTCTATGAATAACCTCAATTTCACGGAACAAAAGTTTCAAACCAAAATAAGAACATTTTTAGATGTTTTTTTCACTGATATAAACAGAAAGATAGTTGAACATATCAAAAAATCACGCATCTTTCATTGAATAATTGTATTAATGAAAAGTTTTGACTCACCATCACAGATTTCCTTTTTAACAATATCATCAAAGAAACTACCATTAACGCATTCATTCTTCACAAAACCATTTACACTTCTTTCTTTATTTACACTGTTATCCTCAGTTCTTTGAATATTATCACTAACCGAAGTACCCTCGCTCTTCAACTTTGATATCTACATTACACGTACAATGTATTTCATCATTTTTACATATATTACAATGGGAAAAAAGTTCCTTATTTCTCTCTTCAAAATCACCATTATTGGGATTCTCATTTTCTATAATGGAAACCCTCAAAACGTCTTTGAGACTAGGCAGAAGACTTACAGGTTGTTTATAATGGTTTTTCACCATTTCTGGTATTTTAACTCTATTTTTCGAAAATAAGCGATGTTTGAATCTAAAAGGTGGATTTTTCCTGTTTATTGTTCTGAAAAACTCCAATTTCACAGCATGTTGGTCCAATGGTTCATTAGCAAACTTATCCCACAATTTTATTCTCTCAGTCAAAGAAGTTGACTTCAAAAGAATTGAATCCTGCGAAATAAAATTGAATGTAATGAAATGTAGTATGATATAAAATGTCCTCACCAGAGCATGTTCAACATGTACTGGACACATCCATCTGGTCATTGGTGGCGCAGTGAGAGGGGGATCCAGACAATCCAAATGGAAATAGAGAGAACAATAATCACATGCTATCAAAGGAGCCACTCTACAAGATTTATCACATTCGTAACATTTTTTAGCAGGCAGGGGAACAAGACCACCAGCAGTCTTATCATATTCCCTGGCATTACTCAGGCTTTTTCGAATTTCTGAAAGATCTACAAAAATTTTAAAAATAACAAAAATTATTCTTCCTTTTTCCAACTGACCTTTATCTGTGCCAGGGAAAATACAAGGCACACTCATACTTCGTGGCAATTCAAATTGTCTTGGATTCATCGAACTAGCTACTTCTATCAAAATGTCCATAGGTGACATTTTCGCTTTCTTTATAGGTTTTACAAATGTACTTTCTGCAGGTGTTGAACAAGATCGTTTGCTTCTCGTTAAAGGTATTGGATTCTGAGTATTAGCATATATACAACTATGACATAGCCATTCCCCATTGGGGATATCATTGCTTTCCAAGGGTGGATCACTAAAGCAATAAATCAATATCGAGATGTATTTTAGGATCTTTTTTAACTCACTGGCACTGAAGGTGAAAGCTTGAAGGGCATTTATCACAACAGATTAAATCGCCCCCTTCACCACAAGCATCACAGTTGTCATGATTGTGACCTTTGCCAGGTCTACGAAAATATGGATGTTGTTGGTCTTGTTGATCCTTGAAATCATCATCAGTTGGAGGTGCTATAAGAGCTTGGATTTGCTAGAAATATAATTCCTACATCAGTGGTATTGAAAAGAAGAGTGAAATGATATTAATACACCGCCATTTTATGGTAAAATCAAGTTTGTATACAATGGCAATAAAGTAGAAAGTAACTTACATCCATAAGACCACCAGAGGTGTCCATATCGTAAACAACGTTCGCCATTCTTTGTACGAGTCAATTATTCTATACTACATTTAGAAAGTTAATTCAAGTCAATAACATTTGCTCAGAACAGTGGATTTTCTAGGAGCATTTGAACACCAATTATCAAACAATCATAATATATGCCTGAAAAAGAAGCGTAGTGTTCAATAATTGAAAACACTTTGTAGATAAACCATAGTATATTATAAAATTTACTAGAAATTGGAAAAATTGCTATATTTTTCTTTTTAATTCAGTATTTTATCCAAATTTGACATAGTGGCGCTAAACGGTCGCCATATTAGATTGGAACATAGAGCATAATGAAAGTGAAGTAAGAAATATTTCGAAAGTCCAAAAAACATTTGTTCTTAAATATTATAGGATCATAATTGAATGCATAAATCTTGAAAATGAATTTGGAAGATGATAATGGAATCCTTCATTCCACACAATTTTTTTCTTTGAAAATAAAAAACTGTTTGCTGCCAAATGAGTTGCATAGAAAAAGTTTTACTTGTTCTTATTTAGGTGGACAACTTCGAATGAGCTGAAATCATACTATGCAGGGTGTCTACTTTTAAAGTGGACAAACTTCGAGAGGTGATTATACCTTAGATGAGTAGGGTTCACTCGAGCGAAAATTCATTGAAGCGAAGTTCCACAGGCGCGAAGGTCCACTGCAGCGAAGTTCCACAGGCGCGAAAACAACGCCCCCTTCCACCTGATTGGCCATCAAGCCAGAGCTCGGTTGTCTGTCATCTTCGTCTGATCATTTATGAGTTTTGAAAGAAGATAGGCAACTGGCAAATTAAAATATAAAGTTTCTATGTTCTATGACGTTTGTTAACATAACCTCTAAATCTGACATTTTTCGAATTGAATATTAATGATCAAAATAAGGGAGAGCGATGATAATGTTTACACTTAACTCCTTAAACAATAATACATAATATGAAAATAATGTAATGAAATGCATTTACAATTTTTTAGGATACATCAAAACATATTTTCAATACCTAAAAAAGTAGGTATTCAACGAATTGTATGAAATAAATATCATTTCTTCAGTTGAATCCAATACAACTGTTTTTTTTCAGGTAGTGTTAGATGGTGAAATTACTTCAAATGCTGCATTATTCTCTATTCATTTGTGAAAGTAGAATAGTCAGAGAACTTCACAACTCAAATATACAGAGGTTTTCATTTTAGTTGATGAGAACTGTAATGATAATTAACGGATAAAATAAATTTTACTGATTGAATAAAATGAGCAATCTGCACTTGTGTTGGTCAATCAGCAATCTAAAGCTTCCAATACCTGTCCCATTACTAATTAATGTTGAATTTTCTCAACTTGAATCAAGAAATTGATTACAGAAGAGAAAGAACAAGTACGAACAATATATCTCTTTCACAGAAATGTTATTCTGAAAATTAAACTCACACCATGTTTTCAGAAATTAGGTAGGTAAAAAGTGGACTGATAGAATGAGAGATACCTTTGGAATCAACTTAAAACTTGGAGTAAATACTAAATTGCTGGTATAAATACCATAGGTTTTAGAGATTAATCTTTCTGAGTACTCATAGGCCTGTTTATATTTATGAAATAGACAGATTTAAAATGAACTTAATAGATAGGTGTGTGTAACTTATCAAATATAACCTGAAGATTGAATATTTATGTATATGAAGATAAGGTAAATCATTCCTATTATATGATTCATAAGTATTTTATTTGAAACCAATGTATAAATCAGCTTCTGATGTGGCCAGTTAACAATCTCAAGTTATGAAATCCTTTCACATATTTTATCGATTGAATGAATGCTATGGATTACTTAAGACAGTACTCACCTACAAGTAGAAACTAATTTTATTTGAAAAAAAAACATTTCACCTTCTCAATTGTGTATACTTAACATGGATACAAAAAGGGTAAGTTTATTTTGATATTTTTCTTCAGATTTTATTAAATAAATAGCATTGAAAATATTTGTTTCGAAACAAAACTGTTGAATTTTTAGGATACTAAAAAAGTATTTTTTAAATGAAACGACATATTTTGAAAATATTTGTATTTCACTCAAAAATACAATTTGAACTCTATTGTCGTTTTCGGAAACCTACTCGATCACTAACTCAGGTTACAAATTGACGGATAAACAGTTCAATTGCTGTCAATTTGTAACCCAGGTTAGTGATCGAGTAAGTTTCCGAAAACGCCATATGATTAGTTCCCTATTTCAATGGAAAGTTTCTATAAGGTTAAAAATCAAAAATATTTCAAGTAACATTCATATTCATAACTGCAGTCAATAGAGATGCAATTGTATACTATGTACAAAATAACTGATCAACAACATTCATATGAAATAGATTGAATTAATTAACGTACAATTAAATTATAATTTCTATACATAAGATTCAAGTATCTGGAGCATAAGACAACTTCCTTATGTCATTGGACCAGTAATATCAGAAAAGAATTGGAGAAATTTGTTCTCAATATAAATAACGATACAAATATTGAACAATTAACATGAAAATTTCACAGAAAGGATTACCAAATGTCCAAAAGATAAGAATTTTCAACGTGAAACTTCAATATTCTGCTTCACATTGGTTTTTTGTCATTTCTTTACACTTTGAACCTTCCGAATGTAGGTGACCAGTAACTTCAGAGGTGTAAATTGTCATTCAAATTCTTGGGAGTATATCTGAAATATTATGAATATTCGGTTGAACTATTTTCAGCGAATGAAAATTGTTTAAAATTATGTCAGTAACAGCTAAATCGAGAAATACCTACTTACATTAATTTGATAAATATACCAAATTCATTTTTGTATGAGGAAACATCATTTGGATAATTTCCATCAGCAAACATCCATGTTCGTAGAAGTAACAAAATGTCTCAAAAAGAAATCTTGGATTCGATATATATGAACGATGTTCAAAAATTGTTATATATGATGTATAGGTACCTGAAATGAAACAATGAAATTTTCTAGACAATATTTCGATCACTAAATGTAGATAACTCGAACTTATTTGAGAAATATATAGAAAATGACTTACATGCATCTCTTATCTTTATTCACCTAGAGAGTTCGAAGTTTCCTCTGAAACATTCTTCATCGTTCATTGAATGAAACGGTTTCTTCACAAGATAATTCTGATGAATCCTGATTTGGAGTTGAGGAAGCACCCTCAGCTACATGCTATGCGTCTTATGTACACGAAAGTCGATAGATTTGAACAGAGACACTCTGATTTGAACTTTGAAGTGTTTATTATTATTGATAAGCAAGATAACCTCCCTTTCTCACAGGTGTCTCGATCTATGTCCTCTCGCCACACAGAACAGAACATAAATAAATATATATATAGAAAATCTTTGTATATACACCACAGAAGAACATAATTACGTATATACGTCAATCTTCGACTCGAACATAGACAAATAAGAGAGTTAGTTTATCTATGGACTCGAAAAGCAACATATAGTTCGTTTCAAAATGATTGTCATCAGAGCAAGCCATGAAAGTCCAGTCGGGGCTTATTTCTAGTTACTAAAAAGTCACCAAAATTTCTGTGGGTTCATCAGTCAGAGAAGGAAATGAATAAACAAACCTAGAAATATATTTAATACAATAATTTTTATTTTCCAAAGCAAATTCCTGAGCTTGAGAATGTTCCTGATGATCTTAAATACCATTAGGATTGTGTAAATCTCTAAACCTACCAGCAGTATATAATTTCTGACACTGTATTGACAAATTTTCGTATTTACCATCATTTGCAGCTAAAGAGCGAAGGAAGAATAGGTATAGCCCCTAAGCTTGTGAATATTATGAAAAATAAACACAGTCATTTATATTTCAGTCCAGTTTAATCATGGGATTCAGGTTTTATTACTATGTCGCTGCCTCAGTGCCTCAATAACAAAACTATAAACTATAAAAAGTACTTTAATGAGATGTCATTCATATAATTCACCGATGAAGATTGAGACTCTATTGAAGATAATTAAGATATATTTTCTTTTCTCTGACAAATTTATTTGTATTATAACTCAAATGAGTGTGTTCAACTCAAATTCAACTGAGATAGCCAAACTGGTGAAACGAAACAAAAAGAACTTGTTGATACTTTGAAAGGTGTGGACCAATTTGTCATACATAATAAGACAAAAACACAAATTAAAGAATTTATTCAGTATGTACATTAATTGTACCACATTGTATAACTTCAATAAACTTATCACCGATTCTGTCTGTTTTAGTAAGAGGAATATTTCATTGAATAGCCAAAATATAAACCGAGTGTGTGTGGCAAAGGTGTTAAAATTAAGTGAAACATGTGGACCACAAGATGTTATCATTTTTGTATGAAAATCATACTTGTTTTGAAATATACTATTGCACAGATTAAATAATGATTTCATTCATTCATATGCCTTGGTTAGGTTTGATATGAATAATTGAGTATTTGTTTGTTGATTTAACATATCCATTATATTAATTGAGTACTATTTCTTCAGATCCCCAAAGATGACACACAGTTTTCCCTAAGTCTAGAATAGAGAAATGGTGAATATTTTGTCTTTTATTGGAAACGATTGTCAATTTAGCTTTTGTAGGTCTTGTCGGTGTCATTTTAGATAAAAGTTGATTAAGTTCCTTTGAGTGTTTGGAATTCAGAGGAAGCAAAAGTTAAAATTTTGTTTCAATCCTTATCGTATGGGTAAGGAACACACTTAACACTGCTTAAAACTGACAATTTACAGTGAAAAACTAAAATAAGCTTCGGTACAAAATTGAGAAAATTCATTCAGAACATTATTCAAAAATTTTATTGTTAATTGGAGACAGAAATATTATATGCAATCATAGATTCATTGAAAATAATTATTAAAAGTACAGTGGAATACTTATAGACTTATACATTTTACTATTTATTTACATATTAGAATTATCTTCTGAATGCAGTGCTCCGAAGCGAACATAACATGTAAAATAACTGTTTGAGTAAACATCAAATTGTATTAACAATTCAACTTTCTATAAAATCCAACAAAGGATTCAAGTATTTTTAAGTTTATCATTTATAGGAAACTTATGTTCTTGTAGCCCTTGCCGAATTACTTTTTTATGAGAAGCAGTCGTAGGTATATAATCAACTCTGATTGAATGATATGGTGCATTACCCATGATAATGACACACTTTGTATCGAATAACTGCAGAGAAGGTATTAATTGTTCAGTAATCCATTAATGAAATAGTTCCCCATTCATTGTTTTATGCTAATCCGTATCATTGATACCACTGTCAAGAATTAGATCACATCCAGGTAAAAATCCATCAAATACACTCATTGTTTTTGATTTTAGAAAAAATAAAGTCGTTTAATGTCTCTTTGAAGGTATAATCATGTGGAATAGGTTTCCTTCCAGTGCTAACTCTGGCTCTAGCAACTTGCCTTCTACTTTTTCTCCGAAATTCTTCGGACAGTTCTAGGAGAAATCTGAATTTTAAAACTTACTTAATCAGAAAACACATTGTACATGATCGTTTACCTGAAAAACGAGCACAATGCCATTAATACTAGCAGAAATATCTGCTAACACCGATACACTGCCTGGCGTTCCCTTGCAGTAAGATGAGAGGAATCTCTTTCAATTCAGTAATCAAATCAAAGTAGATTTAAGAGATATTTAAATCCACTTGTCGATTAAATCAAGTATATAAACTGATATTAACAAATAAATTCGAAATATTTTCAATAGGTTAACTCTTAGATTATTTACAAATTTGGAAAAGTCAAAGTCAGTGATATTTTCAACACCAACCTAAAATCGGCAAATCGAAATTCACCGAACGGACCGATACCAACATATTTTCGACTTCTCACAGCCGCCCGAGATGCCAATCATTTTGAAATGAACTATACAACGTTGTATTCAATACTAACAACCTAAGATAATCAAACTAAGGTCTTCTTGTTCTCAATTTGAGAAAGAGTATAGGAAATATCAAAATTTTTTATTGATTATTAAAATAAAGTTGAATAAATTTGTTCAATTTGTTTATAACTTATTCCATCATGACATATTTAATTTGAAATTATATTTCAAGTGGCAACCTTGCTGAAATATTTGAAACGAAATGCCTGGACACCAATCAATTTCGAGCTGAATTGGCAACGAATAGGAATCCTTCTTTTAAATATTATCCGTTTGAAAAACCGTTTAAATATTGCGGTTTCGCTTCATTCGTTTGAATCTTTCGTGTGGTAGTTGCGTTCTTTGGAGATATTAGTTGTTTTGAGTTATAGTTGTCTTTATAGTTGTCGTTATTGTTATTTGTTATTGTTGTTTGTTGAAGTTTTAGTTGTTTTTGCTGTTCGTTCATTTTAAATTAAGGATAAGGTGAGTATATAATACGATTTAACTTTGATGATATGTAAAACAAGAAAATGGAGATTCATTGATAAACAAAAAATCTGTTAAATATTTGGATTCTGGGGTCTCTCAGATATCAACCAGGTTTTGGTATAATTGTATTCATTTAGGCTTCCTTAACAACATCAGTGAAACCAACAGGTGGCGGTTTGGGCACACAAAATTCCAAAAATGTTCCATCATCTCGTAGGGGAGACCCGGGGCTAGTTGGCCCATTTTTTTAATTTTATTTTTCTAAATTAAATTAATTTAAGAAGCTTTGTGAGCAATAGTTAGTTACAAATCTTCGGGTTTTGGCTTCTCTAAAATATATCAGAACAAATCATACCCTAAGTAGTTCCAAAGTAATAATTCGTTTTATGCGAGAATATCGAATGGGCCAACTTGCCCCAGGTTCGGGGTAAGTTAGCCAAAGGTCGGGGTTATGTCGTCCCATCTGTATATATCACGAAAGAAAAAGAAAAAATCCAGGAATTATTTGAATAACATATACTTTTTTCTTTGGTATCACAAACTATAAAGCTTATGTATGATGTATCAGTCTTGATTTCAAACAAAACAGCAATTAAATTTGCGAGATAAAATAAACAAACAACAGAGTTTCAAAGAACACAAAATAAACTCGAAATAATAAAAATTAAAAAACTAAATCAATATTCTTCCCATAACCTGAAAGCTCTTCTTGTTGCCGGGGAAATACCCTGCATTCGAAAAGTTTATGAACTTTATGGGGTTTCATTTATGATGAGTACAGCACATTTCAGAATGTTTTCTCTTTGCTTTAACTGCCAATATTTAACATAATATCCAACTTCAATTACTTCTCCTGTACATTTCCCTCTCTCCTTTTTGTAGTAAAACTATAAAGTAAAATAGGAAAACTAAAGTAAATAGGATAGGAAAAAAATCGTTCACATTTCGCTTGCCCTCACTGTACATTCAATTGATATTTGGAACGTAGAATTCACTTACAGGAGTCAAATATTTATTTTTGAACTGTCCGTATCAGAAAAATATAGGATTTTTCGCAACCTGATATTGAATGTTATGTGTGTAGGAATAATGGAATTGGATATGGAAATAAATTTATGCATATAATCGCTACTGCTGATTGAGCCATATGGGAAATTCAAAATATCAATTGACTTTCTATATACTGTGCGATTCAAAAGTTATAAGCAACTGAAAATAACACTGGTTCATGAGTCGTTTCGTATTTGTTGGTTAATTATGTATTTGGTTGAAACATAATTTCAGATGGAATTAGTTGAAGTACCAAGAGGTTCTTTCTTCATCTGCCCGGGCAATTTTATCTTCAGAAAAGATAAAGAAGCAGGGAGCAAGAAATATTAAGGTGTATCGATAGCTTTTGCTCTGCCCGTATTATAATGGAGGAGGGCCACCAACTAATTTTGAGGTAAGTTTTCAGGGATAAAAATAAAACATTTTCTAATTTAATATCTAATAAAACAAGAACATTAAAATATGATGAAGCTGGGTGCAGATGAAGATGGAAAAGTTGATTTACCTACTATTGGTACAAAATACAGTCCTGAATCCAGAACTATTGATCTGATGTACATATATAGACGTCGATGTGCATATATCATTTCTACATTCGTTTTAATTTGAATCGTATAAAATTAGGCAGGTACTTAATGATTCATGTGAAGTTATCAGCCAAAGGATGGTCTGGCGAATATGAGGTTGCGATGAAATAGTCTTGGAGGAACTTCCACCCAAAAACCTCTTAAATGTATTTGCATATGATAGCCCAGTTTTTCTAGAACGAAATGTTTTTTCTCGGAAATAATAGTATAAATAAATTTGAAGGTTTGAATTTATTGCGAATGAAATTAATACTTCAACCAAATTTGGTGGTTTTAGAGCTGAGCATAACCACCAGCCGGATATGGTTTTGATCCAAGATCTGCGTTTGAAAACCATACTCGCGTTCAGAAGTAGAACAGAAACTGGAACGCTTCTTCAAATTTACATTGAGGAAGAAATTCGGCATCATGAAGCCAGCTTGAGATTACCGAATGGGTTCGGTACAGTTAAGTCGATGATGTTCCGGGAAAGGAGGAAAGTACAACCTCCTATACCAGCAACATTAGAAGATGCTGCTTTATATTTGGAAAATCCCTCGTAAGGCAATATTTTTAAAATGTTTTCCATTCATTCCTTTGTGGAAAAATTAATAATACGATGATCATGTTCAATGTGTTTCAGGTACAGAAGATACTCATTAGAGTTGGGACCCCAACAGAGGCCATTCTTTGATAGTATAGAGATGGGTGCCTCATTTTCGTATCCAGAGGGATACTAAATGAAGCTATCAACATGAATAATCTCCACCTGCACATGGATGGAACATTTAAAATTGTTCCCCGTGCAGGTGGAGCACACCAACTCTTTATAATTCACTGGATGAGGGATCATACAGTGAGTATTATTTATTTGGTTATTTCCTCATTTGGTTATTCTTGACTTTTTTTCTGCAAGGCATATCCAGTGGTATTTTGTTTAATGCCGAACAGAACGAGGAATACCTATATTAGTGTTTTGCGGTATACGAGACAATTGCTTGGTGCCTCCGTCATCTCCTCTATCCTTTGTGATTATGAATTGGCCCTGAGGCAAGCCGTACTCGAGGTGTTCATCGGAGTTGCCATGAAGGGGTGCTGGTTCCACTTCGCAAAAAACGTTTTATGAAAGGTTCGTACAATTTATATTCAAAATTAAATCTTTTTAAACCGTATGACATTGTTTTTAACGCTTTTAAATAATTTCCAGCTCGCCAAATGCATATAACGACGCGGTTGCCGTCAGAATGGCAATGGCTCTTCCTCTATTACCAGCAGAACGAATTTCTGAAGGAATTGACATCGTGTGTCAGGAAATCAGAAACGATGGATTCAGGAGGTACATGCAGCGACAATGGTCAAACACCAATATATCTGTGTTGGTTTGGAAAGCCGAACCAATAATGCCGTGGAGTCGCTGCATGGACAATTATTCAGAAATAATAGGCCGCGCACACCCGAATTTCTGGGTTTTTGTTCAATTCCTCCAGAAATTCGAACATTACAAGTACTCTGACCTACTCAGAGTACTAAGCGGTCTTCAAATGAGAAGACGGGGAAGACGCCGTTATATCGACCTGAACAGAAGAATAAGTAAGTGCAATCAAGTGTCAATGAGATAGGCTATTTGACAATATACAAATAATTATTCTATATTTTGGCATCTCCAGTATGCTTTAATAATGATATACAGGAATCCAAGAAACAAAAATTGTTTAAGAATTAAAAATACTTGCTCTAAAAATTTTGAATGTTTTGACAGTATTATCACATGATATAAAGACAGCCAAATTGGTGTGAAGTAATTTGACTGAAGAAATCAATGCCAACGCTCTTCGGCCTCATTTCTGGTGCTTCGCGAATTATGTTTCTATTATATTTTCAAATTAATAGAATAAAATTATTCACTTTTAAGGTGCTTCATTAGATCCTTCTGAATGCTCTGAAAAAAATTGTCAAAAAGCATATTAGCAGGTACCTACTCGATCAAAATATTCAGCCAATTCAAAGCTAAAGGTGCTTAATTATAACAAATCGTTTTTCAGATGATGCTCAGCATCGTCTCAGGAGGACGGCAACCTGCGTAATTTTTAAGTAGGACCAGCCACACTGTCATTGGGATCAATAGACTATTTGACCCCAATGTAGAAAGTAAGCCAAGATCGTAAGATCGTATACATGATGATAATTTCTATCTTAAGAAGTCCAATGTACTAAAATTAATTATTTTCAGCCGATGAAATGCCTGAAACCGAGGGAATAATGGTTCCTAACAATTTTCAGGGGTTAGAGGAGATGGAAGATAGTGATAGCGATGAGGAAGGCGCAGCCCTAGTCCCACTGGTGGAAATGATGGGTAAATATATACTCAATCTATTGTTATATGTTCAGGTACTCTGTAAGAGTTGTTGATGGCGATGAGTGGTAGTATGATGAGTAATATTTCCGTCTTATGCATGTAACATATACTCATTAAAATAAGAATCCATAGTTCATTCTAATGCATGCATTCAAAAAACAGTACCTTTGTAATATGACGTGTAAAATTTCGATTCGAACATATTTCACTTCATACTGAAATGTTTAGTTCTAAGACATCTTTACTTGATACATATGTACCATTACTTCTGATTTGCAAAGTGAATTAACTCTTTTTATTTTCAAACATGATAATTTATGGTTTTTACTAATCAGAAATTCCCAATGATGAAGATGAAGAGATTGAAGAAGCTGCAAATGAGCCTCTGGCCCAAGAGCCTGAACAGAATTGGCTCAAGAGCTACAGATAGTTCGAGAGCAGTCTGCACGAGAACGTGAAGCTCATAATTTTGCAGGTGAAGTATAATCAATTTTGAAAAAAATCAAGAGAAGCCTTGAGTAGGTCCTTCGAGCGCTCGTTCATTGGTGGAACAATAATGATGCTAATTACTCGAATTTTTTATAGAACTTGAGATTCATGCTAACTTTATAAATGCAAAATGTCAGCACGATAGGAATATTATTCTGGAAATTATTCAGAAAATTAAATTATATGGATCTGATGATGCGATTCTCTTGAGATTTTGCATGAACATTCATCAGTTCATCATTCATCAGAGAGTTGAAGTGCGTATAACAATCTTCATTCACAAAATAAATTTCACTCGTATCGGATATCTTGTTATGGAAATATAAAGATTCTTCTTTCGATATTCCAATTCAATTTTCTATGGTTCTTCTAACACTATGGCCATAAAATTTTACATGAGGCATTACGAGTATCTTTCATGTGGCTGCAAAATTTATTTTGATTGGTTTCGTTTTATCTGAGATATTGAGGGACGAAAATTTGAATGGCCACATTTTGTGGCTAACACTTGCTGAAGGCATTTCTGGGTTTTCCTTTGTTAAATTTCAGACTTGATTTTCACGTATTTCTGTGATCTAATAGTATTTTCCTAGTACGTACAGAAAGTAGTACTTCCAGATTCCCGTAAGAAACAGCAGTGCGACAAAGTGATACTTCGCAATTCAAAATTAATCTGAGAAAACAGTTAAAAGCTGGTGCTTTTAGAAAAATAATGTTTAAAAATTTCTACAATATTAGAGGAAGTGGTCCGAATATGAGCCACCCTTTTGTTTTTTTCCACTAAATTTTTGGATCTTACCATAAATATCCAATAAGTGGTA
Organism: Propylea japonica; assembly: GCA_013421045.1. Classification (NCBI taxonomy): domain Eukaryota; kingdom Metazoa; phylum Arthropoda; class Insecta; order Coleoptera; family Coccinellidae; genus Propylea; species Propylea japonica. Next base: position 86,577,017 of record CM024242.1, read on the forward strand.
CACTGCAAGCTCAAAGGTTCACCTATACTATACATTAATAAATACCACGAAAACACTAACCAGAAAAGAATCTTTAAAAACACAAATAAATTTAATTCCACCTGTTTCACAGAGTTACACACAAGGCTGCCTGCTTATACACAGAAATGATTTAGACTCTAATAAGTGTTTTCAGTACGGAATTCATAAATGTCACGACGTGCTTAAGAGAAATAGGTTGGGGGCCCATAATAAGTGCAGGGCTCATATTCGGACCACTTCCTCTACAATCGACACTTTTGAATTATTCTTGTGTCGATTGGGTATTTACTGTTATTACTTTATTTGTTCTGTTTTAGATATCACTTGGTATATTTTTTCTGTTCATGATGAAATGTGAAATGTGTTAATTGTAAAATTTATTTTACAGGTAGGTGTGTTGCATGCCTAACAGAGTCTGCAACACAAGCAGTAGTGCCATGTGGGCATGTAGTGTATTGTAGAAGCTGCCTTGCTACAGCCAGACAAGTAGGGGACATATCTCGATGTCCCAATGTCGTAGCAATGTGCAGCAATATCTACAAATTTTCACACCCTAAACTAACCTGCTCCTGAAACCCACATCCTTAGAGACCACCAAATATTTCGACAAAAAACATAACCTTTACGCAATCACACGAAAATCGAAACAACCTGCTCACCAGAGTCCCATCCTCTCCAAGATATGACAGAACCTTGAACAATTTTGTACCTATTCATTAGAAATGAATTGAAAACTTTCCAATACTACTCCGATGAATGTGCAAGAAAAACTAAACTTGAAATATTCCTAGTAACCGAATCAATAGGAAAATCAGAACAACATGCTCACTACAGTTCCATCCTTTCCAAGATATGACAGATCCATGAACAATTTTGTACCTACCTAAAATCATATAAAATCCTGCCTGATGCCAAAGCTCAAAACATATACAAACCAGATGCTACCTGTAGGATTCCCATATATCCTTCTCAAGATGAGTCATTCATTAGAAATGAATTGAAAACTTTCCAATACCTACTCCGATGAATGTGCAAGAAAAACTAAACTTGAAATATTCCTAGTAACCGAATCAATAGGAAAATCAGAACAACCATGCTCACTACAGTTCCATCCTTTCCAAGATATGACAGAACATGAACAATTTTGTACTACCTAAAATCATATAAAATCCTGCCTGATGCCAAAGCTCAAAACATATACAAAACCAGATGCTACCTGTAGAATTCCCATATCCTTCTCAACATGAGTAATACTCCAGAAATGAATTTAAAACTTTCCAATATACCTACTCCGATGAATGTGCAAGAACAACCAAACTCTAAATATTCATAGTAACCCAATCAACAGGAACATCAGAACAACCGGCTAACCAGAGTCTCCTCTTGATTTCGACATCCTTATGCCTTATGGAAAATTAATATATCTATTAGAAACATATACACTTTCTTCTCCATATATACTTAAAACTGAAATCCAAATATCTAATATATTTTCCTGATTTCCGAGACTCGAAAGACTCACACCAGAATTGGGAGCCTTTTAAGTATTGAAGATGCTCCAGTTGCCCATAATGAAAATTTAAAAGATCATAGCAAAACCATGAATCATTAAATACCTATCATTCCTTCCTCCTTCTAAAACATGTTTATAACCTCACAAAAACTTTCAATTGAAATAGGTATCTAATATTTATATTATTCCATTTTCAAGTGAAATACAAATATTTTCATAATATGTCGTTTTATTTAACAAATCTATTTAAATATCCTTTATATTCCACAGTTATATTTCGAAACAAATATTTTCAATGCTTTTTATCTTATAAAAATTGAAAACTTCCCTTTTCTGTATCCATGCTAAGTATACACAATTGAGAAGGTGAAATGTTTTTTTTTTAAATAAAATTAGTTTCTACTTGTAGGTGAGTACTATCTTATGTAATCCATAGTATTCATTCATATCGATAAAATTATGTTGAAGGATTCATAACTTGAGAATTGACATAAGGTAAATGTACCAATTATCGACATATATGGAAACTTGAGAATGACAATGTTTTTCGGATAGTCATCAAATATTTTTTCACACAAAAGCCAGTTTTGAACTCATTGTCCCTTTAGCTTCTCAAACAAACACGAAATCGTGAACAGGAAGTTTTGATATTTAAAAAAAATACAAATCAAGTTGGAAGTCAGATGTCCAAACTATCGACAGCTCTGGAATTAATTACCAGTTATCGACACACATGAGGACCAATTATCGACACTGTGAAATCAACAAGAATCAAGAGTTGTATGGATAAGAGAAAAATAAATATTTAATCGGATCGATAAATTCAATGAATGACATCGTGTGAAAATTGATGAAAAACATATACAGGGTGTTCCAGAATAATGTTACCAAATGCCAAAGGGGACTTCTCAACTGATTTTAAGAAGAAAAGTTTTTACAGACATGGGCCGAAACGGCTTCGTTACCGAGAGACCAGATATCAAAATTAAAGAAAAAAAATTTTCTCTTTATATTTGAAAGTGACTATTGCGTTTTAAAATTTGGTGTTGACTAAACTTATTCAAAGCGCTCTTTGAAAATTGAGAAGAGTTTCAAAATTTCAAGTCAGAGTCGTTGAATTTGACAGTTTCTTAGTTTATTCTCTTGACGGAGTAGCTTAATGGGCCCACTCACTTCGTTCTTCTCCGCCGTTTTTACCCGGCGGTTTAAAAACGGTCGGGTAAAACTGCCGCAAAAACGAAGTGTATGGGCTAAAAACGGCGCACTTACCCGACGTTGCAAATTTCAGACGAGGCCTGATTTTCGTCCGTTCTCTTGACGTTTTTAAACCGTCGGGTAAAAACGGCGGAGAAGAACGAAGTGAGTGGGCCCTTTAGTCATGAAAGATCCACATTTCGTGACGTGAAATATCCATTTCACCATCAATAGTTCATACTTCTCTTTGGTTTAAAACAGTCTCAGGACCTATCTGCTTTCATAGTGGTTCTCAGAACATCGAATTGTTTGGAAGTTCTTAGAGCAGGCATTAAGATTTTCATATTCGTAACATTTTAGGAATTATTCGAAATAGACTGAAAATTAACGAAACCAATAATCGATAATGTAATGCACTCGCCATCGACATCTGCAAAAAGTATTGAATAATATCATAAGAGTTTAACAACATTTGGTGTCGGTTTGTATGGACTTAAACTCTGATCATTCTCGGTCAAAATGTTGAAAAGAAATTGTTGATGGGGCTCACCAATCCACAAAAAAATACATTGAAAAGTCATGTCGAGGTGCCCCTATGATCGGCAGAAAATTAACCATTATTCGACATAGAATTGAACTATTATCGACATTGAAATATTTCATTTTCTAATTGGAAATTTGAAGAAAATCATTATGTCGATAATTGGTACATAATAAATAATGATTGAATCGCATACAATAAAGGTACTTTTGTTCCGAAAAAAGAAGTATATAAGCTCCAGGAAGTATTTCAAATAACACCACACTTACCCAATTACCGACATTGTGTCGAGGATGGGGATGGTCGTGTTTTAGAGATGTACCTATTATCGACACCTTTTTTTAATGAAAATATCACAGAAGAATTTATTTCATTGATAAAACTGAAATCATCAAACCATATGAAAGTGTGTTAATGTACAAAAAAACTTATATCACTTGAATCTTGCGAGTTTGCTTGGATATGATGAGGAGGCTTTTCTTACTGAATTGGTAACAAATAGGCTGTAAACTCGGTTGAGGCTAAAACTCATCTGAATGAGGGCACATTTGCACTGAGGATACTCAGAAAATATCGGGATAATATTCAGATATGCTGAGAAAACTATAAGTTACATATTCGCGAAGAAAAATAATTGTATGGCTGGTCCCGAAACCTTAATATTGGAAAATAAATGAAAAGTGTCGATAATTGGGGCACTGTCGATAATTGGTACATTTACCTTACCTAATAATACCAACATGAAATTCAATCTTCAGTTAATATTTGATATTGATATTATATTTGATTTCCTACTTCATCAGTCCACTTTTTACCTAAGATTTGAAACTATGGTGTAAGGTAAGTTCAATTTTCCAAATAACATTTTGTGAGAGATAAATTTTCTTGTATTGTAATGTAACAGGTATTGAAAGCTTCAGATTGCTCATTTATTCAATCAGTAAAATTAGGGTAGTGAAGTTAGTTCTTGGTTGTTAAATTATTTCACGAACGAATAGAGAATAATAATGCAGCATTTGAAGTATTTTCACCATCTAACACGACCTGAAAAAACAGTTGCATAGGATTTAACTGAAGAAAATGATATTCGGGATATTCACATAAAACCCCATTGTATGAGAAGTATGAGAACTTCCCAACAACCTCCGCATTGTGATGAGCTATCATTTGAATTGAAATAATTGCTGTTAGGGTAGCGGCTAGAGGGTTAGTGATATCAATAAAACTTAACTTGTTCGCAATGATCCAAATTCGGCTGTGTGAAAGTTATTGATGGAATACAGGGTCACGTATAATTAATAATACGGCAATGAAATTATTATTTTCTCCTATATAAGAAGGAAACTGATGATTTTTCTGAATCTTTGACCAGCTGAAGTTGGCACAAATAGAATACAATCATATAAAACGATTTCCGTCGAAAAAAAATGAAAGTGCTGGGCTAACTTCTTCCTAATTTCTTAATTTTTGGGTGAATTAGCGGGATATTTGTGAAAATAACAACGGCACAACTTTGTCTGAGAGTGGCACAATCTTTTGAGTATGTTTCCTATGAAAAAAAACCAATATTGATGGGATGCGTTTTTTTATTTCGTAGTTTGCAGGAAAACAGGAAAGATTTCGTGAAAATATTTACGGCACAAAGCAGCGCAAATGTAGCACAATTTTTTTCATTCGTTTGAGACGACAAAAAACGAAAGTGCTGGGCTATCTTTGTTCTTAAATTTAGATTTAGATTTTTCAATCAGTCTAATCCCATTTTTAAAAAAGTGCTGGGCTGGCTCATTTGTTCGGTTTACGAAATAACTCGAAAACCACTTGGATTTATGATGAAAAATTATCGGCATAAAGCAACACAAACTTAGCACAACAAAATTTTTTTCGAAAATCAACCTCCAACCTGCCCCATAACCTGTTTCATTGTACTCCATACCTGGGACAGTGGAAAAAAGGAATGGGTTTACAGAATCAAAGATAAAAAGGTTTGAGTTTGATTATTGTTCTCTGTTTCACTGTGCAATTATTATGTTGAAGTACATTGTTGATTTCTATACGCAGAAATTTTGAAAAGAAAGAACACTGTTTTTTATAAGTGAAAATAACTTTTTTGTACCATTGTACCACAACTGTCCCTAGGTATATAGAATGAAACGACATATTTTGAAAATGTTTGTATTTTACTTGAGAATACAATCTGAACTATATGATTAGACAGGGCCGACGTGTTTAGGATAAGGTTCTTTAATTTCGGGATCTTAATCCTCAGATAAATTTTATGATATAAAGTTCATATATATATATGAACAATGGTTCTCTGACTCATTACTTCTGAAATATATGGTGTTGAAATTTGAAAACTTGGTTTTTCAAAAAAAAATACATCCTGGTAATGGGTTTCTCTAACTTTGTGTGGATCATCATATATCCTCTTCCAAAAATAAAAATTGAGCGACTGAACCATCCGAATAAGTTCTTAAGTCACTTAGAAAAAATTGAATTTTATTTTTTATCTCAGAAAGAATTCGTCGCAGGAAAAAACCCATTCTCACTGTGAATTATGTAAAGTAAAAAAACTGATGATGATTTCAAATTCGGACAAAAAGCATTGGGACGTACCACCATAATTATTTTCAAACAGTTTAAACAAATCAGTGAAGTATAGTACCTAACTCAACAGATTGATTTATAAACAACAAATGGATCTAAAAACAAAAAACATATTACAACCAGATAATCACCTTCTTTCTGTCTCTGTAAAAATGTAAAAGAGCTCGATAGGAATGGGTATCCAAAAACATTGAAGGTGGCTCATTGAGGAAAAAAATTGTTTTTGTCGAGAATGATTCATCAAAATAAATTCATGAATCGTTAGGGGCTAATATTCCAAGAGCTTTCAAATGAAGTATTACTCAACACCTGCTCTACTCTATTCAATTAATTTTGAGGGGTGAATTCCATCCCACTCTTAGGGGATCGTTCGTTCAAGCCTCAAAATATACGTCAAAATATGATGTGCGTGAAGTTGGCCTAGCACTTTTTGATTTTCGAAAAAAAAATTTGATGTGCTGAATTGTGCTAGGTTTGTGCTGCTTTGTGATGATAATGATTTTTTTTATTTTTTTTCTTAATTCCAAGTGGTTTTCGAAATATTACAAACCGAAAAATGAGCAATCCCAGCACTTTTTCGAAAAATGGGATTAAATGATTGATAAAAATTGTTCTACACATATACCTAGTTGTGCCGTTCGAATTTTCTTGAAAATTCTTCTAATTTCCGAAAAAATTTATATTCAAGAGGAAAAGATATACCAGCACTTCCTTTTTTATCACAAACGAATGAAAAAAACTTGTGCTACATTTGTGCTGCTTTGTGCCGTAAATATTTTCACGAAAATCATTCGTCGTTTCCTGCAAACTACGAAAAAAAAAAAAAGTCATCTCAGCACTTTGTTTTTTTTTCGAAAGAAACATGCTCAAACATTTCGCTACTCCTAGGCAAAGTTGTGCCGTAGTTATTTTCACAAATATCCGTTAATTCACCCAAAAAATAATGAAATTAGAAAAAAAGTTTAATTTTTTTCGGCGAAATTGTTTTTTATATGATGTTCTCTATTGTGCCAACTTGTGCTGTTCGAAGTTGCCCATACCAATATGGCCGAACTATGTGACACTTTTGGAACAAAAGAAATATAGGATATATGCTCCCTCCCCTTCTTTTACCTCCATGAGAATTCCACAGTTTGCACGGATTGCAAGTCCTCATGTTAATGTTAACCGTGGTGTACCGATTTTCCTATAGTATACTGATTTATTCAATTTCCACCATTCGACAAAAAAATTCGAAGTGTTTTTTCAATATGGACACGATTTTCGGCTAAATACAAAACATTTTTTTCACATTTTCGGTAGAGAAAAAAATATAATTTCTGAAATATTTTTTT
>CM024242.1:86584326-86655675 GCA_013421045.1 Propylea japonica
CTTGAAGCCATACCAAATGAAAGAAAAGATATACAGAGAGCGAAAGTACGAATGCATTAACAAATTAATACATAAAAACCATTTGAAACAAACACCCAAACTCAAAGATGGTATAATGACACAAAAAAAATCTTGAAAGAAAATTCTGATTTGATAGTATGAATAGTGACAAAGGTGCAGTAACAGTATCATGGAAGAGAAAACCTATAATGAAAAAATAAGATCTATTTTGGATTCAAAAGATTACCAAGAGATCCTACACAGTCAATTCAAACTAAATGTAACAAATATATATCAAAACTAGAAAAACTGAATTATTTAACAAAAGAACAGGCTAAAGAAATGAAAACTTATAATTCAGTTGCTCCAAGAATATATGGAAATCCAAAAGTTCATAAAGAAGGATACCCATGAGACCTATAATATCAAGTATAAACAGTCCCATGAATACATTATCTAAATTTATTGCAGACATACTGAGAGACGCCTATGACGAAGAAAACGAATATTATGTCAAAGATACTTTTCACTCGCCTCGATAGTAAACAATTATGAACTTCCCGACGAATATACGTTGATTTCTCTTGATGTAGTAAATTTATTCGGCAATCTGGATAAAAAATGATGTAATCGAAGTCCTCAAACAAGAATGGAATAAAATTAAACAACACACAAACATAGATATGGACTTATTTCTGGAAATTATTCTGTTCTTATTAGATAATAACTACTGTGTCTTCCAGGGGAATTTTATCTACAAGTTTGGATGTGCAATGGGGTCCAAACTCAGCCCAAGATTAGCCCAATATGTCATGGATCATTTAGTGAGATCATGTTTGAAAAAATTAGCATTCAGAATACCAATCTTAAAAAAATTTGTAGATGATTTATTTATGGCGGTACCGAAAAAAGAAACACCATACCACACTTAAGTGTTCAATTCCTATTCAAAAAATCTTCAATTCACTTTAGAAATGGAAGATTTGGAACAGAGAGTGCCTTTCTAGATACAAGAGCACAAAGACAGGAGCAACAGAATAAAATTAAAATGGACAAGAAGGAAACACACTCAAACAAAATGATTGACATTACGACTCAAACCACAATATTAAACACAAGATAAACATGATAAAACAAATGCGAGACAGGATTTATAAGAAAATATGTCATGAGTCATAATAATTGCACCATTGCATTGCGGCAACCGATATTCTTCGGTTGCAGCTGGCGAAGGTGCAGACATTCATTAACCTGATTCAGGAGCCCTGGATTAGAGGTGGCGAGGTGAGGGGTCTCTCCTTCAGTGGAAGTAGGCTCTTCTGTTCGCCCAAGGACACAAATCCGAGGGCGTGCATACTCGCTTCTTCTGACTTGGGGGCTCAATTATTAACAAATTTCTGTTTCAGGGATCTAGTAGCGGCCCGGTTTACTGATTTCAGGGGACCGCTGGAAAACTTGGTGGTATGCTCGGCATACCTTCCATACGACTCTCCGGATCCACCACCATCGAAGGAGATGGTGGAGCTGGTGACATTCTGTGAGCAGAAAGGCTGGCCCCTGCTCATTGGATGTGATGCGAATGCGCATCACATTCTGTGGGGCAGCACTGATGTGAACCCCAGGGGTGAGGCTCTAGCTGATTTTCTGTTTTCAACCAGTTTACACCTTCTCAATAAGGGTGACGAGCCTACCTTTATCACGTCAAGTAGAAGGGAGGTTCTTGACGTCACTATGTGCAGCAGCTCCATCGCTGATTGCATAATGGATTGGCGTGTAGCCACGGAGGTGATCTCACTGTCTGATCACCGGCACATCTGCTTCACCATCAGTGGAAGCAGCCCGACAAGGGATCCGGTAACTTTCAGGAACCCCAGAAAAACAGACTGGTCCAGATATCTGGCATTCCTCTCTGAAAACCTGGGACAGGTGCATCCCAAACCTAGGACTTCGAGAGAATTGGACACTGCAGCTGAAAAGCTTCAGGAGGCCATAATCTCAGCCTATCATAGCAGTTGCAGTCCCCAGGTTCGTAGACCGAAGGGTCAAACGAAATGGTGGACTCCTGAAATTAATGATGCCAGACGCACCAGCAGGCATCTCTTTAACAAGGCAATGAGATCCGGCCTTGCAAGTGACTGGGACGACTATAAGTCGGCCCTGAGAGTGTACAAAGGACTAATAAGAAAGTCTAAGCGAGAATCTTGGAGGCGCTTCTGTAGTGATATGAGGGTGCGCCTGAAGCTAACAGGCTCAGGCGGGTCCTCTCTGCCGGGGGCCCTCCGAGGATTGACTACTTAAATCTTCCTAGTGGGCAAAAGACGGGCTCAGAGGAAGAAAGCTTAAGACATCTCTTAGAGACGCATTTTCCTGGCTTCTCTGAGAATGTAGACACACAGGGTGTATGCCATCGACGGGCCTCATACGAGGACTGGAAGCTGGCTGCACGTGTAGTCACACATTCTCGACTTCGTTGGGCGATCAACGGTTTCGAGTCTTATAAAGCAGCTGGTGAGGATGGCATTGTTCCGGCTCTGCTATCCAAGGGGCTGGAAGTGCTGGCCTCCCCACTGCTTCACGTTCTCCGTGCGAGTCTGGCTCTAGGTCACATTCCATTGTCCTGGAAAAGGTGAAGGTAATTTTCATACCCAAGCCTGGAAAACCATCGCATACAAAAGCGAATGACTTTCGACCAATTAGCCTCTCCTCGTTCTTAGTCAAGACACTGGAGAGGTTGGTGGAAAGATACATCAGGGACGATGCTTTAGTGGCTATACCACTGCACCCCTCCCAGCATGCGTATCAGCTGGGCAAATCAGTAGATTCTGCTCTTCACTCAGTGGTTAACTGTATTGAGGACGGAATACATAACAAGGAGTACACCCTAGCTGTATTTCTTGATATAGAAGGTGCCTTCAATAACACTGCGTTTGGTGTGATGCAATCTGCGTTGGCCAGACATGGTGTTCCGCCTACTCTTTGTCGGTGGACGGGGTCTCTGCTTGGTTCACGTAGCATCGTGGCTCGGCTGGGCGGCTCGACCATAGGGGGCTCGCCAGGAAGGGATGTCCGCAGGGCGGTGTTCTGTCTCCGATACTGTGGAATCTCGTCCTGGATGAGCTCCTGGTGGAGTTAAGGAAGGCTGGGTTCGTTGTGGTGGCCTATGCGGACGACCTTGTTATATTAATCAGGGGTAAGGTGATCAGTGTCATTGGGGATCTGATGCAGAATGCTCTGCGACGGGTCGAACGATGGTGCTTGAAAAACGAGCTCTCGGTAAATCCTAGTAAGACAGAGATGGTTCTCTTTACTAGAAAGAGGGTGCCTAGCAACTTACGACTTCCCAGTCTGTTTGGAGTTGGGCTCACTCTATCCGAACAAGTTCGTTATCTCGGGGTGATATTGGACCGCAAACTTTTGTGGAACAAACACGTTGAGACTCAAACGAATAAAGCCAATGTAATATTCTGGTCCACTCGGAGGGTGCTGGGTAATGGATGGGGCTTCAAACCGCACATTATGCACTGGTTGTATACTGCCGTGGTGAGGCCTATCCTGACCTATGCCTCTGTGGTGTGGTGGCCTTCTATGGAGAGGGCCGTCAACCAGAACATTATGACTAAATGCCAGAGGAAAGCTTGTTTAAGTATTACAGGCGCTCTGAGGTCTACCCCTACAGCAGCGATGGAATGTCTGCTGGGTCTCCCTCCTTTGCACTTAGTTGTGAAGGAGGTGGCTATGAAGACAGCTCTAGGAATCTGGGAACGGGGACAATGGCGCGATGGAGGACTCTTCACTGGGCACGCGAGGGCCCTCAAAATGGTCAAGGATGCTCACGCTCCCCTTCTCCAGAGAGGTGACCGCGCGGGCACTAGGTTCTGCTTCGACGAACCCTACAGGGTAATTGTTCCCGACAGAGACCTATGGTCTTCATCAAACAGGCTTCTTAGTCCAGAAGGTCCCACCTGGTTCACTGATGGCTCTGTCACAGCAACAGGGTCTGGGGCCGGAATCGTGGGTCCTCACTTTAATCAGGCTATCCCTCTGGGGAAGGACTGTTCCATTGTGCAGGCTGAGCTATTTGCGGTTCTTGCATGCGCACTGGAAAACATTCGCAGGGGATACTCTGGCCAGCACATTTATATATGTTGCGACAGCCAGGGAACTCTGAAATCTCTATCTGATGTTAGAGTTGACTCTCTTCTGGTAGAAGAATGCAGGAAAGCTCTGCGTGGGCTGGGCTCTGATAACTTTTTGAAAGTGGTCTGGTGTCCGGCTCATGCGGATATACCTGGTAACGTCAAGGCAGATGAACTGGCTAGGCGGGGAGCCGGATTAGCATTTGTTGGTCCGGAGCCTTCGCTGCCAATCTGTCGCACATCTGTCAGAAGTTTCTTCAGGAACTGGCTGAACAGGGAATTTTCCTCGGAATGGAGCGCAGGGGTGGGCCTGAGGTGGTCGAGGATTCTCATTGAGAGACCGTCCTCGCGATCTGAGGTCAATAGGCTTCTGCTGCTGGAGAGGAAACAACTCAGTCTGGTGACTGGTGCATTGACTGGTCACCTGTTTAACAAGCATTTGAAGAGAATGGGATTGACGAGCTGCTCCCTATGCCGGTGGTGCAGGAGTACTGATGAAACGGTTGAGCATATTTTGTTCAACTGTGAAAACCTTACTGAGTTAAGGTCAACACACCTAGGAAATCCAACACCTTCTATTCCTATGGTGAGAGGGACCACTCCTGGCAGGCTCGCGACATTTCTGTCTTCGTGTCTGAGGAGCTGAGTCTCTGTAGAATGATGCGGGTGAACAATGGGCCACTAGGCCTCAGTTCGGCCGGTAAGGCACCGCACAGAGAAGAAGAAGATGAGTCATATGTAAAAGAAGGAATGAAGAACCTACTAGATATATTGAAACAAAATGGGTACCATATGTATGATAAATAAATTATTGTTTTCCACTGACACACCACAAAACCAAGGACCAGGTAATGATGAAACATCCAGACAACGCATTTTGCATCATATAAACATAAATGATTGACGAGAAAATTGAAAAATATATTTCAAAGAGAAAATGTGAAAATAGCAGTATACAATCAAAAGACTGTAAGAAATTTTATACAAAGTTAAAAGATCCAATTCCAACATTTAAAAACAACGTTGTATATGAAATCGAATGCGAAGATTGTGACAAAGTATATATAGGACAGACGTCTCAATGGTTAAAAAATAGACTGACACTACATAAATCCGACATCACAAATTATCCTGATAGATGTGCTTTAGCAAGTCACTCATTCAATCTAGACCATAAAATCAATTTCGAAAACACTAGAGTATTAAAAACAGAAAGAAATTACAAAAAAACGTCTGGTATTGGAAATGATTGAAATTAATAAACAAGAAAATATCATCAACAAAAAAACGGATACAAATAAACTGAGTAGTATATATCGATACCTATTAGAGAAATCAAAAGAAAACTTCATATTTTACGATGGTCCAATCGATGAATAAATCAACAACATAGAAATTCAAGACTGTCAGAAACAAAACAATATTGACACTTCAATATTTATTATTTTATCTATACATTGAAAATTTTAATTATTTATTTCTTCTAATTTATTATGAGTGTTTTTAGAACTGTGTGAATGTGGAAATTCATGTTGTTATGTCCAAATTATTTTATCTAAATTCGACGACAATGTTTGAAGCTGATGAACGATTTTCCATGTCATAACCTCAAATTCAGTAAGACAATTCCAATGAAAGAACGGCTAAATGCACACAAGTACACCAAAAACGCAACCACAGCACTGAACAAACATAAAAAAACGCAAGAACACGACTTTAGTTACGAGGACACAAAAATCTTAGCAATTGAACATCGGCAAAAAAGTAGGGAAATATTGGAGATGATACACATTCAAATGAAGAACGAAAATACAGTAAACGACAAGTTAGACACAAAAAATCTCAGTCGTATTTATATGCCCCTACTGAAGCGACCAAAAAATTAAAGAAGAATAACAACAATCATAAGGAGCACACAGTGACATGAAATTGACAGCACTGACTCGACAACACCTAATCAACCAAGATGACAATTAGTGAGATATTTGCATGAAACTTTATTTTATTTAATTAATATACATAATTTTTAGATGTTTCAAGTCCATTATGATGTATTTACACTGAAGAAGGCGGATACGCCGAAACGTTTGTATGAATAAATTATTTCACGTTTTTCAACTATAACCTAGACACCCAACAAATAAATTTCAAACACGTTGATATATATATATATATATACATGTCAAACCCTTGAGGAAAATCTTCACTAAGATGAAAGACCGTGATGAAGTAGAGGAGATGAGTGATGTGGTATATCAGATTCCTTGTTCCAACTGTGACCAGGTTTATATTGGCCAAACTTCCACCAAACTAAAACAAAGATTGGCCTTGCACAGAAGCAATATAAGAACAGATCGTGATGCCTGTGCATTATCCAAACATTCCATCCAACTCAACCACTTCCCTGACTTGAACGGAGTGAGAGTGTTGGACAGAGAATCCAATTATAAAAAGAGAACCTTTTTGGAGATGGTGCGGATCTGCCAGACTGATAATTCCGTTAACTCGAACAGAGATGTTGATGGGCTAAGTTCTATTTATTCTCTCCTCATCGACATGGATGCCACCATAAGAAGAGGTTGGTATGACAGACCAATCGACGAATAATTGTACCCTGACCACCGAGTGCTGGTTCCAATACAGTGTGCTTTCTACCTGATCGTGGTGTAAAAGTTTTGGTGGTGTCTTGATATAGCGGCATGAAAGTGCTTTCTCTCTCTTGTCTATTGAAAAATTTTTTAAAATGTTAAAATTTTAATGTGTTATTGTGCTGTCACTTGTTGTGTCGTTGTTATGTTTTCTTCAGAGATAACCATCTCTTTGATCTCTGAAGGTTAAATGTCATTGTGATGTGACCATTTTCATTATGTTCTGTGCTCTTGACAGGCTGACATATTTCAGCCACAGAAATTTCTTGACGTTTCTCATTGTGTTGACATACCTCAAATTTTGTTGTTTTGACTGGGAGTTTTTCCATGATTTGCTGCGGTACAATAATTACATGTATCTTCCAAAAACTTTAATTTCAAGCTCAAATTCGTGAGTTTTGTTACCTTACAATTGTAATTATATTATAACATCTCTGTAATTTTAGCGACTCCTGATGAAGGGACAATATAGTCTCGAAAGCTCGAGGTAAAGGAAAAAAGAGTCTTCTTTTTGACCCGACTACTTACCCAATATCCTCCACCATATTATATATACATATATATAATTTTCAATTCCAGCATTCATTATGAATCGATTCACATCGTACATTTATTGAAATGCTGAGAGTATATATATTTCATATGAAATTTCTTAAATTCCTCTAAGTACATTGTAGATCAAGCAATAAAAAGAATATCAATTTAATTTTCTGATAGGAAATCTATTGATTTCATTTTTTAATTCTCTCCGAAGTAATATTTTGGAAGTATGTATATGTATAATATATATATTACAATTGTTTTATTCAGAAGACAATGTTCAAACTACATACTATATTTATTCCTTTGTTCTTTTAATAAAAAGCATGAAATATTTTCAAGAATTTATTGTAAAAACTGAACAACTCACCAGACAATACCAGAAGATTTATATTAATTTGGAACATCCATTAATAGGTATTATTTTTCACATATAGAATGCAACATTTTCGTGAAATATTTTTCTGTAATTGATGAAATTAAATTCCGTGAAAATGAAATTCAGGATGTTAATTCTATTTCAAACATTAATGATGAATCAAGTGAAACAGGGGATCATCTCAAGCAACTCAAGCAGTTGGTTCTCTAATGTTTTTAGCAGTTGTTTCTAGACCTGACATTGCACAAGCGGTGGGAGTGGTTAGTCGTTACCTAAACAACTACTCTACCGTTCACTGGAATATGGTGAAGGAGATAATTCGCTATTTGAAGGGGACAGTCAACTACAGCATACTGTACAAAAATGATAAAGGAATATTGGAAGGTTTCAGTGATGCAGATTTTGCAAGCGATAAAGAAACAAGACGTTCTACGACAGGATATGTTTTCAAGTTAAATGGAGGTCCAATAACATGGTGTAGCAAACTCCAGCCAACAATTTCACTTTCAACAACAGAATCTGAATTCATTGCTGCTGCACAAGCTACAAAAGAGGTCATTTGGTTGAGAAAATTCATGTCTGATATTCAAGAAGACCTGCTTGGACCAACACAACTAATGATTGATAACCAGAGTGCTATCAAACTAATGTAATATAGGGAGCCCCATACGAAGAAAGAGAAACACTCTTTCAAAAGTCCTTCGTATTTAAAAGAGAAGAAAGGAGACAGTAGTCCCTATTCTATCGAACAACTCGAGAAAATTAAGAAGATGACACCAGCAGAAAAGCGAGAAGCCAGCTGTGAAAAATGTGGTTTATTGTACCATCGGTCAGTTGCATGTACAAACACAGAGAGATTCTGCTTTTACTGCCATAAGAAAGGACATGAAAAGAAGGGTTGTAGGAAACTGAAGGAATACACTATTCGATCTAAACAATGTTTGTATGTTTGCATTTCTAGTTGATTCTGATGCATCCCACACTAACAAAATAAAATTAGTGCGTCGCTCATTTAGTGGATACGGCGAGTAAATTAGCGAGCTCCCCCTGACTTTCTTAAAATCACTGGGTCGGCACAAATATTTATTCAAAGGGAAACTTGTGTGCGCGGAGCCATGGATGTTCAACAGGTGTTGGATGTCGCCCTTGCGACTGGAGCTGCGAATCTAGGTCCACCAGAAGCTGCTAAAATCTTTCGTGAACAATTGGCCAATTCCTTACGGGTTAATGTTCAGTTGACAACTAGCCAAAAGGCTATACTAAGAAAAATGCTTGGATTCCCGGTTGTTTTCACCGGTGGGAAGTCCGTGACTAACGACCATGCATTACTAGTTGCGGCAAGAGATCTTACTCGAGACATATTCGAACTCGAGTTTAAAATTACGAACACCAACGAAAAGACTCTTATAGTCGGAGCTTCCGCAAGAGAGATTAGGAAGTATAACAACAACATGCACATTCACTACTTCGTGCATGGAAAGGAAAATAAGGATTACGATAGAGTGGTTAGACCTGCATTATCTGACATTTGCAAAATGTTGAGGCAGAAGGCGGCAAAGACAGATTCTAGGATTTTTGTTTTGCAAGCGGAAGAGTCCGCGCGGAAGATGCGGCCATTCGTGAAGAGGTACTGGAGAATGAAGGAAGTATTCGAGGATTACATGACACTAAATAAATTACCAGAGACCATACATTTGGAGCCAGTTTCGGCGAATACGTTAGTCTTCGAGGATTCTTTTTATAATTTCGGTCCTGATGATTATGTGGACATCTTCTTGAGGACAGGAGCGGAAATAGCTTATGGCTATGGTTTGTTGCCGTTGGAACTCATTTTCGACGAATTGCCGGAAAACCCTGTGTACAGCGTCACTAAGCGTAGTGACGGTAAAGTTTGTTTGGTGTTTAGACACGGGTTCTGTAACGGTTATTGTCATGATAAAAAATCTTGGAGTAGGGTAAAGTCGGGGAATCCCGGCCAGCGGGGTAATACCGACCGGACGGTTTCTCGTGTATTGGCAACCATACAACTTTTATTTTTATTGTGGGTTGCATATAGGTGGCCCTAGAACATATCCATATATGTTTCGAATATCGAATGTGGAGGTTAGCCGTTTTGTGGGTGGTGAAAAGAGTTTTTTGTGCTATTACTTATAAGAATTGGGTATTTTTAAAGGTATGTAAATTGATATTTTTATTCAGTTAACTCTGTGTTGTGGGTCTAGTTTATAATATCAATGTAAATCTTCGTATTGTTACACATCTCTCATCCTAACCTCAACCAAAAACTTTAGGCAAACAAAACAGAAATAGCGTACATATGGGGTAATACCGGCCAGTCTAAGGCGGGGAATTCCGGCCGGCCGGTATTACCCCATGAATAAATGAATTTTATAATAAAATGAAGGGGGTTATTTAATTCTTTCACAGATGCCACGAAAGTATACAAGAAAAACAACCAAAGCTTCTTGGACTAAGGAACAGTTAGAAGCTGCTCTGAATGCAATTGCAAACGGGTTACCCGAGAGGCAGGCTGCAACAAAATTCAACATTCCTAGGTATACTTTACAAGACAGGCGAA
Organism: Propylea japonica; assembly: GCA_013421045.1. NCBI lineage: Eukaryota > Metazoa > Arthropoda > Insecta > Coleoptera > Coccinellidae > Propylea > Propylea japonica. The sequence continues at coordinate 86,594,608 of CM024242.1, forward strand.
AAAATAAGAATATTTCAACACCTTCATTAGGACGCAACCCAATTTTTTCGCCCCAGGCCGAAAACGAACTTGCAGGTCAAGTTAAAAAGTTGGCTAACCTTTACTTTGGTTTGACTATGAAGGAAGTAAAACGGTGTGCTTTCATTTATGCCAAGTCAAATAATATTCAAACTCCTTTCAACCAAGAAAAAGAAGAGGCTGGCAAGGACTGGGTAGCCGGATTCATGTCACGCCATAGTATTGTTCTACGAAAACCTGAAGGAACGAGCATTAATAGAATAACTGCCTTCAATCGGGAGGAGGTTTCGATTCTCTGGAAAAATCTTCGATTTCTTATGGAAAAGTATAGATTTTCGCCACAGAGAATTTTTAACTGTGATGAAACTGGGATTACGACAGTCCAGCGTCCAAGCAAGATTTTTGCAGCAAAAGGCCAAAGAAGGGTTGGATTTGTGACCAGCTGGGAAAGGGGAAAAACAACAACGGTAATGTGCGCTTTCAGTGCATCCGGCACATATGTGCCCCCTATGTTTATTTATGCCCGAAAAAGAATGGCGCCACAACTGAAGCGAAATGGCCCTCCTGGCGCAGTCTATGAATGTTCGGACAATGGTTGGATCACAGAGGAACTCTTCGTAACATGGTTGAAACATTTTCAGTCAACTGTAAAGTCATCCCAGGATGATCCTGTGCTTCTGGTCCTGGATAACCACGTTAGCCACTGTACGTTACAGGCGTATAGTTTTTGTAAAGAAAACGGTATCATCGTTTTGACCATCCCACCCCACACTTCTCATCGCCTTCAGCCTTTAGATGTGTCTTTTTATTCCTCCCTAAAGTCTGCCTATCATAATGAATGTGACAAATTTTTGACCAGTCATCCAGGAGAGAAAATAACCCCCAATGAAGTAGCTGAGTTATTTAGTAAAGCGTACAGTAGAGTAGCTACACCTGAAAAAGCAATCAAGGGTTTTAGTGTTACTGGATTGTTTCCCTTTAATCCAGACGTCTTTACAGAGGAAGACTTTGCACCAGCAGAAAATCTTCAAAGAAACAGTGAACACAGGGATTTCGAAAATTCAGAAGTGAGAGTGAATGAGACTACCCCTGAAAAAGTTACTTCATTGGATAATGAAGTCAACAAAACTGTTTCTTTTACAGAAATTATCACTGTTCCATCATGTTCCAAAATTAAAACGGCAAAATCTAAAAGAAAGTCTTCTAAACAGCATTCTGTTATTTTTACTTCCACGCCTTTGAAAGAAGCATTAGAATTGAAACAATCGAAAAAGAATACAAAACCTACTAAAAACGCGAAAAGGAATGTGTTTCAGGAAAAAATTCAAATATCTGCACCAAGAAAAAAGTCTAGGAGATCAGCACCATTGATAAATTATGAAGAAGATAAAGAAAATGAAGAAATAGAAACAGAAGACGATGACTCGGACAAGGACGTCAATGAAGATATTTGTATTGTGTGCGGAGAATTTGGTAAAAATGGAGAAATTTGGCTAAGGTGTGTTATTTGTGGTCAATGGGCACACAAAGCCTGCTCAAATTCATCGAAGGAAAAGAAATTTATATGCGATTTTTGTTCGTAAATGAAGGCCGGTAATACCCCATGTGTGCGGGGAATCCCGGCCATTTCAGCCTTTTATTTTTTAATTTTTTATAATTAAAAGTTTTGTTTTCTAATGTTTTTTACTACTTAAATGAGTCAAGCATATTGTATTGTTTCATTTTTTTCCTATGAGGGCCCTAAAATATCTTCGACAATGATTTTATAACCAAATATCTTTAAGCGGCCGGCATTCCCCCACTTTACCCTACATTGTTGAGGTCACCTTTGATCACTAATAAAAAACCACCCCATCCAGTTGGCGTTGGAGAATTCCTCACGTGTTGGCCCGATGTGTACTTTCAAGATTTACAGGTGTAGGAACGTGGAAGGTATAGTGCGGAGTGTGGAGTTGCCCGAGAGGGATAGATACGTGAAGCTTTTAGATATCATGTCTTGTGTAAATAAGAGAACTGGGAGGATGATGAAACCACTTAAATATTTTTCCATGAACGAAGGCGAGTTTTTGGATACTGTAAATTATCTGCTATCTTTGGACCCTAGGTCAATGACGCACACAAACACAATCGCTTATATGAGGAGAAGAATGGGAGGAATGTCTTTAATAACAAAAGAGTTGATAGAACCTTGGCAGTTACCGAAGAGAATGGTGGCCCCGGCTGCTTTAACCATCTATTTTTACGCCAAGACCATGATAGAACAGACCGAACTTGTAAAGGACAACATCAATATAGGGTCTATCGCCGAGAAGTTTGTGGCGATGTTTAGAACCGTTGGTAGAGGTGTGTTTTACCCTATTGCCTTATTGTGGGATTGGCTCGTTGCGGGACACTTGGTGGATAAATTGGTTTTGGATGGTGCAGACGCGAGTTTCCAGTTCGTACAGGTTTCTCCGCGTGATGTGAAGGAAGAGTTTAGTGCAGGTTTGCATTTGGCCAACCCATTTGAGGGCGACTTGCCTAGCTGTCCGGTTTGTATGGAGTTATTGGGTAAGCTGGGCGAGCAGATTGTCGACTGTGGACACATGGAACCTTCCGAGGTAGAAATGGCTTTGACCACAGAACAACTAAACGACTTAAAAGGAAAATTAATAGATACAGACAATGATCCACCAGGTTTAGCAGGTATAAAGAAGAGGGCGTACGACAACCTACCTACTTCTGGATTCTCTCTAAGACCAAAGATTTATTACGTTAAGGCCGGCCCGGGTTGCGGGAAGTCTTATCTAATTCGACAGCTAGCGACACAGGAGGATTTGGTCATGGCACCCTTTACAAAATTGAGACCAGACTATGTGGATTTGAAAGACGAAAAAGGAGAAGCTTACGATCTACTCTTTAAAACCACTCACCGCGCGATGGAGACGCGAGGTTGCAGGAAAATATTCGTCGACGAGTTCACTAGTATGCCTTATGAATATTTAGCTAGTGTTGCTTACTTAAATGGCGCTGAGGAGATCTTCTTGGTGGGTGACGATCGTCAGACAAAGGTTCAGGAACCCACGGAAGGCCTGTACATTGGGAATTACATCGATCTCAATAAGGTCTCCACACATGAGTTGCTTGTGAACTTCAGAAATCCTCAGGATACCGTCGCAATGCTAAACAGGGTTTTTGGGTACCGTATGCAGGCGAGGTCTGCAATTACAAGATCAATCGAATTTTGCACGCAGGAAAAGTTGCCGAGAGAATTGACTGCGGTGAAGATGGCGTTTACTAAGCTATCAGCGAAGAACCAAACGGAGGAAGAGAAAAACACTGTGAGGGCAAATCAAGGAGGAACGACAAAGGTCGCAGTGTTATATTGTACCATAGCGGATGGGACTACTGCGTCCGTGGAGGAGCTACAGATTGTTGGGCTGAGTCGACACACTGAGAAATTATACATCGTTAAACTATCCCACCATGTGGTGAATGTACAAAATATTCTGTTGGATTATGAGGCTTATGATAAGCCTATACCTGTTGTTTCGGCATCGGAAACTGGAAACATAGTGTCAATGGGTCAGGGAACTCTTCCATTACTTGTACAGTTTGGAAAAAGTTCGCACATTGTACATCTAGCCAATGTTCAGTATCTCCAGTAATGAGGGATAATGTTCTCAGCGTCCGTGCATTCAAAGTTCAGTTTGTGACAAGTCTTGTACTAAATGCTAATAATGGTTTTATTTTGTCTAGGAAATTAAGAAGAAAAATATCCCTACTTTTCGTTTCGGAAGGCGTGTATAGAATATCGGCAAGGGTAAATTCAAGTGGAACGAATACTGTTAATTATGCGGCGTTCCCACAAGGCGTTATTCACGACAGTGAACCACGCTTTCGTGAAATACACTTCTGTGTGAACGCATTCCTCACGAAAGCAAGTTTAAAAACTATGCGTTCACACAGAAGTGTATTTCACGAAAGCGTGGTTCACTGTCGTGAATAACGCCTCGTGGGAACGCCGTTTTATGAAGAAAATGAAAGTACAAATAAAATGTTTAACTTGAAAGAAAATTCTTTTAGTGAAATGAAACTCTCAGTTATCGAAACTAATACCGTTAATAATACTAGAAGAGAAACACGTAAGCTACGTAAAAGATTCACTCGTGATCAGTTAAAAAGGTTGGCTCAAGAAGGTAGTATGTGGCACCGTAGAATGGGTCATATATCTTCATCTTATTTAGGAAAACTACCTTAAGTTATTCAAGGAGTTAAAGAACTCACATATAATTTAAGCACTGGTAATTGTACAATTTGTTCAAAAGCGAAAATGACCAGAAAAAAATGTGCAAAAGAAAGAGATAGAGCTACTAGAGCTTGTGAAATTCTTCATGCTTATCTGTTAGGTACTTATTAATCCGCCAACACAATACACTAAGAAAAAGTATGTTTGAATCCATTCTTGATGATTATTATAGATATGCACAAATTTTCCTGTTGAAACGAAAGTCTGAAACTTCTAAGTTTTTGAAATCTGCTCTTAATAGTCTTCAGTCATTATTTCCTGGTCCTGGTCAATTCAGTAAGTTACGGTGTGATAATGGAACAGAGTTCATCAGTGAAACAAGTCAACAAGTTCTCGATCAGTTTGGTATACGAATGCAGTTAGCAGAACCTTATCAACATGAACATAATGGAACAGCCGAAAGGTTTAACAGAACACTCCAAGAAAGTGCTAGAGCCTTGTTATTTGAATCAGGCTTCCCAGTTACCGTTGGGGGTTTTGCCTTTTTGACCGCTAGCTATACAATCGTACGGCTCATTCATCTGTAGATTTTCTCACTCCATATGAAAAACTTTATGGAAACAAGCCGATCTGCAAAATATAAGAATTTTTGGTTCACAGGCAGAAGGTCAAAACGAAAATGTTTCAAAAGGTAGAAAGTATTTAGTAGGGTATACCGATACTGGCTATCTGTTGTATGACCCTAAAACACATGAGACAATTACATCTTGTGATGTTTTAATTAATGAAAATTTGACCTTTAAGTCATGTGAATCAAAGTTATCAATCCCTAGTGATGAACTTATAATTTCATCTGAACCTGAGTCCAGTAAGGACATACCTGTTATGCCTCTTGATGGCAAATCTGTTGTTTTTAGTGCAAACGAACCTGATACAAACATATCAGTTGAACAAGAATCTGGTTCCTGGAAGTCTAGTACAAAAGAGCTCAGATAATTCAGTTGATCAAAGTGCAACGAATATGTTAAAAAAATATTTCAGTTAACTCTCAGATAAATAATGAGATAGAATATGAAAAAATCCCCGAGTTACAAGATTTTGATAATGAAGAAACCAGTAGACTTAACATAAAAGTTTCAGTTAATGCCACAAGTTTGAATCCATTTAATCCATTTGGTTTTGTATATGATTCAAAGATATATCAAACAAGTAAAACACCTCAAACGTATCTGGAAGCAATCACCAGTTCAGAAAGTAGTAAGTGGATGACTTCCATTCAGTCAGAACTTGAAGCAATTAACCAACATGATGTTTGGAAAATTGTTGGAAGAAAACAAGATATGGAAAGTATTCCTTTAAAATGGGTATTTACAATTAAAGACAATGGTGTATATAAGGCTCGTTTAGTTGTTGTAGGATGCAAAGATACTGAAAAGTATACTTCTGAGGAAACTGCATTCCCTACACCAAGTCTTTCTGTAGTTAAATTATTATTTGCATAATCAGTTTATAGAAAATGGCATATTGAACAGCTGGAGATCAAAACAGCATTTCTTTAAGGTGAAATTGATAGACCAAAATATGTAAGTGTACCTGAAGGGATCAATCTGGATAAAACAAAGATAATTCTTAAGTTACGAAAAGCTCTCTATGGAATATCGATAGCACCAAAATGTTGGTTTATGACACTTGATAAAGTTTCTGAAGAATTTTGGTTTTGAACCAAATTTACGTGAACCATGTTTGTATAAGAAAGTGGAAGATAGTGAGATTATTTTGATTCTAGTATATGTTGATGATCTATTAATTACAGGTACCTGTGAAAAAACTATCAATATGTTCAAATCACGTATTAATATCAAACAATTTGGCTTTCCTACTAAGTTCCTTGGTTTGGAAATCAGTAGATCAGAAAATCAGTTGTTTCTTCATCAAACTCAATTTGTGAAGGAAGTGCTTAAAGAATTTCGAATGGAAAACTCAAATTCTGTAGATACTTCATTGGTTCCTCAAGAAAATCAAAAAGTTCCCGAGTTACTAATGAAGCAGATTTTTCGTACAATTAAGCCATAAGCTCTCTGTTGTATTTAGGTTTATTTACAAGACCCGATGTATCTTTTGCTGTAGGTTATTTATCTCGATTCCAAGCCAATCCACAACAGTATCATTGGACATTAGTAAAACGGGTTTTCAGACATTTGAAAGGTACCTACTAGTCAGTTGGGTCTAAAATATTCAGCAAGTTCTCCAACATTGTCGTGCTATTGCGATGCAGATTTTGCAGGTGATAAGAAGAGTCAAAAATCGACAATAGGCTTTGTGATTTTTGCATTTGGTAAACCAGTTGTATGGTGCTCAAAACTTCAATCAACATTAGCACAAAGTTCAGCAGAAGCAGAATTCATTGCACTTACTCATGATACTAATGAAGTTCTATTTGAGCACAGTTATTGACAGAAACTTTGGGTGTCAGTCCATTTCCTGTTGATATATACAGGGTGTCCCAAAACTAGACGTCAACCCGGAACCAGGTGATAAGGCAAGTAATGCCGGTTGTCAGAAAAATATTAAAAAAAATCTAAGTTGCATGATTCTTGAAATAATGGGCATTTGGAAAAACATGTAAAATTCCACACCCTGTCTTTTCACTCCTGCTGCTACAAATATAAACTTTTTCCAACTTTTTTTGCTGTGTAACCCTGAATAATAATTGTCTAAACTGTCATCAAAATTTTGATACCAGCTGCTCTCGGTTTCATAAAAATAGGGCTAACTTCTAAGAAAAAAATCGAAATAAATAATTGTCTAGTTTCAATTGACTGTATTGAAAAAAAATGTACTACGCAAGTTTGGCATGTTTTGTCAAAAGTTGGCGCATTCAGTAAGGATTCCAAAATGGTACAATACCTACTTGGTGAATTGAAGCTGCCGTAGTTCAAATTCGCTTACCATTGCCTTTGAATACACTTTTTCTTTAACTGCTTCCCAGTAAAAAAAGTCCATTTGATTCAAGTTCGGTGAACGGCCACGAGATTGGACCCAAACGTCTGATCCATCTTCCGGGAAAAAATGTTTCCAGAAAAATTTCTCCGGAAAGATTTTTTCTGGAAAAATTATTTTCTCTGGAATTTTTTTTTCTGGAACCATTTTTTCCCGGAAGATGGATCGGACGTTTGGGTCCAATCTTGAATCCATTTGACTTTTTTTACTGGGAAGCAGTTGAAGAAAAAGTGTATTCAAATTTCAAAGGCAATGGTAAGCGAACTTGAACTACGGCAGCTTCAATTTACCAAGTATTATACTATTTTGGAATCCTTGAAAAAGTTGATACAGTAGAGACTCGATGATCCGGATCAATTAATGCAAGGGATGATCCGGATTAATGAGTAATCCGGAATAACGCGTCTTACAATTTAGTAAAGATGCAATTAAAAAAACGGTTGAAATAAATATAGGCTTTATTATCGAAATCATAAAACAAATATATTATTTGGAATAATCAGATATTTTACGTTTTCTACTGTAAGGGAAAAAGAATGCTGAACAATAGCTTTCTCCTGTATATCTTTTAGAAGCTGAATATCAGTAATTGCCATGAGTTATGGAATAAACAGACTGCATCGAATGCCCTAAATGCATTTGCTAACATTATCCCCATCTTCGAGGATCGAAAAAATAAGTGCTAAAAGGCCTTTTCGGTATTTCAGTTTTGTTAATTTAATATCATTATGATCCATATGCTGTATGGTTTGGAGGTAGAAACATTCCATTCCATTCCACTAATTAATTATTCTTGTCTGACTTTTTTGTCTTATACCATTGTGATTGAGTTACAAGTTAGAACCGTAAACCACGTATGCAACGATCGGAAATTCGGATTATTGAGTCTTGCAATCCGGATAATCGAGTCTCTACTGTATTTGTGGCAGTAGGAGTGAAAAGACTGTCACAGGGTGTGGTAGTTTGAGTGTTTTTTCAAATGCCTATTATTTCAAAATCATGCAACTTAGATTTGTTTTATATTTTTCTGACAACCAGCATTACTGACCTTTTCAACCGGTTTCGGGTTGACGTCGAGTTTTGGGACACCCTGTATGAAGACAATGAAGCAGCAAGACAAAACTGTCTTGCGAGTACGAGTAAAAGTCGTTTCAAATATATTGCACGTAAATATTTATTAATTCGTCAACATGTAAGTGACAAGAAAATTAATATTTTGAAGATTAATACTAATGATCAGATTGCTGACATTCTTACAAAACCTAAAGTGCAGCAAAGCTAAGTAAATTTCGTAATCACCTTGTATTCCGCGAGGCTTGATTTTTCAGTTTATTTGTATACAAATAACCCAATATGTTCTTTTTTCGGTTATCTGTTGTTTATCCATGTATTGTTTAACATACTAAGATAATACCATAAATAATGTCTGTGTGGAAAGGTTCTTCGTTCCTGGAAGCATACTTTGAGAATTTTTAAAATCTGTTGTGTATTTGTCGGATTCTTATTGAAAGGTTATTCGGTTCCTGGAAACATACTTTGACAATACTTAAAATCCGTTGTGTAATTGTCCGAGTCTTATTGAAAGGTTCTTCGGTTCCTGGAAATATACTCTAATAAATATGTTTACATGTCAAATAAATATTAACTATTATTTGCATTTATTATACTGTATATATTCTATTTATCTATTGAAATCAATTGGCGTAACTAACGCCAATGCAACCAATGCGGTGCCTTTTATTTAGACGGTCCTGGGGGAACGGGCAAAACGCATCTATATAATACGCTCATAAGAATTCTGCAGGACATTTCAAATCAAAAAGTGATCGCAGTCGCTTGGACCGGCATCGCGGCAATGAGCATAGAGCTTTCAAGCTGCCAATCAGTCTTTCGGAAGAATCGACTTGCAGGTTCGATATAGAGTCCCGTTCAGATAATATAAAAAAAGCAGCACTTATTATTTGGGACGAAGCGCCGATGACGCCTCGAAATGCAGTGGAAGCTGTTGATAGGTATTTGAGGGACATTATGAGGAGGTATGAACCTATGAGTGGAAAGTGCGTGTTATTCGGAGGAGACTTCATGCAAATACTCCCCGTAGTAATTGGCGGTCATCGTAATGAAGTGATAGCTCAAACTTTAAAAGCGAGCAAATTGTGGCGATCGTTCGTAAAGTTGAAGCTGAACCAAAATATGAGAGCAGCCCGAAATCCTCAAATGGCTCAAACGCATGAAGATTTGGACGGATGCACATTCGACCAATGGCTTCTGAGAATGGGAGATGGTAATTTGTCCTTTGTCCGCCTTAATAAAAAGAGTGCTCCTGTGGCTCCGGAAAATTTGATTGAAATACCGAATCGTTTTATTGCGGCTTCGATGACGGAATTGATAGATTTTGTTTACAACAAAAATTATACTGCGAAAGAAAATGGTTCCCGTGCTATCCTATGTCCTACGAATGACGTTGTCGATGCCTTCAATAATTTGATAATGGAACGTATAGAAACGGTTGAAACGAGAACTTATTTGAGCGAGGACACATACTTGGGCACTGAAGATGATGACGAGTTTTCGGCTCCACTGGATTTATTGAATTCAATCAATTCTCCCTATCTGCCTCCGCACGAGCTAACTTTAAAATGTGGAGTGATCGTGATACTGTTGCGTAATTTGAACGTTGAACAAGGCGAATGCAACGGTACACGAATGAGAGTGGTTCGTTTAGGACAGTATTTAATTGAATGCGAACTTTTGACAGGCGAAAGAGTTGGAGAGAGGTTATTTTTACCGAGGATAAAGATGAAGCAACAACTTTCCATACTGCCCAAAGAAATAGTGAGGCTGCAATTTCCCGTCCGACTCGCCTACGCAATGACAATAAACAAGTCGCAAGGCCAAACTTTGGAGAAAGTGGGTATATGCCTTAAAAGGCCATGTTTCACTCACGGCCAATTGTACGTGGTCTTCTCCAGGGTTGGAAATATAAATGGAATAAAAATTTTTATAGAGGATTCTGGAAAGCAGGGGACTTTCAAATTCAGGGGTAGAAAAAGATTCACCAGCAATGTTATTTTTCCAATTGTACTCGACAATGCATCGACTGATAACGATGGCAACAGAAAAAGACGTCAGGTAACGATCTGTCCAGATCAGGACAATGATGATCAGACATCACCGTTGAGTCGTCATGCGTTCAGAGAAGATGGCGATCCGGATTTCACATCAGACGATAGCGAGTTGAGTAATATAGATGTGGAAGATATAATTTTACAAGCAGAAATACAAGAAAAATCTGACTTATGGAAGAAATCGATTCCCTTCAGAACAAGGAGTCAATTAGAAGTTAGAGTTTCGGTTTTTGACAAACCGGGAACATCCGGTTTGAATTTCATGAGAACACCACAAGATTACTCAAGTGATTACTCAGACTCGGATTAATGAGTATTTATCATATTCAAAAAAAATTTGTTATGTTGAACATGGTTACTTATTTGTAGTTAGACTTATTGTATTTATTTTACTTTATTTATTTTATTGTTCCAATTAAAAGATTTTTTCGGCAACCGTCCGGGAAGTACCCACTTTCCGGACGCTTTTTCTTTGAGAAAGAAGCCTTTCCCGGCCTAGTCCGGGAAGTACGTACTTCCCGGACTAGGCCGGGAAGAATCACGTCGTTTTGATCATAGTAAATATGAAAATCTTGGTATTTATATTTTTGATAAATGAAGTTACCATAGCACTGAGAAAACGGCTGACAGTTCATATAAAATTAGTTGTCAAGAATTTGCATGTTTTCTGATCGCAATCCCAATCCGCATTAAAATATGGAAAGCAGCAGTGATAGTGACAATGAAAATGTGCCTTGGGAAATTTCCAATATAGCAGCCGCTGCTACAGCACAATTATTGCCTGAAAAATCAAAATCAAGGTATGAAAACGTGTATGATTCGTTCACGAAATGGATGGAGATGAAGCAATGCAAAATTATAACAGAGGATGTAATGTTGGCCTATTTGGCGCATAAATCAGAAACAGTCAAATCCTCCACTCTGTGGAGCATGTACTCTATGTTGAAAAGTACCATTTTAGTAAAGAAAAATGTGAACATAGCCATTTTCCCAAAAGTTCTCGCATTTCTTAAAAGGAAGAATGTTGGTTACAAAGCCAAAAAATCAGAAGTTTTCAGCAGTGAACAGATCAGCAAATTCATTAGAGAAGCGGATAATGATACATATCTAATGCTGAAGGTGATTTTAACAAAATATTACGATTGTAGGATATAAAAGTATCAACTTACTTTTCAGGTAGCAACAATTATTGGGTTAGCCGGCGCGTGCAGAAGAGAAGAACTGACAAAAATGTCGATTGATTTAATAAACGATAAGGAAGACATGTTGCTTGTGAAAATACCGGATTCCAAAACACATATTGAGAGAACTTTTGTTGTAATTGGGCAAGAAAACCTGCTGTTGTATAGACAATATTTATCTTTACGGCCATCTCATACTCCACACAACAGATTATTCGTGAATTACAAAAAGGGAAAATGTTCGATTCAGCCTGTTGGTATCCACACTTTCGGGAGTCTCGGAATGAAAATCGCAGAGTTTTTACATTTACCCAATCCTAAAAATTACACAGGCCATAGCATTCGTCGAACTTCGGCGACGTTATTTGCTGACAATGGTGGAAACATCACAAATTTGAAGAGACACGGTGGCTGGAAGTCTACCAATGTGGCTGAAGGATATATAGATAATTCCCTTGAAAACAAAATTAAAATTGCCAAGACCATTCAAAAATCACCAGAAGAAAATAATCGATGCGAAACGGAAACTTTGCCATCTTGTTGTGGCTTCAACAAAAGGAATTTAAATATACCAGGCATTTCAAACAAATTGAATCCCTTCAATATCAGTAATTGCTCGAATTTTAATATAAATATTAATATAAATAAGAATTAGAATGTTTCTGTTAATATGTGATATTTTCTGTTCTGTTTAATTTAAATAAGAATTAAAATATATAAAAAAGAAATGTGTCGTCTCATTGATTTGTTATTCTAGACGGTTGCCGAAAAAATATTGTACGCAACACGCCCGAAAATGGTTTTTTTGGACTCATAGACTTCTAGGACTCGCTTGCGCTCGTCCTAGAATTTTGTCTATTCGTCCAAAAAAACCCTATTTTCCGGACTTGTTACGTAAATTACTATTTTCAGAGTTTCGATAGTTTTGAGAGGATAAATAATATGTAATATAATAATCCAAACCCCAATCGTGAAATGTAAGACGGCTCTTCGAATAATGAGTACGCCAAAGATATTAGCTATGGGTAGTTACTGAATTCTGATTCTAAAATATGATAAGAATATTGAATCCTATCGATATACAGTTTTTCAATTTGTATTTTATGAATTCAAATCAAATAGCTTACGACATATTCCATCTCTAAATTATCACGATTATTCATTAAATATTCATATGAAAATTTCTGTAATGTTCCTAATCTGATAGTAAATTTTTCGAAAAATGAATATGAAAAATACAAATGTTTGATGGAGAGGTAAATTCAATTCTAATATTGAGTGCACAATTTACATTTCCATTTAATATTTGTGGCAGTTTATATATGTTATTTTTATCAAGTTTTACAAAAGTGGAAGAATATAAACTGTCCGTGAGTGTTGTTTTTCAACAACCGTCTTACGCTGACGAGATCAAGGAAGATCGAAACAGTTTATATGGAATCACAATTAAAATAAATATCAATACTGATTACTGATCGAGTGGCAAAAGGTGAGTTGTTGCCTTTTTTAATTTCCGTTTTTTTAATATAATGACAAGTTTAGATCCAAAATAACCGCAGTGTATGTAATATTGGAAAATATATCCCGTGTATGGGTAGGTGTTTCTCGGGGATGGATGTAAGTTTTTTGGTATTCATTGATCATCTAATTTTCGAGGAGTGATATGAGGTTTTTGCGAAGGTTTTTGGTATTTATTCGTTACTTTATGGGAATCGGTGAATGTATATCCTTGAAGACTTTTTAAAATTTGAACCACAGAAAATGAACGGAATATAGAATTCCGCAAAGACTTTTTGTGGCCCAAAACTCACATCCAAAGATTTTTTTAGGCGAATTCACCGTCATAGTCGGATCCACCGTCAAAGTAGGATCCACCTTCAAAGTCGGATCCACGGTCAAAGTCGGATCCACCTTCAAAGTCATATCCACCGTCAAAGTCGGATCCACCTTCAAAGTCGGATCCACCGGTAGGGCCTTAGGGGGGGAAAAAACTGAATTCTACGGAATTCAGAACGTATCTACGAAACCCCCCATTGTGTTTGGTATTCTGAATTCCGTAGATCTACGGAATTTGCTCACACTCTCATAGATAATTGAGATAATGGATTTCGCGCGCCGGAATATATGGCCCCAATTAGGTTTCTTTGGTGTTTGCCGACAGGAGTCGGGATCCCAGAAAATGCATTATCGCGTTCTCATCACAAGAATAGATTGTCAGTCGATCGCACGGTACAGAACGAATTTTGTCGGTGTATTAGTTATACAATTGAAATTGGATCGTTTATTTGTGCGTTTTAGAAGATTTCGTTATGATATATTGAACAAAATAGACGGAAATAAAAGACCTAGTGGTGCCGAGTTCCGAAAAAGAAAAAAACAAAAAGATGAAAAAGTGAAAAAACTACCGAAGATTGACAAGTTTTTGAAAAAACGGGATTTTGCTGATCGTCAATCACGTGACGATGGTGTTGGTGAGAGTGAATGTGAGGGTAAAACATCCATGTCAGGAAAGATCTTCGCATCGAATTTTCTTGCCGATAACCAAAATTCAGAAGTCCACCAAAACGTGAATAAGCTTGCTGATTTAAATATTACATATATCGCTCCTTCTACATCAGCAACCGGCGTAAGTAGTACAGTATAAGAAAATACTGATGACATAGGTATAATCTGTAATGATGGTGGAGTAGTGATACAGACATATGTAGCTCTTTTCTCAGAAGATATTATGAATAAAGATGAATTGAAATCTCGGATTTTGAACTCCGAACCGTGTAGACCTCAAGAGCCATTCCCTAAGGACATTAAAACGAATAGATCCTTATCAAAAGATTATTATTTTTTCGAAACAAAAACTGGTCAAAAAATTGAGCGCTTATGGCTTTGCTACTCCCCGTCTTTAAATGGAGTGTATTGTGAACCATGTTGGCTATTCGCTAACAGACTTGATAAAAACTTCAACAATGCATGGACTACAGGGATTGGAGAAATCTATCAACAAAAATTAACCCTTCAGTACTAACAGTCCGTCTGAGAGACCGACCGCCCACTATTTCCACGATATATTTTAACGTCATCAACCTATGCTATCCTCCGTCCAGCTATCCTCATTTTATTCAGTTACCAATAAGTCCTCTTAGTGTCAGTTGCAGGAACGTCCATTAAAATTTAAAGGTCCATTAAACTCTTAATCCTCCATTATTACAAGGAACTAATGGAGGATTAAGGGTTTAATGGACCTTTAAATTTTAATGGACGTTCCTGCAACTGAGCATATGTAAGTGTCTAGAGTGCAAAGACTTTCCAATTTTTTTACGGTAAGTTGTCTGTCAGACGTATGTTAGCAGTGTCGTTTTTTCTCAAATTATAACATAAAGTAACAAAAATTGAATTATTTGACGTTGTAATGCACTGTAAGTTGGCTTGTTTTGTCAGTTTACGACCCCTTGAGAGAAAATTTTCACTTATTTGTCGAATTTGTATGTGGTTCGGTCCCTTAGGCTGCACCTACATTAGGTCCGCATTTCTCCCGATCCGACGTTGTCCGGCCATCGGACAACGTCGGAAGAAAAACAAACACTATTATCTTAATGTTAGTGCCTACAATGGAAACGAAGCTTCCGAATTCTCGATTTCCGACGACTCACGACACTATCCGATTTGACGGCCGAACAATCATGTTTGTTTCCAGTCCGACGTTTCTAATCCGACGCGTGGTTAGTAAAATACTAAAGTTGAATCTTGCTGTTAATTAGGTTAAATATCAATCAAATTTTTAAAAAATGACGGGAAAAATTGATAAGGAGTTGTTAATACAGCTTGTGAGAGATGAACCTCGTCTATGGGACCAGAGGGTGAAAGCTTACCACAATCGTGACATAAAATTTGAGTTGTGGGAATCAATTGGAACAGATTTCAGTTTTCATTCATTTTGTTATCACGTGTTTACTGCCATAGATTCTACTAAAAACTGCAGTAGAACGGTAGACAGTATACAGTTAAACGGATCACGTCGGGACCAGTGTAGGCATTCACGTCTGACGTCATCGGATACCGATAGACAGATAACTTCGGATCAGATCGGGAGAAATGCGGACCTAATGTAGGTGCGGCCTTAGACGGATGTTAGTATTGACACTACCTACTATTCAAATTATAAGAAAGAGTAGTAACTTTGTTTATTTTATGTGCATAGAAAGCTGAATTGTGGTTTTTTCAAGAAATGAGTTATGATAAAGCACAGAAACTACTTCTAAGATTATGGGAGACATTAGAGTCTCAAGAAAATGAAAATGTACCAGACGACCAAGAAGATTCAGGTGGGGAGGACTATGTAGAAGAACGCGAAGAAAGAAGAGGACGAAATGTTCTTATATCATCGATGCATGACACGATTGATGAGAATACGAACAAACCATAAAATAATGATGTACAATCATTAAAAATGTGGAGTGGACACAGTCGACCAACTTTGTTCAAATTATAACTGTGCCAGGAACACAAGATGGTGGCCAATGGTGATTTTTTATCGAATGCTGAATATTGCAGCAATAAATTCATTTTCAGTCTTCTCTTCGAAGAATCCTGAAACAAATATGCTTCGAAGAATTTTTTCAGAAAAATTGTCCATAGACTTGATAACGGATCACCTAAAAAGTCGTGCCACCGTTCAACAATTGCCATGACTATCGCGTATGTGTATAAGGAAAATATGCCAATTGGGACCAGAAATTATTGACCCAACGAACAGGCCCCATGGAAGATGTTTCATGAATGACTGTAAAAAGAGTAGAAAAACCAAATATAGGTATTGAGTACAATAAATTTTTGTGCTTAGAACACGTTAAAGCAATGTGCAGTGACTGCGTAGATCATAGATTAGTCGAAGAAATTTGATTTCAAGTTGAATATTTTTATTTTATGGAAGAAAATTCATTTTGAGTTGGAATATGTTGATTTGTAAAAGAGAATTTATTTTGTGTTGTTTATGTTGAATGTGTTATGTTTATCTCTGAATAAATAACTGATAAATGAAGTAAATCTGTTATTCTTTGCATTTCAAAACAATTATTTTACAAAATAGAGTTACAAATGGCATTTCCAAATTTCGGTCTCACAGACTGATGTTAGTATTGTTTACTCAGGATTGGTGTTAGTAGTGAAGGGAAAAAGACCACGAATTGAGTAAGTGCCATATTAATGCATGTATCGCTTATGGAATGAGAAAAAATAACAGAGATATCAAAATGCTTTTTTATGACAAAGAGGACAAACTGGTTGAAGTAATAAAAAGAATTTTTGATGTTATAATGACAATGTCAACCTGTAATCTAGCTTTCAGAGGGCATCGATCTGAAAGCATAAACAATGTTCAGAGTGGGTCAGGAAATTTTCTGAATATTATTGATCTAGTTTCTAGATACGACCCAATTTTGAAGATTCACCTGGAAAACGAAAATAGTGGGGTAAAATACTTAAGCCCTTCAATTCAAAACGAAATTATCCATTTGACACCTCATCAGATTTTCAGTGAAATATTGATTGATGTTCAACAGTCTCCATTTTTTTCTATCATTTTAGATACTTTAGATATTTCAAAAATTGATCTATTGATTAGGAATAAGGTATCAAGTGTGCCAAACGTATGTACAGCATTTATAATGTTTCTTACATTACCCGTAACTGTCGCAAGAACGAAGAATGAGTCTACGAATAGGGCATATTCTTGCATTGGGGCGCAGGCACAGCCGTCTATAGAGAGTACTTTAGACGGCTGTGGCGCAGGTCAGACTAGTTACACCACTGTGCTGACCTGCCGACAACTGTAATGATCATTCTACTGCGCATGCGCAAGTAGTAGAAGCAATATGGCCGCTAAAGGTGGAGATGCCAGTTCTGTCGAGACAGGAGTCACGAATAGATAACGGCGTCACACCTTCAGTGTTCAGAATACCTGTATTTGTCAATCCACTAAATGCTTTTGTCGATCGCAATAATTTAAATGAATATGATGTATTCATACCATCTAATCTAGTTACTAGTATGGGGGTTATACCGATTTGGAAATTCACATCGAACACATACGATATACAATGCATCAGACAGAGAATTTTTCCCTCCAGTTGCACAGATGAATAGGCGAGATAATCAAGTGCGATAACTGAATGAATGCAACTGTCTCACTGCAAAAATCAAGTCTTGTCTCTCTCTTATCGCAGTATGGTAGGGAACCCGCACTGCACGTATAGAATTTTTAATTTGTCAGACTGCCCGTAATACACGATTCAGTATTTACTGTTGCCTTCCATATTAAAGAATTACGCTGCTCTAAACGATAAGAGAGAGACAAGAGTAGAATAATGAAGCAAGACAACTGAATTCAGTGTGTTACAGCAAGTGATTGTCTAGACTATTCATCTGTGCAACTGGAGGGAAAAATTCTCTGTCTGATGCATTGTATATCGTATATTTCAGATGTGAATTTCCAAACCTGTATATGATACCGTGGACCTATAATACTAACTGGACGTCGATCTTCCTATCTGTCAACGTAGAAAAAAGTGAGGCAAGGGCCGCCATTCGCAGTTTGGGATAAATCTCGAATATTTTGAAGTTCTATGCCGTTTGTGCTCGAATTTTTTTCGTTGACAAATTGACACTCTCAAGTAAAACCCAAACTGAAAATGGCTGCCGTTTGCCTCAAAATTTTTAACAGGTTCGCCTTTCACTTAGTATTATAAATCTATGTATGATACGAGTATATCCACAGAACTTACGGAAGAAGAAATTTTGGAGTACGCAAAAGCGCCTACAGACATTTTGAAAGTTCGAATAATAAAAAAACGAGTAAAAGAGGGACAGCAAGCTAATGTATGTGGATTCAAAATCATACATAGTCACCTTTCAAGGAAAAAATTATCCACATTTCATATCTCTTTTTCATAACGTCATCAATGTGGAACAATAAGTCCAGTCATCCAATGTTATCATTGCCTACGGTATGGCCATACGGCCAAACAATGTAGAGGAACGAAAATCACTCCGCAGTTGACAGAGTTTGCCCAGATAACAGTAGACAAAAAAAGATCAAGGAGGCGATGGGTGTCCACAAGTATACCTATTATGAAGCGAATATCATGAAAAGATAAATATAAAAATGATAAAAAAATTTAAAAATATTACCATCAACCATAGTTAGGCAAACATTTTCCCAAATTCTGTAGGAAAATAAGAACAAGCCAGAACAGGTTGTTAAAATAACAAAGGTAACTACGTATTAACCAAGAAATAGGTCGTCATTACACAAACTCAGGGTTATGATTACGATGAACATAAAAGATGTTTGATAGATCCAACACAAAGAAGAAATCACACACTAGAAGAATGAGAACAACTTAAAGAGGGAGAAGAAAGTGACACCTGGACAAACAATAAACAATATGATCCTGACTCATGATAGAAGAAATGTTAATAAAATTCAGATTCACGAAGACTACAGAATAATAACATCGGCACTTATACACGATGACGATATTCCAAAAACATGGAAAACATTGGATGATTCAGAAATGAGAAGTATATCAGGTGATGAAATAAAGGAATAATAATAATGCAAGGCTATGAAAATATACAAGTAAATTTAAAACAACAATAGGACTAAAGAAAAAAATGTATTGAGTAACTATAATAATTCACAACATTACAACAATTATATGACTGATTTGAAGAATACTTCTCATAAAATCAGTGTTGCTAAGGCGGGTGAAGTGGTTTATTCCGGTAAAACAGGGACATTGCAGGTGCGAACACACACAGGTGTTACGATGAACTTGAAGAACGTTGATACGTGTGAAAATCTAGCTTACAATCTTCTTTTAGTTAAGGAAATGAAAGAAAAAGGATACTCGGTTTTGTTTGAGAAAAGTGCGCTAAAAGTGATTAAAGACAATAATGTTATTCTGAAGGGGACACTTCTGGGAAATTTATATATTGTTAAATTCAAATGTCAATCAATTAATCCATCCTGTTATTCCTATTTGACTGTTGAAGATGATGCAGACCTGTGGCATCGTAGGATGGAACACTCATCCCAATTTCCTTTCCAGTCAGTGTATGAGGTCTGTCTTCAAGGAAAACAAACAAGATTGCCATTTTTGAAACGAATTGCTGAAGGAGGGAAGGCTACCAGAATTCTTCAATGTGTATCGAGCGATGTATGTGGAAAAATAAACCCCACAACCCATGATATTAAAAAATACTTTGTCTCATTTATTGCTCACTTCAGTCATTTTGCAGTGATGTATCTTATTGAGAAGAAGGAAGAAGTTGAAAAATACTTTCGTAAATATGTGGCTATGGTTGAAGCAAAATTCAATCGGGAAATAGAAAGCCTCAGATGTGAAAATGGGAGAGAATATTCCTCTACAAACTTCAGAAACTTCTGTGAATCCAAGGGAATACGTATCATGTACACGGTAGCTAGAAATCCAGAGCAGAACGGTGTTAGCGAAAGATTTGGCAGGACCATTATGGATAAAGCGTGGTGTCTTATTTTTTATGCTGAAATGGAGATGAAGTTCTGGGGAGAAGCAGTACTATCAGCAACATATTTGTATAATAAAACCCCATCTTCTGCTCTATCTGATAATGAAACTCCATCCGAGATGTGGTATCGCTATAGACCGAATATGAATAAAATAAAGTTGTTTGGATGTCCAGCTTATAGCCATGTAGCCAAGAAAGATCATTCAAGCAAACTTGATTCACACAGTAAGAAGATGATAATGGTTGGTTACTGTGATAATGGATATAAATTGGTTGATCCTGATCGAAATATAGTAACAAGTGCACGATCAGTATTATTTGCCGAATATTATAAGAAATCCAATAATACTACAATTCAGTTAGAAGTTACAGGAATTAATCAGTCAGGTTCAGATTGCAGAATCACCGAGAGTAAAGGCAATGCAAATGAATCCATACATAGTAATGTAGATATCACTGAAAGTGAAACTGTGGATGACATACCAAGCGAAAATGTACGTAAAAGTAGCCGCTCAAAGAACTTGCCTACTGTTATGTTTGTGATAATATTCTATGATTGTGATAATGACAATTGATATTATAACCTAGAAAAGAGGAGCGGAAGTCATTCACTGTTGAGAAACTCATATGTGTACATTACGTTCACGATTAATAAAGGAGTTATAAAAATAAGTGTGCTTCCGTTCATATAAAATACATATACATAATTAAAATACAAAATTTATTACATATATACATTCAAGAGTGCTACCGAATCAACAACGAATTAACCCTTTCGAGACTACGGTTACATATATGTAACACTCATTTGTCGACAGGACTGAAAACACTTTTCACCATTTGAAAACAACTAATTTTGTACCGTTCAATCCTGACGAGCGTCTTCTTGCTCGAAATTGTACATGAGAACATTTATCGTGCGTTCTATTCCAGACGCGTGTATTCTTCGCGGTTTCAACGGCTATTACCAAGTAAGTATGTACATTAGTGTATAATGTGAAATAGTACTCGTGAGCAGTATTGCTGGATACTATTGATTGGTGAGTTTGTTTTTACTTATTATAACTATCTTCGAATCTCTCGAGAGAACTGAATAAATATTTCTGGTACATACATAATATGTACCATCCGTTTTTTTATGTGGTACTTCGGTGTACCAGCGGGGCCGTAGCTAGGGGGGGGGCAAAATGGGACAATGCCCTACCTTAAAAAATAGTGATAATTCAAATAATATTCTAAGGAAAATGTTTTTTCATAATGCGACACTTAGCGGTAACAGAAGTTGTTAATGATAATTATTCAGAAATTCTGAAAACTTTAGATGAAATAAAAAATTATAGATTCAATGGTAATGACGTCGCCAAGACTGTTGGCATTAAAAAAATAATGCTTGACTTGGAATTCCGAAAGGCTATGGTTGTGGCCAAAAAAATCTTATCCATGCTTCAGCCTGCATATGCAGCTTTAGAAGCCCGAAGCACAGGATTGATAGACGCCCTAACAATCATAAATTGCGTCCAAAATGAAATTAAAAAAATGAGAACAGATAAAATATACCATCAAATTTTGGAAGAAGCGAAGTTTATGACAAGCATTGGTTCCGAAAATAGGACCCAAACCCAAAAAAGGCAAGTCAGAAAGACTAATCGGATGGACGACTACTTGATGTTTGATTCTTCCTGTTCTGCGAAACAAAATAAAGGAGACCAAGACGATCAGCCATTTAAATCTGAGTATTTCGAAACGTTGGGCATATTAGTTGCTGAATTACAGAGAAGGTTTTCGGACAACGATTATCTATTGAATTCTGTAGCGAGTCTCGATGAGTTGGATGTGAACAGAATGGTATCTTTGAAAAATTTAGGAAATTGAACGAAATTTAGTCGCGGCTTTTAAAATATTATGCTTGCCTCTTTATTCATATTCAATTTAAAATTCAAATTAATTTTTCAGACATAAGCTTTTACTACTGTAGCCTATTCCTTCAAAGGAATAGGCTACAGTGGTAAAAGCTTATTTGAGTCGTCGCGAGGATAAATCAGAAGAGATATTGAAAGTTTTATACAGACAGCGAGAGGCTTTCAAAGATACCTATGAACTTTCTGCATCAGTGGCGACCATAGGATGAAGCACTGCTGTTTGTGAATCTACTTTTTCAACGTTGACTGCAATCAATAGACCTCAGAGGCTGCTGTCAATAGGCCATGAAAGAATGGCAGGCATGGTATTTCTGGCCTTTGAAAAAAAAGAACTAAGTCAGTTGATTTGAATGAAGTTCTTCGCATATTTAATAACATGGCAAATCGAAGGATTCAGCTGTTTTGAGCAAGATTTTTCTAATCATTATAACATTACCTAATCACAATAGATTAAAAGGAAAAATAAACCTGAAGAAATAAATATTTTTATATTCATTTACCTATGACCCTCAAAAGTAGGTACGATGAGAATTAATTCATCAGATCACATCGAGTAAAAATGTTTTACTTCTGCCCTATCCGTTACATCCATTGCCCTACCTCGAATTCATCTTTAGCTACGGCCCTGTGTACCAGAAGTCTAGAAGAGAACATAATCATCTTGTTTTCAGAAATGGATACAAAAAGACCCCTAACTCAAGCTGAACTAAAAGAGGCGGCACCAAATTTGTCCGACATTGTTTGCTAATTATGTGTTATAATCACGTTCGCCAAATCAGTGATTATTGGTCAAAACACCCGTCGTTGGGAAACTCCTCAATAGAGGATGCAATGGCTAGAGACAGGTTCAAATTATTATCGGCTAAGCTGTATTTTGCTTCACCTCAAAAACCAGATCAGCGCTCAAAGACGTATTATATCGACGATGTAATTAGGTGCCTGAAAGGCAAATTCTCGAAGTGTCGGCAAGATAGTTCTTTCCAAAGTATTGATGAGTCGATGACTAAGTTTAAAGGTCGCTCGTCAATGAAGCAATATATGCCTCTCAAGCCGGTGAAGAGAAGAATAAAAATGTGGCTCAGGTCCGATTCTTCTACTGGGTATACTTACGAGTTCAATATCTACACAGGTCGAGAAACTGAACAACTCTATGGTACGTTAGGCGAGCGCGTGGTACATAAACTTGTTGCGACAGCAAAAGCAAATGACATAACATTCTGCTTCGATCGATTCTTCACTTCAGTTACCTTACTGAAATATTGGGATTTGCTGCGGTTGAAACTTGCAATCAAAATCGAAGAAATATACCCAAGATCCAAAAAAATTAGAGAGGGGAGCATCCGTGTTCCAGTGTACTGGGGATGGGCTGATGTTCGTGAAATGGCAAGATACTAAAGAAGTTCTAATGTTGAGTAACTGCCACAATAATGAGGTTGTAACTGTGAAAAAAACCATGAAAGATGGCTCTAGAATTGACGTATCTTGTCCTCAGATGGTAGCTTTCTATGGAGAAAATATGGGAGGGATGGATTTGGCCGATCAGATGATGGGACTGTATGATTTTGATCGAAAATCAACCAAATGGTGGAAGAAAACGTTCTATCGTTTACTTATGATGGTAGTTGTGAATGCCTAGGTCATTCATAATGAGGTACATAAAAAAAAGCATCCACTGTTGCAATTTCTGGTTCAATTGGCGGAGGAAATGTTTTGTGACGAAAAGAAAACAGCAGCAGTACAACGGAATGCAAGAATCGGCAGGGTCTCAAAGAAACGTAAACTTCTTTCTGGCAAGCCAGTTCATCTGCCTGTTGAGGGACCAACAACGATTTAGAGTAAATACTTGTGTTATATCGACTTGAGCCTATTAGCGTAGAAAGGGTGTGATTTTCCACACCCCCTAGCGATCGGCTATCCCTACTAAGGGGAACATTCACTCATCCCGGATAGCAAGTATCAGGGGGATTGAGCTCTGAGGTCTTCGGTGTTCTTCTTCTCCTGGGTCCTGGGTTGTTCGTCCTTCGTTGCTTGGTCCTTGATCTCTCGGTTGATGTCGTGGTAGTTGGTTTTCAATGTTTCCCTCCATGGTTGTTCCTGGTGTCCATCGTGACCTACAAACTTCCTTACCGTTCGCATTTAGACTTTACGTACTCACGTTTGGCACCAAGCGCGAATAGCGCTATGCCATTGGCCCGAAGCACTCGAACTGAGAAACCAATCACTTCGAATGCAAAACGGCATCTCTTTCTGAGCCATTTGTTAAGGTGTTTCTTCAGACATATTCGAGAAAGGAATAATTCAAGATTTTGTTTTTTTGTTCTTCCATTGAGACTCACTTTGAAGCTCTGTTTCAGACAACCTGTATAATATCATAAGTTATGCAAGAAACATTATCAGCGTACTTCCTTCAGTGCGACTTCCGCAAAAAAATTCTTATAATGAGGGACTTTGAAGATATTGACAATTATTTTTGACAATCTTTTTTTTCAAAAAATTTGACAATCAGGCTATAAGTCAACAATCGCTTGAGTGGTTGCGCATATCATACATCAAATCTGTATGAATATACAGCGTGTTGTATTTTAAATAATGAAGTTACATTCGTTTCCGGTGAAACCGGAAGTAGATTCCGCTTGTAAATAAATTGACATCAATTGATAATATTATTGAAGAATTTAAGAGCCTGTCAGAAATAGTGAAAAATCAAAACAAAACTTGCGAAGACCGAATGTTCTCGTCCAAATTCGAAATTCTCATCTGCTATAGTTCGGAACAGAAATATAGGTACTACGAGTATGAAACACAAGATGTCTTGATACCTACCCACATTAATTCCATTGTGTGACAATATAAACTGAACACATTATTCGGGAATTCAACTTTTAGAAAACAAAAATTTGAACCTACACATTTAATATAGATGTTCAATAAAGGAAAGAATAAAAATAAATCGAACTATATTAAGGTATTAATGCCCTCGCTTCGCTGGCGCCTGATATAACAGTTGATTAAATGACTTTATTATGATTACCTATTTTCATCTCCAATTCATTTTTCAATTAGGTAGAGATGTTTTTAGTCTGAACTGAAACCCAACCAACCCACCATACTACTTAAGATTGTATCTTGGATTTTTATGGAAAGTGATTGAATTGGTGGAATTTTTATGTTTAGAAAAAGTACGAAATGATTGTACCCACATTAATTCCATTGTGTGACAATATAAACTGAACACATTATTCGGGAATTCAACTTTTAGAAAACAAAAATTTGAACCTACACATTTAATATAGATGTTCAATAAAGGAAAGAGTAAAAATAAATCGAACTATATTAAGGTATTAATGCCCTCGCTTCGCTGGCTCCTGATATACATAACAGTTGATTAAATGACTTTATTATGATTACCTATTTTCATCTCCAATTCATTTTCAATTAGGTAGAGATGTTTTTAGTCTGAACTGAAACTCAACCAACCCACCATACTACTTAAGATTGTATCTTGGATTTTTATGGAAAGTGATTGAATTGGTGGAATTTTTATGTTTAGAAAAAGTACGAAATGATTGTACCCAATTCAAACTAGACGTTTTCATTTCATTGCTGCAAAATTGAAAAGTTCTTTCTTTATAACTCTTCATCTCAAAAGTAAGTACCTATTCCATTTGGATGCTGCAGAATAGAAATTTCCTATATTACCAGTAAAGACTCATTCATCACTTGGAACCGATATTGGAATAATCCCACTTTCAATTCATTCAATACACTTACATTCAATACATTTTCAACATATACTTCAATATTAGATGAATAAAACATAGATTTATAATGATTTAGTATTATAGGTCCATGGAATGAAATGATAAATAAATACCGAACTTCAATTGAATTACGCTATTATACGCCGTTTCGCATTCAAAGTGTGATTGGTTTCTCAGTTCGAGTGCGTCGGGCCAATGGCATAGCGCTATTCTCCCTTGGTGCCAAACGTGAGTACGTAAAGTCTAAATGCTTACCGTTCTAGCAGTACCAAGAAGTACTGCTTTTTGCATTATTTTAAACAGGTTTTCATCCAAATACAACTCCTTGAGGTTGGACTTGAGGCTCTTAGGAATAATTCCTGTGGTTGATATGAGAATGGGAATGGTTCTGGTACTAGACATTCCCCACTGCCTTTTAATCTGAAGTTCAAGCTCTCGATATTTCGATATTTTTTCAGCATATTTTTGACGTAGATTGTTGTTGTTCGGGATGGCTACGTCTATAAGTATTGATCTCTTCTCTTTTTTCTTCATTAGGAGTTATAGTGTTATATTATTACACCAGATAACAGAATTGAGGTTACAAAACCTATAAACTCTAAACTTAAGATAAACAAACACAACTGTAAAACGAATCAGTGGAATTCACGCGCACTCGCCACATGAAAAGGTTATAGGTTATATTATTTCGCGGTACTTCGCGATTTCGTTTTACCTATATTATAAAGCGTTGTTCTGTTTGTTCATTTCTGTAAAATGAATTACGAGGAAATCCTCAAACAATGGGGATTCGAACAATATTTAGAGAAATTCAAGGGTAAGTCTAAATTTACAGGTCTTTAACGCTATGTTCATGCATGTATAGAATCACGAATCCACTAATAATCTGTAACTCCGATTCAACAATTGAGCTGCACTATAGCTATATCCTTAGATTTTAACCCCTTACCGCATACCAAGCCATATGTGGACTTAAAAGTTTAATGATTTTTTTCTGACTAACAAAAAACATATTCGAAGCAAAAAAACTCAGAATAGAAAGACTATTTTATTGTGAAAAAGAACTTAATCAATTTCTCTATGGTCAACGAAATTTGTCAACAATATTTTAGGTTATTAGCGGCATGTGTGATCAGCTGTGGTCGGAGGATAAAGTGTTACTTTCGGAGGTCTAAATAAATAACGCAACGGTGAGTAAAGCATGTAAAAAAATACTTATGTTTCTCTGAATACCTTCGATAATATCAAAACAATCCGTTTATTTCGATATCTAACTTTTTTCTTCTGTTTTCTGCATTTTTTCAACCTGCCATATTTGGCTTCGTATGCATTCCGGTAAAACTTAGGATTACTTTTTGCTTCTTCTAGAAATGGACACCTCCTGTTTTTATGGAACCTCCAAGCATGTGAATATAATTCCTGGCGATGGCAGCGTCAGTGATGATGATATTTCGTCAGAAAGTGATAATGATTTTGAACCTAACTTCACCCGCCAACCCCAAAAACGACGCATCACCATGCCTGAGTCAGAATCTGATCGCTCCGACGATGATGACACTGTATTGAAGAGCTCAGAGAGTACAACTTCTTCTCTAGATAAAAAAAAAAAGCCAAAACGAAGCGGGTTATTTGGAAAAAGGGAAAAATGCCACCTTATGACAAAAAAAATTTGAATTCAAGGGTAATTTAGAATTACCGGATTCAATAAAAGAATTAGAAACACCAGCAGAGGTATTCAACTTTTTTTTCACTTCTGAAATAGTAGATTTCATAACTGAGCAATCTAATCTGAAGTCCTTGCAAGACAATATAAACAAACCAGCAGGGATCACAAAAGAGGAAATGGAAAAATTTATCGGCATGGTGATCTTTATGTCTTGTGTAAAATTGCCAAGTACCAGAATGTACTGGTCAAAACATGTAGGTCAGTCTCACATTTACGAAACCATGACGTGCAATAGATTTGAAGCTTTAAAAAGATTTTTACATTTTAATGACAACAACAACTTCATACCACGTGACAAAGAAGGATATGACAAATTGTTCAAAATCCGGCCTTTGCTTGTCAAGATTCGTGAGCGCTTGCTGTTAGTTCCCAAAGAAGAGTTTATGGCCGTGGACGAACAAATCATTCCCACTAAATGCCGTCACGAGTTGAAGCAGTATAATCCTGCAAAGCCTAATAAGTGGGGTTACAAAAATCTAGTACTGAGCGGGTTATCAGGTTTTAGCTACGACTTCGATATCTTTGCTGGAGAGCAAAGCAACTTATACCCTTCAGATGCACCTGATCTTGGAGCAAGTTCAAATGTGGTCACCAGATTGACTTCCACAGTTCCTCGACATCAGAACTATAAGATTTGCTTCGATAACTGGTTCAATAGCCCGCGACTGCAAGTCTACTTATATAAAATTGGACTACTCCCTTTAGGAACTGTGAGGCTTAACCGTGTGCCAAATTCAAATATGCCTTCTGAGAAGGAATTGAAAAAACGAGGACGAGGAAGCATGGAAGAAAAAGTAGCAGTTATTGACAATGTGAAGCTGAGTTTAGTTTCCTGGTTTGATAACAAAAATGTCAATATACTTTCAGCCTATGTAGGAAGCGAACCGACAACAACAAAACGGCGCTATTTTCGGAAAGAAAAAACATATAAAGACATAACTTCCCCTCAAGCCGTCGATGTTTATAATCAGCATATGGGTGGAGTTGATTTGCTCGACTCTATGCTTGGTTACTACAGGATCCAATTGCGCTCACGCAAGTGGTATAAAAGAATCTTTTTTCACATGGTAGATTTATGCATTGTCAATGCTTGGTTGCTCTGGCGAAGAATCCATGAGGACCAATACATGCCTCTGTACGATTTCAAACTTGCAATTTCGGAACACTTGCGTAAAGTCAACAAACCACTACCGAAAAAACGCGGTCGTCCTTCAAGCCTTCTTGGGACACCAACATCGAGCCGATGTGGCACTCCAAGCTTACCTGGTTCCCCAACACCAACAAAAAAGGCTAGAAAGACTCCTGCCAGGCATCAAGATATTCCTCTAGATTCAGTGCGCTCTGATAAGGTTGGTCATTTTCCAATTTGGAACAAAAACCGCCAGATATGCCAATGTTGTTCAAAATACCGTTCTTATAGCAAGTGTGAAAAATGTAAATTTTTTTGTGTTATAATGATAAAAGGAATTGTTTCAAGGAGTTTCATGAGATATAGTGTCAATTACACTTACTGCATACGAAGCCATATATGTATTCCCATCCTATGGCTACAATGCATACCAAGCCATATATGGCGAATTATTTTTTTTTATATACACAAGAATTACATTTTATTTTGATATGTACTCATTCTGCAGGTTCAATTAAACATTTTTCAAAAGAAAAAAAATTTTTATTTCATCTCCCTAATAATTCATGCAATAAGGGGTTAAAACTTTTTGCGGTATTTTAGAATTTCTTGATTGAATCAGGCTGGCACTAGGGACTATCTGAAGTTTGTTTCTTTTCAAACAGAAAAGTGTCTCATTTTATATTCGACTCAACCGGTTACCTACTTTAAATTTCAAGTGAAAACTTTATTAGAAACTTTATAACCAATTTTGAAGAATCAAGAGTTCTCATTATTTTTCACAATTTAGCTGGGCATTCTCCCCAAAAATATGTAACTAGAATTTAATGACATTATTGAGTTTATACTCATCAAAAAGACCAATTGCACAGTTTTATTTCTGTTGTATGCATGAAAAATATTTTTTTGATCTAATTTTATAATACATACATACAGGTAATTGACTAATCTATATGTATATGAATTCAATACGTGGTATATTTTAGATCAAGAAATAAATGAAGATAGCTTCAAGCTTCTCGACGAGGAGACAATAAAGAAGATATTTACAAAAAAGGACCTTATCTTCTGTTCAAGGCAAAATATGAAGAATTTAAGGAAAGTCAAAATGAAATTATTATATATGTAAGTTTGGGATTTTATCATCTATATCTAATGAAATATTACTCTAAAATTGATCGAACCTGAAGTTCCTATTCTGGTTGAGGCTAACCATATTTTTTTTATTAATATTTTGGTTGGAAAATCCCATTATGTAGTTTCGAAGTTACTCAGTATTGAGGAAAAAATTTTTTTCTGTGCGGATAATGGATTGATTTTCATTCTGCAGACCGCTTTGAAAACCATCTCTAATGCATCAACCATAAGCAATTCCAGTAATGTTGCTCTCATCAGTAATAAGAGTAGTCTGGACATTAGTAATCCTTCTGATGTTCTGCTGATAACTCCTGAAGAAGAATTGGAAGACTTATTGAATAATTTTTCAAATGACGAAAATAGTTCTTCTGATGCGAATTTTTCGATTCCTAACATTCCACCCCCTGAAAAGTTGAAAATCCAGAATTCGGTTTTTTCTAAATATGAGGTACATTTCTGTTTTTCAATCAACTAGTTGATTCAATAGAATTTTTTTTCAGACATTAGAAGAACTTCTTCTTAAATCCGGTGCAGATGGATTTTCTACTCTGGCGAAAAGAACAGAACTTTCACCAGACTTGAGGCAAAAGCTCGTGAATATTGTTGTGAAGGAACTGAGTGCTGACTTAATTTCCAAGGGTGGAAATGTACAGTAAGTTTGATGAGTGATTTTTTGAATCATATTTCTAAAATGCTATATTCAATATAGCATGTAAAGATTACCCGAAGCTGAAAAACAGAATATTTTTACGAAAATGATAAATGATGTTCCGAATCAAAGGTCACATTAGAATTCTCGAAACAAC
Source organism: Propylea japonica (assembly GCA_013421045.1). NCBI lineage: Eukaryota > Metazoa > Arthropoda > Insecta > Coleoptera > Coccinellidae > Propylea > Propylea japonica. The sequence goes on from CM024242.1 coordinate 86,625,185, forward strand.
CAGAGATCATATCAGAGAGCATCTTAGGAGAATTGGTTACTCCCTTCAACAGATTTGGGTAATATATCAAATAGCTCCAATTAAGAAAAGGTAAACGAAATCCTAATGATGCATTTTCGGTAGCTTTATGGGTTGAGGAACGTAAACTCTGGTACAAAAACATGTTTTATTTTATAAAATAAAGAAACCCAACATGACATTTTGAAAGATAGTGATTTTTGAATCATTATTATGAATTCATTTCAAAAACAAATGATTCGAAAGTATCCAGGTATAATTGCTTTCGACAGTATACATGGTTTGAATGGATATGATTTTGAAATGACAACAATAATGGTATTAGATGAGTTTCACCATGGTTTTCCAGTTGCTGAAATGCTTTCCAATAATAAGGATAAAGTTATTTATAATTTGTTTTTTACAGTAGTTAGAGAAGAAGTAGATAGGTGAAATGGTAATTATGATGAAAAAAACTTCTAAAGGGTACATGATAGCAATAAAAAATGGAAAAAAATCATAATAATGATGGGAGATATTGAAGTGAATAACCATTTATAAACATTTTCTTAAAAATGACCAAGTCTAAAGCCGGGTTCTCAGAGCTTCGACGTGTAGCTCGCTACACTTATTCCAACCAATCAGAGAATATAAACACAGTGTTTATATCTCTGATTGGTTGGAATAAGTGTAGCGAGCTACACGTCGAAGCTCTGACTGACTCTGACCTACTCTGACACTGTGTTTATATTCTCTGATTGGTTGGAATAAGTGTAGCGAGCTACACGTCGAAGCTCTGAGAACCCGGCTTTAGATTTCACAAAGTTTAATTTTTTTGTTTTCAATTATCCTAATGGTCATATCTTGAGATAGGGATAATTTATGATTTGTATTGTAGACACTGAGTAATCAGACACTAGGTATTTAACAATCATGAAACATCGCCTTGGTTTCAATGGTGTTGGGTAAATGAGAAAAATGTTTAAATTATTAAAGCCAGTTGAATTACCTAGACCTACCTTATTTTATACATGCTCAACATTCATTTGGTAATGGCCTTAAATAGTACCTATATCTGATATAAAGGTGGATATTTTGTTTGATTGACTAGGTAGACAATAGCTTTACATAATTTGAATAATTTTATTGTAGGTATTGTGAATTGCAAGTTTTACATGTCAGATGTGGCAGAAGGTTCTTTTAATGCTTGGCTTGAGGTGAAGGGTGATGTTCCACAACATTTCTCTCTTTCTACGCACTATGTGTGACCGTTGCTAACACCATCTCTGAAGTGTACAAACAAGGAAAAGCGCTGACGGACAAGTATGAGGAGTTAGAAAAGTCACTCAAGGACTCTAACATCAGAATATGTCATTACTGCGTGGTAAATCCGAGACTCAAATGGATGGAAGCCTCTACATACCCAGATGCTGCGTATTGTGGTCAACTGCGTCAAACATCCCTCGGAGATGCAACATGGACTAATTATAAAGGGTCTAAGTTAGATACGGAGATACCAAAATCAACTTTCCAGGAAAAGACAGCTATTAATCTAGACCTATCCACAGCAAGTAGCGGAGGATTCGACAAAGAGATCATGGACTATCTCGAAGCCCGCGGACGAGTATACAATCAATCAGCCCAGCCTGACAACAAGGTGTAAGGGGTAAAACTGAAGACATAAGCCGAGTAACCAATTCTATGCTACTTTTTGACGTACCTAGGCAGGTGAATTCTACCAATTTATTATGCTCATGGCATGTTGATCAAGCATGGCAAAGTAATTTGTCTAAAATTTCGGACATGCCGGAGTTTATAAGATTCTGAAAGTTCTGCAACAAGAAACACCCATAATAGGGGAGAGGGGGGCAAAACCGGGTATAGGGGCATAATCTCGTACCCCCACTATTCCCTCTTTGCGGCGGTTAAATTCGGTTCACGTGGCATACGTTGATCTCTCTTATAGACGTCCAGTGATGCCATAGCTACCGAAATTTCGGTTGATCTACCGATGTTCAATTTAATTTCTACTCTAATTTTGTGGACAAAGTCGATCACAACATTAATTGTCCAGATTTTAACTAACATAAATCAATTCATCCACACGAACGTTAATTTGAAATCAGATCGAAATAATCATATTCCAAGACTACCTATGTAAAAATGTAATTGTTAGATACAGTTTTCGTTAATGGGGAAAACGGAAGGAAAAATCTGCTTGCTCACTTGGCGGATTGATGTCCGTAGTGGAGAATTATATCCGGGGAATCACCGAATCATCAAATTCACATATTGTTTGGCATCTGGCGATAGTTAGTTATTCGTTCTCATTGAATTTCATAAGTTTCAATATGAGTGATAGTGATTTAAATGTCGGTGAAAGCACTAGGAAATACGATCAACACTTCAAGGAAAAATGGAAAAGCGAGGAGAGCTTTAGGGGTTAGTTGGTGGGTAGTGATAAAGGCAGTAAATATGGAAAATGCAAAGCATGCAATAAGGACATTAATGTTGCCAGTGGAAAAGATGCTTTTAAAAAACATAGTTTGGGCAAATTCCACTTGAAGAAGTGCAAAGCAAGCACTAGTCAGCCGGCTATCACGTCCTATATTACAAATGCAACAACTTCAAAATCAAAATTGGAAAAACATAACAAAGATGGTATGCTGCTTTTGATCAGAATTATTTATATTATGGAATGTTGAATTAAAAAACTATTTTTCAGGTGAAATAGTCTTGAGTGCTATGATTGCAGAGCATAATTTGCCAATCACTATTATGGATCATCTGATTAAAGTTATTGGAAGAGTATGCCACGATTCAGAAGTAGCCAAGGGATTAGCTTGTGGCAGAACCAAGACATCAGCAATCGTGAAAAATGTTTTGGGATCTCACAGCTTCGAAACTCTGTGCGACTTTCTTAGAAAAAATAAATTTTTGCTAATCATTGATGGATCTACAGATTTGACCACAAAAAAAACATTTAACTGGCTCAAAGATTTCCTTAAACGTCATCCAGATTCGTCGTTAAGATCCCCAGAACCTACGTCAGCAGCTCGAGCAATGGGCTTTAATCAAGTGGTAGTCGGGCATTTTTTTAATCTTTTAACTGGTTTATTCGAAAAATATAAGTTTCGTCTCACTATAATCTATAACGTGGATGAAACCTTGCACGCCAAAATGGAATAATTTTACTTTGCTTCCCTCCACACTGCACGCATAAGCTGCAGCCATTGGATGTGAGTTTTATGGTACCACTAAGTAAGTTTTATAGTCAGGAAGTTAAAAGTTGGCTTCGAAATAATTCTGGTAGAGTGGTGACACAATATCAAATATCCGCAATATTTGGTCTTGCATACAAGAAAGCAGTCACTATCCAAACTGCAGTTTCAGGCTTCAGAAAAACAGGAATCTATTCACTTGATAGAAATGTCTTCAATGAGCTTAACCCTTTCGAGACGGGGTTATTTTCTGAAGTCGTGCCTCATATACGGGGATTTTCGGGTCCTTCGCATGCGTGCGTCTCCCGCTCTGAGTATTCGCGCTTTTTAGCGGTTGCCGTCTTTTGGGACTGATGCGCGAATAAACGCTCATCAAGAAAAGGTATTCTATAAACAGAATTCTGCTTTTTGTTATGAATGTATATTGTAGAATATTTCGAATATATTCAGAAATAATTTCATTATGAATTCGTAGGGTAATTTAGAGCCCATGAAAAAGAAAAACCACTTTGGCTTGATACGTGATAAAAGAAATTGTATCAGCATCAGTTCAAATTTCCAACACAAAAATTAACGAACTTTCGAATTACTTATGGGTGAAAATAATTCTGACAAATTAAAAAAAAAATCAATTTTTATTCAATAAGTATGAGTAACATTACACAAAAAGTATACCATTACAAGTGAAGATTCGAAGAAAAACGAAATAACTGAGTTTCGCTTACATAAATCAATAATATTATAATATAAAAAAATAGAGTTTCCTGAGTAAAAACGAAATACATCAAACCCAATAAATTTTTTTTGTATGATATAATTCAAAACAAGGTAATAAACATAATGGGACATTACATTCTTTGCACTGATAAGTTGTTTCTCTTCTCCTCTTCCGCTTCGAACAAACAATACATCTTTTTCTAACTTGTTTATTTTTATCATCTTTTTCTAAATGCGAAATAAATGTCTGGCTTTCAATCTCAAGGGTGAATCTGCACTTAGTGATTTTCTGGTCGTTGTTCTTGGTGTGTCAATATGGTGTTTGGCAAGTAACTCTTTCACTAATAATAATTGAAAATCTGCAATGCTTATTTTGTCGCCAGTTCTCATTTATACAGAGCATGTGCATTTAGAAGTGACATATCTAAAAGGTGAAAAAATACTTTTTCGGCAACCGTCCGGGAAGTACCCACTTTCCGGACACTTTTTCTTTGAGAAAGAAGCCTTTCCCGGCCTAGTCCGGGAAGTACGTACTTCCCGGACTAGGCCGGGAAGAATCACGTCGTTTTGATCATAGTAAATATGAAAATCTTGGTAGGTATATTTTTGATAAATGAAGTTACCATAGCACTGAGAAAACGGCTGACAGTTCATATAAAATTAGTTGTCAAGAATTTGCATGTTTTCTGATCGCAATCCCAATCCGCATTAAAATATGGAAAGCAGCAGTGATAGTGACAATGAAAATGTGCCTTGGGAAATTTCCAATATAGCAGCCGCTGCTACAGCACAATTATTGCCTGAAAAATCAAAATCAAGGTATGAAAACGTGTATGATTCGTTCACGAAATGGATGGAGATGAAGCAATGCAAAATTATAACAGAGGATGTAATGTTGGCCTATTTGGCGCATAAATCAGAAACAGTCAAATCCTCCACTCTGTGGAGCATGTACTCTATGTTGAAAAGTACCATTTTAGTAAAGAAAAATGTGAACATAGCCATTTTCCCAAAAGTTCTAGCATTTCTTAAAAGGAAGAATGTTGGTTACAAAGCCAAAAAATCAGAAGTTTTCAGCAGTGAACAGATCAGCAAATTCATTAGAGAAGCGGATAATGATACATATCTAATGCTGAAGGTGATTTTAACAAAATATTACGATTGTAGGATATAAAAGTATCAACTTACTTTTCAGGTAGCAACAATTATTGGGTTAGCCGGCGCGTGCAGAAGAGAAGAACTGACAAAAATGTCGATTGATTTAATAAACGATAAGGAAGACATGTTGCTTGTGAAAATACCGGATTCCAAAACACATATTGAGAGAACTTTTGTTGTAATTGGGCAAGAAAACCTGCTGTTGTATAGACAATATTTATCTTTACGGCCATCTCATACTCCACACAACAGATTATTCGTGAATTACAAAAAGGGAAAATGTTCGATTCAGCCTGTTGGTATCCACACTTTCGGGAGTCTCGGAATGAAAATCGCAGAGTTTTTACATTTACCCAATCCTAAAAATTACACAGGCCATAGCATTCGTCGAACTTCGGCGACGTTATTTGCTGACAATGGTGGAAACATCACAAATTTGAAGAGACACGGTGGCTGGAAGTCTACCAATGTGGCTGAAGGATATATAGATAATTCCCTTGAAAAAAAAAAAATTGCCAAGACCATTCAAAAATCACCAGAAGAAAATAATCGATGCGAAACGGAAACTTTGCCATCTTGTTGTGGCTTCAACAAAAGGAATTTAAATATACCAGGCATTTCAAACAAATTGAATCCCTTCAATATCAGTAATTGCTCGAATTTTAATATAAATATTAATATAAATAAGAATTAGAATGTTTCTGTTAATATGTGATATTTTCTGTTCTGTTTAATTTAAATAAGAATTAAATATATAAAAAAGAAATGTGTCGTCTCATTGATTTGTTATTCTAGACGGTTGCCGAAAAAATATTGTACGCAACACGCCCGAAAATGGTTTTTTTGGACTCATAGACTTCTAGGACTCGCTTGCGCTCGTCCTAGAATTTTGTCTATTCGTCCAAAAAAACCCTATTTTCCGGACTTGTTACGTAAATTACTATTTTATACCATTTCACACTTTTCCGTACTGATTCAATTGAGCTCTGCAACATATCAGTTCGATCTACAGCACCCATATACTTATTATAGTCTATAATTACTACAGGTTTTGAGACTAATTCGCGAGTCACATGGTCAATTTTTTCAGTTGATACTACTTCCGGTGTATGAAAAGTACTCAGCATGGTAACCTCACGTTTATCCTGCCATTTCAGAACCAAGAGATTTTCCGACGATGAAAACTCAATTTCGCCTTTTTGTAATTTAGATTTCAGTGGAGGCATATTTTTTCTATTTTGCTTTACAGTGCCGCATGCATTCGTTTGCATAGACCACAATAGGTTATATAAATTCGGACTTGTATACCAATTGTCTGTATACAATGTATGACCAGAATTGAGGTATTTTTCCATCAGAGTCAAGACAATATTTCCTGAGATTCCAACTTCATCAGATTCATTCTTGATATCTGTACCGGCACCGCAATATATTATAAAATTCAATATGTATCCTGTTTCACAGTCACATAAAACAAAAACTTTACCCCAAATCTATGCCTTTTTGACGGTATATACTGTTTGAACGAAAGTCTTCCTTTGAACAGCATAAGACTTTCATCAATACACAGGTTTTCAAAAGGATACATTATTTTTGCGAAAGAATTTTGAAGATGAGAAACTACCATCCTAATTTTCCACAGTTTGTCTTGCTGATCACTTGTTTCGTTATCTGCAAAATGTAAATTCCGCAAAATAGATAGAAACCGATCTCTTGAAAAAATTTGCGAAAATATTGGAGTTTCTAATAATGCGTCTTTTGACCAGTAATCTATGATCCTGAGCTTTTTTAGTTGTGGCATAAGGAATGAAACAGCTAGAAAACAATACAATTCATCTACAGAAACATCTGTCCATTTCTTGGAATGAGTTACATTTTTAGCATTTTGTTTGTAAAATAAATTTATTTGCTCTGCTATATTCGTTGCGAGACTTTCATCAAAGAATAATTCGAAAACTTCACTTGCTCCAAGGTTCTCTTGTATAGAGCAACCTGACTTTTCATTATGAAATGAATGTTTTTTTGGTTCATGGGCTTGTCCTTTTTTCCAATTTATCACATCAGGTTTAGATTTTCTCGATTTCTTGAGTTTTGGTTCTTCTGAAAAAATTGTTGCTCTTACATGGAACCTATTATAATTCATGAAGAAACAAAATGAATTTCGTAAATCACTTACCAGAACATTCTTCCGTTTCCTCGACAGAATTTTCTTCAAGATCATTTATGTTTTCAATATCCATCTCATTTTCATCTTCTTTCTCGAATACAAAATCAATTTCTTCATTGGAGATGTTTGGATCACAATCAGAATCGCTTTCTGGGTCGAAATCCAAACTTTCAACGTCTTCTCCATCATCATACTGAGCCCAATATTCTTCTAAGTCGGCTTGATTTAGTTTTTTCTTATTTTTCCAACTCATAATGCAAAAACTCACTATAATCAAACCTATTTCACACAACGGTTATCGTTCTACGCTCGACAAAATACTAAGTTAGGATTATTCAGATCAGGCGACGTCGTCTTCGCTTATGGATAATATACAGACATGTATGGACAAGAAATAATACTTACTCGCTATAAAGCACACGCATTCGTGCGCTTCCCGTATTTTAATACTATTTTGAGCCGTTCGAAAATATGCGTCTCCCGCGTATATGTCAGTGAGCGATTTGCGCGTTTTAGCGGTTCCCGTCACGAAAGGGTTAATTTCGCTCCAGCTGAAACGACGTGAAGAAGAAACAGAAAACGTTGTTCTACCACAACCAGAGCTTGAGATACCAAATTTCAGAAGTCCTTCCGCTGAACCCTCTTGAATAATAGCTAAATCCACGGAACGTGAAGGAAAAATTGAGAATAATTTTCCAAACCAACAAGTTGCTAATATTTCAAGAAGTCCTTCTCCTATAGCTGGACCTTCTGGAATAAATCTAATCAAAAACATTGAAGAGCTTTTCATTGGTGGGTAATGTCAAGCAGGAATCAACAGAGAATTTACGCCTGAAGAGGACGTTCCAACAGAATCGTCCACTTTCACAATTAGTCCTACTAGTTTTTATAGAAAATGCAGAGTCTCTTCATTTGCGGTCTCTCCGAAAGATAAGCTTGTCCACGTGGTGTACGAAAAGGAACCACAACTAATCGCACAAGAGGAAGAACCGCAGTCCTAACGGAGTAACCTTATAAGAAAAAGCTTGAAGACAATACATATGGACTTGGAATCGCATTGATATAGACCGTGAACAATCCATGATAGAAAAGCTACAAGAATATGATGACAAAGTGACCTCGTACTTAGATAAGGTATCCAAGACAGTCTCCTCTCTTGAAGTTGCCGGCGAAAAGATGACTGTAGTGGTCAATCAGCAGACTGCAGCAATTAACGATCTACTACAAAGGGAAAAATGTACACAAAAAGATATCCGGGCTATCGTTGATTTCTTAGGTAAATGGGGCATCTTAGAATCTGATTCTTTTATTAGAGCACTAAATGGTGCAATCTTGGGCCGATTAACAGTAGACTTGTTACCGGGGGACCGATTAGCTGAAGTGTTATCCCCTCATAAGTCTTTGTCAAACACTTTATATGAGACTTGTCCATTCCTGATTTATGCCAGTGCGGTTGTCAAGATAGTGAGTGTTAAGAAGTATCCAATCTCGTTTCGAGTTATAGTGACATATCCTATGATTTATAAACAAACATTTGGATTTGTTTATCAGCAAGTAAGCTGTCACTGGTCAAAGTTTGTGAACGGCACAGAGTACTCTCTTTCACTTCGAGAAGAAGACAGAGGAATTCTATCTAGAGAACTACAAACATGGTGGAGGACACATAACTGTGTTGAAATGTTGTTATGTCCAAGTTATTATTTTTATCTAAATTCAAAGACAAATGTTTGAAGCTGATGATGATTTCCATCTCTTAACCTCAAATTCAGTAAGAGAATTCCATTGAAAACTGAATATTAGATTTAACATATTATAGGCGTTTTCGGATACTTACTCGGGTTAACTCGATCCCTAACCTTGGCGTTCGTTTACCTAACCCGAACATCCAACCCGTGTTCGGAAAGTACGGGGCTATTAACTCGATCACTGACCCAGGTTGATATATCGTAACCCTACTCGAGAGTAGGGTTCTTCAGTCACCGCATGCGCACTGAGTGTTTTATCTAAAAACGCGGGAAGCCTTTTGTTTATGTTTAGTTCTTTGTTATTACCATTTTATATAAAATAATTTTTCGATATTTACAATAATGGAGATTCAAGAAAATCTGCTCCAATGCCAATGGTGTGGTTTTATAAGCCAGGAAAAAAACGTGATGAACCATATCAAAGAGGTTCACCAAGCATCAGGTAAAATAAACTTGAAAACTTTAATGAATAATATAATTTTTCATACTTTGTATTATTTTCTTTTGAATAGATCCAGTTGAAGAAAACAGGTATACTTTAGAAGAATTTGGGGTCGAAGGTATGTGTAATTTACATAAGTATTATAATATACATGCGATGTATATGTTCTTTCGTAATTATTGATTATGCACCTATTTCTGTTCCATTATTCAGATTTCCCTAGGATTAATGTTTTCTTCGATAATACAGGAGAAGAGGATGATGCTATCCAAGGTGATAGAACTGTAGGAAATAATAACAATGGTAACTATCTTTCACATTTTGTGTTTATTAAAAGAGTAATATCATGCACAATTTATAATATTTATTGGATTCATCAAATTAATGTAAAGAAAATTGTTTCAGAATCTGAAAAGGTCTACTGGACCACGCCTCAAGTGAGGCTTTTGATCGATTTATACGATAGAAACAAATCGAAATTTGAGGACAAAAAAACACGAAATAAAAAGGTGTGGAAGACAATATCTGAGGAACTGAATAGGACTGGTGGTTATACTTTCACGCCAGAGCAGTGCGAAAACAAATTTAAAAACTTAAAGAAAAACTATAAGAAAATTTGCGATAATAATAATGCAACAGGAAGAGCTGCAATATTGTGGCCATATTTTAAAGAAATGGACAAAATATTCTCAAAGGACCCCGATGTGCACCCCATATCAACTTGTAGCAACCTTGCAGGACCGTCTGCAAGTTATAATCTTCCTATTGATGAAGAAAATGTGAGGAGAGTACAAACATCTCAAAATATAGAGGTATTTTAGTTTCTCAGAACCTCATAAGAAAACATTTGAAAATTTTAATTATGTGGATGTAACTTTTATATTTTTTCCTACAGATCAATAGCCCAGGAACCAAGAGGAAGAGGACTTCTGCTTCCTCAGAGGAACCAGAATGGTTTAAAAAATTTCGGTGCCTCCACTGCAGATGCAATTCATTTTTTGAGGTCAATGAAACATATGGAATTCCAAAATTCTGAAGCTACAATTCAGTTCATGAAAATAATTGATGAACTCTTTGATTTTCTAATTCCGCGTATCCATTTACTGAAGGGTATAAAGCCCATTATTTTTCAATAATATTGATGTGAAAGAAAGGGAAATTATGCCACACATTGAGTATTCGCATGGGGCCATCCATAAAGTACGTCACACGTAAAGGGGGAGAGAGGGGATCGACAAAGTGTGACATGGTGTGACAAGGGGTGGGAGGGGTCCTAAGTTTCGTGACATCACATTTCAAAATCTAGGGGTACTAATCGCGTAATTTGAAATATTAATTAAACTAAAAAATATGTCCAACTCTATCTTTAGGGCAATACGGTTAAAACTGTTTTGTTGACAAGTTCATAGCCGCTTCTGACACATGCCGATCGCCGACGAGCCCTTTGACTAATGCCGTAGGTAATGTTTTCGTTTCTATATTTTCATTCGACAATTTGCTTTCGCTGAGTGAACGACGTCGTTTTTTTAGTTGTGCTATTCTGTGGATATAAACATAGTTTAATAAATCAAGTTCAAAATGAACAAAAACATAGATTTAGGTAATCTTTACCGTAGATTATACGAAACATACAGTGCGACTATATATACAGCATATACAGGCAGAAGTTAATACCTTATGGAAAATTTTGAAAATTAGTGACAATATCGAAGGTGATGTGGAATTGAAAATCAAAGAGCTGCAGATACAAATGACGAAAAAAAAGCGACACTAATGAATATTTTTTTCGAAAATTCCTTCGGCGTCAACATCACGAATAAAACTAGAGCAGGAAAAGGAGGGAAAAGTACAAGGACTGGGTTCAAAGTCCATGGACTGAAGATGATTGAGTTTCTTTTTCTTTATATTCATTAGTTTATTTTTTGTTATTGTTTCAAATATTTGATATTATGTTGATTTCATAAAAAAGTACTTCATTTAAATGGAAATGAAACTAATTTCGGAACTGCTGTTTTAATTTAATAATTTTTCGATGTTAAATTGCCAAACATGTGACGTCACACTAGGGACGGGGGGGGGCTCAAAAACTCATGAAATTAGTGTGACGTACTTAATGGATGGCCCCCATGAATTGAGAGACAAAAATAATCACTTCATTATTCACGGTCCTCGTAAAACATTCATAATTGGATTTACTACATTTATTTCAATTTTTAAAATGGCAAAATTGATGTTTATTTCTAGTACACCCCCAAAAATATATAGGACTTTTTGGAAATGTGTTTCTCACGAGTTAGGGACAGATTTGGCTTCAACAATAATCCTAATACAAAGCAGTTTCAGAATTCAATGCAGGCGATATTAATCCGAAATGATATAAAATCTTCGAATAATAGTAATGTGATAGCCTTGCATGAGCAGTCTGTTGGCTCCATATTCAATATATGTTGGCCAAAAAAATCGAAAATGCTGGCTGGCAAAGAGGATTTCGGTGATCACATGGAAATTGATTTGAATGAGGACGATTTTATGAAAGAAAATATTTTAATGTACATCTCTGGATTAATATGTCGTAAGATTTTGAAAAAATTGAAATGTGTTTCATGTTCTGAAAGAATAATTCATAATAATGTAAGCGCACGAGAGCATGACCATCCTTTGAATTGTTTTCGTCTCATCAATATTAAAAATCGTGGTGGATGAATACACCCATCTATAAATGTTTCAAAAATTGTAAAATTTTTAGAGAAACAAATAATCATTTATACAGGAAATGTCACAACGCTGAAAAACTTTGATGCAAATAAGATAATAAATTCCGGTTTAAACTATTTTTATAATACTTCCTTATTTGCTGATTTAGAGTGTAGCCACAGGCTAGAGCTAATTAAATACGTGTCCAATTTATTAAAGTTGGGTGTAATGCTATAGCGAAACACAAAAATTATAATGTTGTTAGCAATAGGCAGAAATTCTCCAAAATGATATTGTTTAGCAATCAATAATGGTTGTTTTTTATGAATCTTAATAAAATTTACTTGTTGCAATTCACTTATTCCCTATGTATATCATCTCATATACTTAATGAAATAACACTCTCGTTTTCGCTCCACATAAATACACATCATACTCCATTTTTTCGTGCATTGAAAAATATGATAACATTAAGTGTATACTATCTAATTTTTTTGGCAAGAAAGATGTTTTATATTTGTAATTTTTCAATATTTTTCAATAACTAATCAAATGAATCTAGTTCGTTTTTCGTCACTTCTTTCAAAGGAACGTCTATGTTCCGATCAAAATTCGAGCACAGATGGCATAAAACATCAAAATATTTGTGGTTCACCCAAAACTGCAAATGGTGGCGATTTGCCTCACTTTTTTCTACGTGACAGTTAGGAAGTTCGACGTCCAGTTAGTATTATATAGTCCGTTCTCGAAAGGTTGAGCCGTCGGTTGGCCATGGAAATTTGGCATATTCCACTGTGTATATTCAAATTTTAGGTTATGTTCTTTATTTTCTTGTCAGATTGATACGCAATGTTGTCAATATTGCATAGAGTTCTCTGATAACTCGCAAGCTCGTCGGACGAGGCCGGGTACATTCGGCAACGTTGACTTTATTTTACTTTATGACAGTAAATACTGCCAACTTCAGATAAATAAAGAAACGCCTACTATGTGCTCAACCTTTCGTGAACGGACTATAAGTCCATGATAGATACCTCAAAGGCTAAGGAAAATTCTGTTTTTATTTTTTTATTTCTATCTCAGACATATGTCTCAATAAATAAACATCTGATCCGTGACAATGCAAATGAAAAAAATTGCTTTATCTAGGACTGATGATGTGAATTTGAGACACGTTTTCATAGAACACATAACTCCGGATGTAAGCTATGAAAAATTCAAAGAAAGTTGCTCCGTATGCTGGAGCAATGACAATCATGATTTTTTGATGATTGTAAAAGGGTGCCACTTCTATGACGAACGTTAACGACGCGGTTTCGATAAATTCATCAACATAAAAGATAATTAACCATTTGATAAGCATCATGTAGTACGACAAGTCAATCGATAATAGCAAACTTCAAATGAGACAAAGTTACAAAGGGCCAGTAAATAATTCTTCCAGTAGCTCTGAATGATTAGAGAAACTATGAGTTATAATAATTTCGTGAAAATAAGGAAATTTTTGCACTTCAATTTAAATTCAGATATGAAGCCTAGAGATCATCCAGAGCATGACAGGTTATACAAGTTGCGACCGCTTGTTGATAAGTTGAATGACAGATTCAGGTCAGTTCCGTTGAATCAATACCTTTGCGTAGATGAACAATTATGTGCAACCAAAGGAAGAAGTTATATGAAGCAATACTTACCCGCCAAACCTCAAAAATGAGGCTTTAAGTGGTATGTTCTTTGCGGAACTGACGGTTTTGCATATAACTTTGAAATATTCACCGGAAATGAAAATAACCCCAAATACAGAGAACCAAAAAATGGTACATGCGACTGTTCTACCATTTCATCGATATGACCATCATAAACGCTTGGATCTTATACAGAAACGGCGAGAAAAAAAGGAAATAAATATCTTTCCCTAGCTAAATTCCGAGCCGAAATTGCCTATTGTTTGTGTAAGACCAAGTGATCTTGAAAAACAAATTCAAGATAAAAACAATGCTCTGCTACTACGTCATATATACCTCCCAAAGACGTTCGTCAAGACTCTTACAATCATTGGCCACATCATGACGAAAAAAGACAAAGATGTAAATTACCAAAATGTAAATCATTCTCTTTCATAAAATGTTCAAAATGTGGATTACATTTTCGCATGAATAAAAACAACAGCTGTTTTGTAGAATTCCATACGAAATGAAACATATTGTGATTTTTAGCATTAATGCACAATGAGCAAAAATGATACATTTGATTTTTTCGAGATATTTCAATAAATGTTCTGTTATGAATTTTTTTATTATTTTTTTCCTATTCTATTCAAGAAGCTACATACCGTAGTAATTTTTTTTTGTGAAAGAAAAAATTGCGCAGTAAATTCAAATGTTGTTGTCTTTGGCGAAGAGGAGGCGGGTAGAAAGCGTTAGTTTAAGATTAGTGGTAGTGGTTGGGAGACTGGAAGTGTTTAAGTTTATACGTAATTGTAATATATTTATCTCGTGGTGTGATGAAATATGTCTAAAGAAAAAAGAAGGGGGCTGAATTTTAGCCTAAGAAAGGTGGCTCACCTATTTGAAATAGCCCTTCAATACAAGTTTATTCTAGAAAACAAGCAGACAAATGCTGTTTCCAATCACGAAAAGAATGAAACATGGGTAAAAATAACTAATGAATTCAATTGAACATCTTCGGATTTAAATAATCGAAGTATGGGGCAATTGAAGAGATTATATGAAAATAAAAAACAGGCCATGAGGAAAAAAGGCTCAAATCAGACAGGAAGTCTTCAAAACAGGAGGTGGACTGCCAGAACCTGAAGTGAGAACGGCCGAATTAGATGACTTAATTCTTGCTACAATGGATCCAATAACAGTGGAGGGTCACTGCAACCAGTTGGACTCCGATGCAATATGCCCATTTGTAGAGGCGAACTCTGACAGAATCGAATTTATGATCGAAAATTCGGTGAATTGGTATTTTAATAATCCTCAACAAAGTTGATTATTTGCATCGGAGTGAAAGATTTCTATATCTCATTGAAATCAATTACTAATTTGAAAATATTGTAGGGGAATTCCTTCGCAGATGAGGAATCCATGGGGAATTACATATATAGAGGAAGTTACTGTAGAAAATCCTCCAGTTTTATTGGGAGAACCTTCCAACTCTTTTGTGGTTGATGAAACTTCTAAATCACAAAGCATGGCTTCCAAAATGGTAAGTAATAATGTAAAGGAAAAAAAAAGAATATCTGCAAACCGATGATAAAGCACTCTACTTCGTATCAAAGTAAAGTGAGCTGAAGCTACAAAGTTTCAGTAAGGACTTCTTCCAGATGCTATTGAGAGATCCAAGCCTATAAGCTTAAAGAGTTGTGTCTTCACTAAGATGAAAGACCGCGATGAAATAGAGGAGATGAGTGATGTGGTTTATCAGAGTCCTTGTGCCAACTGTAACCAGGTTTACATTGGTCCAACTTCCACCAAACTGAAACAAAGCTTGGCCTTACACAGAAGCAATATAAGAACTAAACGTGATGCTTGTGCATTGTCCGAACAATCCATCCAACACACCCATTTCCCTGACTTGAACGGAGTGAGTGTTAAGCAGAGAATCCAATTATAGAAAGGGGACATTTTTGGAGATGATGCGGATCAGCAAGACAGATGATTCTGTTAACTCGAACAGAGTTCTATTTATACACTTCCCTATCGAGATGGATGCCGCTATAAGAAGAGGTTGGTATGACAGACCAATCGATGAATAATTGTTCCCCCTGAACATCCCTGGTTCTAATACAGTGTGTTTTCTGTCCTGATCATGGGTTAAAAGTTTGGTGACTTGTTGCATATCTAGCGGCATAAAAGAGCTCTTTCTGTCTTGTTCATTGAAATTTCACAATGTTATTGCAGTGTCATTTGTTGTGTAGTTGTTTTGTTTTCTTCTAAGAAGACCATTTCTTTGATCTCTGAAGGTTGAATATCATTGTGATGTGACCTTTTTTATTATGTTATGTGCCACTGAATTGACTTCCTTCAAATTTGTTGTTTGGACTGGGAGATTTTCCATGATTTTGCTGCAGGAAAATAATTACAGTAGAAGTCCTCTAATCCGCCCTCGGCTGGTCCGTCACTCCGGTTAGTCCGACCAGGCGCCGTCCTAACATGTGCAATGCTTTTACTAAGTTTTATAAGCTCTGTTTCTTTATTCTTCTTTCATTACTTTTACTTATTACTTATTAAGCATCTACTTCTTGATTTGTACAGTTAAAACAATCTTTACAAACATTTTCTAAGATCAAAGATCACTTATTTCACTGTAAAACATGTCTGTATATGTTTAATATAATAAATATTGGATTTTTGGATAATCCGACCTTCTTTGCGTTCCGACCATTCCCCTAGTTCCGTAGGTGATGGATTAGAGGGGTCCTACTGTACATGTATATTTTAATAACATTAATCTCGAGCTCAAATTCGTGAGTTTTGTTACTTTATACTTATAAATAATAACATTATAACACCTGATGAAGAGGACAATACAGTCTCCAAAGCTCGAGTTAAAGGAAGAAAGAGTCTTCTTCTTTCTGACCTGACTACTTTCCAATAACATCCATTATATTATTACCAATTAGTCGATAACCACCATTTCAGTATATTTATTAATTTGCTGGTGTTTGTAGTAATTTTGTTTGTTGATTGGTTGGAAATCCAGGTATTTGTTGAGATATCGAATGAATCCTGTGTTTTATTTAATTTTTTCATCATATCAATATTGAGACTAATCCGACAAGACCCTTGTGATCTACACTTCCTTTATTAAGTAAATATCAATATTGATGTCTCCAATTGTAGTTGATAGTTGATTAATTTGTTTAGGAATAATATTTTCTTAGCATGATTGTGCAGTCGAAAATTATAAGTGATTTCTTTTTTCAGAAATAAGATACACCTTGCTGGACTTGGCATCGGATGTTTCTCTTCTTCTCAGAAGAATAAGTTTTATGTTGCAGTGACTATGCGGATAATAATTCAAATAAATGTTGTCAATTTTATGAATATCAACTTATGTTCCAAAATGTTGAGACGATTGATTACAAATTATATGATATTTACAATTACAGCGGATGACGGAGGTCAGCCTTCATGAATATCGAGGTATATAGTTTTTTGAATAACGCTTATTTCTTGAAGGTCAGTTGACATTCGGTTTGATCACTGTTTCAGAAACCGGCCGTAAAAAGCTGAAGATAACCTAGGAAGGTAGTGGGGACAGCGCGCTAACTCTTGCATTGCTGCGACACTTTCCTGTTTTGTCCGAATGTGAGACCACACGTCACCGGTGAAGAGGTTAAGTAGAACGAACGCTCAAAAATGAAAAATTAGACCTGAAAGAGCTACTTTGTGCTGAAAAATTTACTTTATTCGTAATATCCATTAATGAGATTTTCGTATTAGGGTGAAGTGGGGTAATTGCGTACTTGGGGCAAATGTGAACTCATTTGAAAAAAGGACGAAAAACTGAAGCTAGCTGCTATCTAGTGGCGCCATTTGGAAGCCTGTAGGTCAGTGATCACTTCTCATATGGCTGCACCTATGTCCAGATAATGAGGCTTTATCAATCTGCCTCCTTTTCGTCAGGTGTTTTTTCCTTATGAATAATATTTCGTGGACTTCTGTTCACAGTGCCGCAGGGCCACCATTTTCAGCTGGATGTCATTAGTTCTTGGATAAATTATTTGAAGATAAGTTGTTTTCTTCATTAATGGCTGCAGATTGGTTAAATTAATGTTTACCTGTTGTAACGTGTTAAAAATTCAATTGATGATTTCTGACAAATAAAGTTAACAGGTTAGGTTTTTGTTTTGATTAAGGGCGAATTCGATCTTCCGTGCACACGAACTACCGGTGTCAATGTATGTGAGACATTATTCGAGGGGTAGATCTGATTCTCTGCGCGCTCATAGAGCTCGGAAATGATAGGATAACAGCTGTGATCTGTCAAGGATGACCATTTGTGATTCCTGGAGTGAAGCGAAATTTCTGGAATATTCGAGAGTAAATTGGTCCATTAGTGGGATTTGTTCTTGGAATCGAGGGAATTACGTTCTGAAGAGCCAATTCACCGCTGTAGTTTTTGGTTGCCGATATTTCCCCAAAGGAGGATTAATTTGGAAGGTTGCATTTGGGTTGCACGCGAGGATTGTGAAATACCATATACCATTGTGGAAATTATAATAAAAGTTGGATAGTTGACTTTCTGCCGATCCAGTTTTACTGGTGTTTCTCCCAAAGGGAGGATTATTCTGAAAGTATTCTGATCTGACTACAATACGATCTACCACTGTGGAATTTCGAGTTCTCGTTGAGCCAGTACTGCTGGGTACACTGCATTGTTCATTAGTTGTAGGAAATCCCCCGAAGACCTATGTATGTATGAAGTCATCTCTCGTCTTATTTCATGTTGTGTCATTCGTTAAATTCTTTCTTATGTGTGGGAGAT
This sequence comes from Propylea japonica, assembly GCA_013421045.1. Classification (NCBI taxonomy): domain Eukaryota; kingdom Metazoa; phylum Arthropoda; class Insecta; order Coleoptera; family Coccinellidae; genus Propylea; species Propylea japonica. The sequence goes on from CM024242.1 coordinate 86,643,821, forward strand.
AAAAAACCCGATTCTCACTTGTTATCGACAGGGACCTTGGAGAGGAAGCCTTTAAATTCTACAAACTTATAGAGGTCCTTGAACCCTAGGAACTTGTAGAGGCCCTCGAACTCTTGAAACTTGAGGAGGCCCTTGGAACCTCGAAATTGTGGAGGCCTACCTACAGGAGAGTCGAGACCATCTTGGGACCACGCACGTTTTCCAAGGAATTGGTTCTATTAAAATTGATTATATATTATCTCATTTCGTATCATGGTTACATATATTCATGTGCATATCGTATGACATTGTGTGAAATTTTTTCCGGGTTTTCTATCTTCTGTTTAGTTGAATTGAACGTATTTTCTAGAAGTAAGCCGTGCCTATTTGAATATATTTACATGCGCTGCGGCTAAACTCAAGCGACGCTTTCCGGGAAATTTGAGTAGACTTCCTTCAGTGTTGACAATATATTTTTCTTTAAATCATTACCACCCCCCGTTGCGTTCAATTGCGACCATAGTTCTCAACCATGGTTGAATGTATCTTGTGCTGCCTAAATAAACCGTTTGTTAGTACAACTCATTTGGAGAGTTTTTGAGTTAACATGCTCCTGCAGGGTATTTACAGAGGGAAGAAATTCACCTGGCGCCCATTAACTCTTTTCTTTATCTCTTTTGATAATCTCTATAAACCAGAACCCCCCGTCTCCACTGTAGCGAGCCGTAGGTACCCTAGCTTGGCAGCCGGGGTACAATTTTGTTTTGTGAGGAACATAATGTTGGGGTATACATTTACACCGGTTTGTTTTCAGTCAGGGGGTAAATGTGTATTTTTTTCTGGAGCAAATGTGTACTACAGTACACATTTACCCCAAGCAAAATTTACATAGAATACACATTCACCCACTTATCAGGGCGTATATTTTTATTCCCAAATGTTTGATTGATCTCCTCACAATGAAATTATTGATTCTGTTTGTGTTCAGGAAGAACATGCCTCGAAAATATATTGCAAAGAACATTCCTAAGAAATACAGCACTGAGTTACTAGATCAAGTACTTGAAGACAGTTGTCGAGGTACTACGACTGCCCACATAGCACACAAGCTTTATGGATGAGGATGAGGTTGTGTTTGAGGTAGAACGACTGCGATTCCAGCAGCTGAAGAAGAAAAACTCTCTTCGGTTTTGAAGACAATGGAAAAATGGGTTTTCGCTTTGTCAAGAAAGGAAGTGTTGAAAGTAGTAAAGTTGAATGTTGAGTCAAACAAAATGAAAACCCCCTTTACTGACAACCGCCCAGGCGAAGACTGGTTCAAGAAAATGAAAAAGATGGCCGATCCGAATAGAGTGGGAGAATATTTTGACTTGTTGGAAGGACTTTTGACCCAATATAAACTGCATGACAAGCCCCATTTGATATGGAATTCAGATGAGTCATCATTTTGTTCTGACCCTTCGCGCACCAAAGTTGTACCAAGAACACTCCCTCATCCTGTATTACCAGTTGAGGGGGAAAGGTAATACGACGGTACTGCTAGCATTTAACGCAGATGGCTCAAAGGCTCCTCTCATAATATTCAAAGCTAAAAATGTATGGGATGAATGGTTAGCAGGGTATCCAGGGACCTCATACACAGCAAGTGACAATGGCTGGATAACGACCGAAATATTCAAAAATTATTTTAAGAAATACCAGCACTAGGGTCAGAGAGACCAGTGTTGGTAGTTTATGATGGGCATTCCACTCACGTTAGTCCTGAAGCGATTGAAGAGGCTCTGAAAGAAATGTCATTATTCTCAACTCCCTCCCCACACTACACATTTTCTGCAGCCATTAGACAAGGCGGTATTTGGTTCGTTCAATGTTAAATGAGACGAAAAACTCGTCACTTGGCAAAGAAAAAATTTAGTACGGAAAGTAAGCAAAAAAGAGTTTTCAATCATGTTGTGACAGACATTATTACAGTTGTCAGATGATATTTATAATATATCTAAAATAATCTAGAAAAACCCTGCTTAAAAATGAAATAAAAAAAATAAAATTCTGTATAACCCCCTCCCCACCAGAGGCTGAAGAAGTTGAATTTCGCCAAAACAGGTAAGCAATTACACCATTTCACTCTACTTCCTATTTGTTCAGCACGCCAGGAAAAATATGCATTCAATAATAAAATGAAAATCCAGAATAATGAAGTGGATGATCAACTTTATGTATCAATTTGACTTTAAGGCCGAGATTCCAGGAACGACATAATTCAAAAATATTGAAAAAGTGGAATATGGGATTTTAATAACTACGAATTTGACGAGTATTTAGAAGTACTGTAATTTTATAGATCAGTTAAACATTCAAAATTTTTGTTCTCTTTTCGGCATGTGTGAAAGTATAATAAAATGATAATTGGATTTACTTGTTTATAGTTTTTTTCCCAGAATAGAAAGTAGTTGTGATATGAAAACAAATCATATACTGATTCTAGAATCCTATGATAAATTAATTCGAAGTAGATATAAATCAACAAATGTTTCATTATCCGACACAACAATCACAGAAAACATGAATTTCCACAATTTCACTATCAACGAATTGTCTGTTTATATCTTACGAGGATGTTGAGATATATCAAACTCAGATTCTATACAGGGTGTTCCTAAATTGAACGTACAAACGAAAAGGGGAGATTCCTTAAGTGAGTTTAAGAAAAAGTCCCATAAACATGGGGTCGCTAACGTTTCGTTTTCGAGATACAGAGTGTTGATGTTTAAATTTTTTTCAAGTTTTTTTTCTCTTAGTATATTCTACACTTCACAAGATATTCAACTGAGATTTGGCATAGATAATACATTTGAGAGTTCTCACCGCGTGGCAATTTCGATAGAAGATCTATAGGGTGATATTTTTTCTGGAACACTGCCACCTGTTCTTCCGCAGAACTTTTTTTTGATGTGCAACTGTTAATTTGAAAAAATGTAAAAAGAAGCTTTGTTTTTATACTTAACTTTTCGGTCTCTTGTAGTTTTGTCGTATCTACCAACGATTTCGAGAAAAAAAATTTTGAACGATTCTCTCGAAATCCATTATGATGGGAAGGCCACTTTGTAAGCTGTGGTGAATGAATTCAGAGTCAGTTTTTATGGAAATTTTCCTGATCTGTAGCGATGATTCATAAAGATTCGATGAATCGTATAATCAACACATGTTTTTGATTGAAACTTTAACACCCTGTATCTCGAAAACGAAACGTTTGCGACCCCATGTTTATGGGACTTTTTTTCTTGAACTCACTTAAGGAATCTCCCCTTTTCGTTTGTACGTTCAATTCAGGAACACCCTGTATATCAGACCTTAACTTCACTGAATCGTGTAAAGAAATATGAACCATCTCTTCGATACTATAGATCACTATTTTAGATTGCTATTGACATGTTGTGCTCGATGTTCGCTACATGTCAAATAGTGTATAATAATGTGTTTACATGGTAAATCTTTTTAGGGGAAGTGTCTTCAAAATGGGAGAGAAACCTAAACGGGATACCATCCATTTTACGTGATTCTTGGGTTGGCCTCTAGGGAAGTATTGCGCGAATACAAGCTGTACATATATTATGGAACTTGCTAACAGAGTTTCAATTCCATGGTGAATGCTGTTCTTGACATAATGTAAGTTCTTATGTTTTTCAGTATTTTGTTGTAATATTATTAACTGATAACAGTAGGCATTGCTTCAGTATATTATGTAAACAGAATGTGTTGATTATTAATACTGTTTAAAAAGGAATGTTGAATAATGATGAAAGCATGAAATGTGGGTGATATATTTTAAGGTTATATTTATAGAATGCACGGAAGTCAATGGTTAATTTATTTCTAAAACGGGATATGTGGTTATTCTTTAAAATGAGATATCCCATTTTACCTGATCTGTCTTGGTAATATTATTTATCTGATTTTTGTTGTTGTAGTTGATGGAAACAGATAACCATATACAATATGGCGGGAGAATACTCAAAAAAAAACCAACCGACAGGAGTGATCCGAAGAAAACATGAAGAAAGCTATATACGTGGTTTCAAACATAGAGTGAAATTATATCAAAGCGGCTAAACTTTGCGACGTAACAAAGAGTCGTGTGAAAAGAAAAAACAAGAGAAGTAAAGATTCACTTAAAAGTTTAGGTAGCAGACTTGTTACGTTCAATCCAATGCAAGAAACGGAACTTGTTCGATTCATTACTAACATGGAGACAATGATGTTTGGCCTCACCACTGATTCAATGCGACGTTCAGAATATCAGTTTGCGGTACAAAATAATATACCGCTCCATTTCAGCACTGTAAAGAAGAAAGCTGGTTGGCATTGGTTACAGAATTTTCTTAAAAGAAATAGATTATCACTTCGAATTCCCGAAACGACCTCAGCCGCATTTACCCTACTACTGACTTGATTACACGATTTGTTGTTTTTTTTTTTGGAATAGTTATCTAATCAACTAGGTTCTCAAAGATAGCGACTTTTGATCATGGTCATAAATGTTCAATTTCCTGCACATTTAAATCCCTTTTATTTTGAGATCGACGGAAAAGCATATTTTATGCGTTCAATTCACTGGTATGTGTTCGTGTGTAATGATTCTGAATCAGCTGCCTCTTATCTTATGCGCAGCTTGCCTACTGCGATTTAAAATGAAGAGTGGAACAATCTTGTATACATATACGGTTTTGCCAGTCCATTTGCGGTCCAGAACTCGCTATATGTAACTACATACTATATTATCCACAACCAAACTTAAATCCTCACATACGAGAAACTCACCCTTCTATTGTATAGAGAGAGAAAGCTAAGTTTTTGTACTCGCCACTCTAGTACACCAAAAAGTTCTTCAACCAGCTCTAAGCCTACAGTTGAAAGTACTAAAGAGAATGATTGAACATCCTCTTTTCATCAGTAGTAGAAACTATGATCAGCGCAAACGCCTGCAATCATAGTTATTATAGATTCAAAATTGAAGATTATATGGGCGAGTATGTGTTGATCGGAGCGAGTTCTGTACCATCAGACTGTTTATTGATCCAATATCAATAACATAATAAACCAAGGTTGTTTGTTATGTTAGCTACAGATATTAACAGTAATCACGGAGACGCTAGTCTCTCAGTACAAGGCCATATATTAAAACTTGAGTAGGGGAAAGTGTCCTAAAATGACACAGTTGATAAAATGACATAGCTCAAATAAGTTGACTACTAGATGCGCCATCTATGAACTGATATATGAATAAAGCAGCCTACATAATTTCTTGAACTGTAATGTGATAATACAGATCTAGTCTAGTTCATTCTATGATTTTCGGCATAGGTTATGTTTCAGCCACCAAAAAGTTTTGTCTACGTTGGTCTTTATCCATCCGCAAATCAGACTATTGTTGATAATAATTGCTGTGTTAGTGGTTTTTCATTAAATTCGATATTCGTGCTCTTCATACTGGTGAGTAAATTTTTCATGAAATCCTATATATGTCAAATATATCCAAGAAATAAAACTCCAACCATGAGTTCAAAATGACATAGTGCAACGGCTTGTAAAATGACACAGTATGTCATTTTAAACGCCGCACTCAAAACTATTTTTGAAATTTATTTGAGGAGTCGGCATGGTTGGCAGATACATCAGAAAGAGTACAAGACAATCTGGGGATGAAACAGCAATGCTTCAAGCTATTAGAGATGTAAAAGAAAAGAAAATGGGATGGCTGAAAGCATCCAAGCTCTACAATGTTACCCCACTACGCTCAGACGAAGAGCTGCTGACAAGAACAATCGAGTAAAAGGTGCGCAGAAAATTCTGAGACGGTTTCGACTACTTTTGATTCGCAAACAGAAAAGAGTTGGTAGATCACCTAAAATTTCTTGAATCTAGACTTTTTGGATTAACTACTGTCGAAGTCAGAAAATTAGCTTATGATTTTGCGGAAAAAAAAACAAAATATCATCGATTCAATCGCGAAAAAAATAGCCGGTAAAGAATGGCTGAGGGGATTTCGTCAAAGGAATACTGACATATCCTTACGTCAACCAGAACCCACTTCTGCAGCCAGGGCACGAGCTTTCAACAAGCCTCAAGTGTCTAAATTTTTTGAGGTTTTGAATTCTGTACTACCGACAAGAATCAATTAATGTGGAAAAAATTTATAACATGGACGAAAGTGGGCTTTCTACTACTGTTCAAAACCTCCAAGAATTTTAGCCTCAACCGGACGCAAACACAGTAGGATCACTCACGAGTGCAAAAAGGGGCCAACATGTTACAGTTGTTTGTTGTATGAGTGCAACTTTCATTCCACCTGCTTTGATTTTCGCAAGAAAAACAAAAAGAATGAACTTTTCGATAAAGCCCCTCCTGGCAGTTTGGGTTTGTGTCAAGAGTCTGGTTGGATGAACTCGGAACTTTTTGTTCATTGGTTGAAACACTTCTACAAACACGCTAATCCCACATGCGAAAATAAAGCTCTCCTTTTACTAGATGGTCATGTGAGTCATACTTCTTTAGAAGCGGTAACATTTGCAGAGAAAATAATATTATACTGATATGCTTTCCTGCTCACTGCACTCACGAATGCAGCCCCTTGACGTAATATTTTTTGGCCCTTTAAAACATATTACAATCAGGCTTCTACCACTTGGTTGAGAAATAATCCTGGTCGTGTGATTACTGCTTACCAAGTGAGTGAAATTTTTGCTGAAGCATGTGGCAAAGCTGCCACTATCCAAAATGCAGTGAATGGGTTTGCTAAAACGGGAATCAGTCCATTTAACCCCGAAATTTTTCCGGATCATCTCTTTTCACCCGCAGAGACAACTGACTTGGCATCAGAAAACGATCAGATTGGAACGGAAAATCCGTTAGAGAAAAACGGCCAGAACTTCTAGATGAGAATCAAAATATTCAACCAGAAGTGGTTTCCAAACTCCCCAGAAATAATGAAGAAAAGACAGGCTAGAAGGCACAAAAATCATTTTTAGAATTATCCCCACCTCCTGTAGCAATAGCCCAATCCAGACGAAGGAATGTAAAAAAATATACATTTTAACATGTTCTCCAAACTTAGAGGAACTGAAAAATAAACAAAAGAGCTGTCACAGAAGTTGATTCTCGCAAAATTAAAAAGAATATTTCTGTGGAAGTTCCAGAGAACAATAGAAGAGGAAGCGCATTGTTCTACGAGAGCAAGACCAAAAGGTGCAAGCTTAATGATACATCATTTGTTGATGACAGAAGAGATGATGTAGAAAATGATGATGAAGATGATGTGTCTTGCATTTACTGCATTGGATTATTTAAGAACTCTAAATTCAAGGAAAAATGGATTCGGTGCATGATTTGTAATCTTTGGGCTCATTTGGAGTGCACAGATTTGTCCCCCAAGTCCAAGACATTCATCTGTGACTTGTGCAAATAATTTTACATTTATCCTCATACTATGTCATTTTTAACAACCCTATTGTGTAAAATGACATAGCTGGACCATTTAATTTCTGTTGATTTTTTTTATATTATTTTAAGTTTATTTACATTCATTTCTAGCTAATTTGTGTTGTTTTTTGATTGACTCAATATTTTGAAAAAAATTGGAGCCATTTGAAGGAATGCTACGAAATTATCATCATTTAAAAAAAGTATGCCATTTTAGGACACTTTCCCCTATGCCGACTTTCCCGTATTTGTACAAAGTCTGCTCTAAAGTTTGGAACAAAATAGGGTTTTCCATAATTTAAATGCAGAATAAATTTATTGAATGAATATCAATCTTCCCCTTTTTTTCTCTATGATCTTTATTCTGTAAATTAGAAGAGTCTTATTCATCTATGGTTCAAGTTAATTGTCAATTGTCATCGATGGTTTGAAAAATCTAATGGTGGATAGAAATCGAGAAGTAATAAAATTTTATTTTAATGTTAATACAGTAGAACCCCTCTAATCCGTCACCTACGGGGGACGGGTATGGTCGGAACGCAAAAAAGGTCGGATTATCCAAAAATCCAATATTTATTACATTAAACATGTTATACAGACATGTTTTACAGTGAAATAAGTGATCTTTGATCTTAGAAAAATGTTTGTAAACATTGTTTCAACGGTACAAATCAAGAAGTAGATATTTAATAAGTAATAAATAAAAGTAATGAAAGAAGAATAAAGATACAGAGCTTATAAAACTTAGTAAAAGCATTGTATAAGGATTATACAATGGTAAAAGTTAGGACGGCGCCTGGTCGGACTAACCGGAGTGACGGACCAGCCGAGGGCGGATTAGAGGGGTTCTACTGTAATAAGTTTCATTCTAAATATATCAGCACCGCTGCACACTTTGCACTGAATTTTCAATATGGTTATGGGCCCAAGACTTTCAAGGTTTACTGGAATTGAACAAGATAGAAAATGATGAGAACGGGAGAAAACTTTCTCAGGCGGAAATTTTTCGGTATAAAATTCAAGATAAGAAGTATTTCAAGGGAAAATGAAGTAATTAAAGAAACAATTTTGTAAATACCCCCGAAAACGAAGAAGATGAAGAACTGTCGGCTACTTCTGCAATGATGATGACTTGAGCTCTTTCTTCATCTTCTTCGTTTTCGGGGTATTTACAAAATTTGTTTCTTTAATTACTTCATTTTCCCTTGAAATACTTCTTATCTTGAAATTTTATGCCGAAAAATGAGACGTTCACTTCAAATTTTCGCGCAGATAGTTTCAATGCACAAATTTTCAACGTAAAAGAGAAGTTTTTAAAGAACTAAGATACCTGAAAGGGGTTTGAAGTGACTTTTAACAATGAATTATCAATAATATTGAATCCATTAACAACACACATTACTTATTGTATCATTTCCACATTAGTTTTCATTTATTGAGAATGAGTTGCACATCATAACGTATAATAATTATGGATTTCAATATTTTGATAATTCATTGTTAAAAGTCACTTCAAATCACTTTCAGGTATCCAAGTTCTAAAAACTTCACTTTTACGTTGAAATTTGTGCATTGAAACTATCTGCGCGAAAATTTGAAGTGTACGTCTCAGTTCAGTTTTTAGTGGTATTTTTCGAATTTCAAAACAGATTTTCAAAATTCTGATGTACAGGGTGTTGTTTCAAAGATTCAAACGATTCATAATTTTCGTTAACCCCGGACCTGGATTTTAAAGTAATACAGCTATAAAAAAGAAAACCAATGTGAAAATGAATTGCGGAGTAATGTTGAAATAATTATGGATTCAATATTGTTGATAATTTATTGTTAAAGTCACTTCAAACCACTTTCGGGTATACAAGTTCCTAAAAACTTCACTTTTACCTTGAAAATTGTGCAGTAAAACTTTCTGCGCGAAAATTTGAAGGATACGTCTCAGTTGTTTTTAGTGGTGTGTTTCGAATATTAAAACAGATTTTCAAAATTCCGATGTACAGGGTGTTGTTTCAAGTATTCAAACGATTCATAATTTTTTGTTAACCCGGACCTGGATTTTCGAGGCGGTTATTGCATGATATGTTTGGGCTCTCAATTAGGAACATATTTTCGAAATATGAAGAAAATATACCGGATGGTTCGTTTGGTACGTCCTCAGGAAGAAACGGGCAAAATTCATAAAACACCCTGTATCTCGGCTATGAAGACAGTGAGACCCAATAAATGGGGTATCTCTAGAACCGTCTTGGTGCCACCTATGCACCTGTGAAGTATTTCCCTTTCCCAATGAAACACCCTGTATATCTATGTCTGAACTGAAATCGTGCAATTTTCAGCCCTAACGGCCCCCCAAAGGATTTTCACCCCAAAATTTCAACTATTTCTATATGAATAATTCGCGTTTCGGACTTAGAATAAGCAATAAGCAATGTTATAATAATGAGGTTCCTAGAATAATTGAAATTTTTATTATGTACCTGATGCCAAGAATAATAATTATCTATATCAAGACTAGAGATCAATGGTTCGAATGTTATTTCTCAAATACTCAATTAGTAATCAATTAGTTATGACTAGTCAAAAAGTCGGTTCGCTTTATATGGTCAGCATGCAAGTAGGTAATACTTTTTATGGAAATTGGTTTTCAGTCGTTCACAGTTTGAACGCATCCAAGCTATTTTTAAAATGGATAAGTACTCCGAAAGAAGATAATCCCAAACCCCCTCCAAAAGGAAAGAAATATTTTAAACCGCGTCCAAACAGCAGAGAAGTGCAGAGCCAGTGCCGGAAGAAGCCGTGAAGGATCAACCTAAACAACGAGTACAACCGAAGGCGGGCCTAGCTAAGACTGCAGGACAGAAGAGCCGGGGAATTTCACTCCCAAGAACCTAACAACAGAACCACGCACATAAGAAAACGATCCTCTTGTGACACATACCTTGCTTGATGGGTATACATACATCCATAACTCCGAATAACAGCATAACTTATTCTATTGATGCATCCCAATTATCGACCATAACCAGAGACCTTCATCTACATTTATCTAAAGATAAGAATTTCAAGAATATCGTCTCACAGTCTATGTTCGAGTACCACGTCACAATACTCTTATGACGCCGTGTGCTGTATGCCCTCTCCGAGCGTCTACGAGACCGGACTACAGCTGACAACTTCGCAGGAGCGTTGCCAGTCATGGCAATACCTGAAGAAATCGGACGTTATTTGGATGGAATCGGCAATATTATTGACACATCAGGTCGGACGCATATCTAACTCTAGACTTGCCTTTGTCGCCGCAAAGCATAAATGGATTACGCGGAACGTATGGCCGTGTCGATGCCGACACATGTCGCCTACGAGACAATGCCATCTCCGTACATCGCAGCGTAACGTTATTATTTTGAATTTATCATAAAATGTGGTTTTGCCAGGTTTGCTGAATCTTTTTCGAAAACTATTGATTAGTAAACTTATTTGGATGGTTCATTTTATAAATTTCCTTATTGTTGTAATTGTTCACTTCGTTTACCTACCTTTTCACGAGTTGTTTTCCATCAGAAAGCGGTTTGTTTATTGTTTAAAATTTTGAGGTTAGTGATTGTTGTCATTTTGGGTAGTTCAAAGCAGTGGTTGGAATATTTGGCCTCAGTAAAGTTCTTCGGAAGTCGTGGAAGAATTATAGAAATGGATTTATAGGAGGCCCCCTCTGGTGTAAACTGCGTAGATTATCAGTACCGTAATGATTCCTTTATATTATTCTGGTTTTGATGTGTTTTTCTTCTTCTTCTTCTTCGCTGTGACAACTGATAGACTCTGTGAACCTTGAACATCAGGAAATTTCTATGCGACTGTCGGGCGTCATTTTGTTGTGCGGAGGTCGTGTGGAAGGTTTAGGGCTTTTCGAGGAGAATTTTGAATCTAGATTCATCCTCGTTGTGAGGGATTATATCTTCGAGCGTCATTGTTCCCTGAGAAGTATTTTGGAATATTTTGGGCAAACACGACTTTTCCACTTGGAGTCTGTACAGAATCTATCTTGCACCTCTAGGTATGCATACATTTTCTATCTGGAACCAGTAGTCTGACCATTTTCTTTTATTTAGGTTGTTGTATAGCGAGTATTGTATTTGAAGGAAGTTTTCGACTAATTGGAGGTTGAACCTATCTCCCTCGAACAACAGAGGTAACTAAAATATCCTTATAGCTTTTGAATCGTTTCTTATAGTACTTTGTTAGGGTCCACGTGCCTGGCATGTCTTCTTGGCTGAATTATCTATGTACCTGTCAGTTAGAGGTACTCACGAACCTGCCAGTTAGAGGTATCAATTGGCATCCACTGCCTGTTTTCTTGGAGGTATCTACGTACCTGGCGTTATTGGTTGGAGCTATCTACGTTCTGG
>CM024242.1:86655775-86710923 GCA_013421045.1 Propylea japonica
TAACAAAATACAATACATGAAACAAAAAAGTCCCTAGCTGAGGTTGGTGTAAAACGGGTACCATACTATTCTGTCGTATGATACCAGAGCACAGGGAAAAACTTCAGTAGAAAAAACCCTGCCTCGCCGTTTTTACAAAATTGAAACTTAAAACTATTCGAACAAATACCTTCAATATTCAGATACAAAATACTTAATTCTTGCTCTTGGGTAGTGGTATTTCATCCTAAATATCGAATTTAATTTTTGAAAATTATGAAAATAATGGATTGCCTAAAAAATCTTGGCCAGACAATAATTAATGAAATTTAAAGAATAACTTCTTCTTTATTTCACCCAATGAGTTAGAACAAAAACGTTAAAAGGTAGGTATATTAAGTTCTGGTGTGATATTTTGACCGCATCTATACATTCCCAAGAGGAAAAAAAGAAGTCCGGGGACACCCTGTACTGTATACATTTATGAAATCACTCGAATTTATCATCAGAAAATAATGGTTTCTGTAAATTTACCATCCCACTACAAACAGTGATGATATCATCAATGTGCCTGACCAAAGACCAATACATTGGTGTATTGAAAATATCGGATAGGCGTAATCTTTGATTGTCCCGTTCAACATGAACCCTAGCTCTTGGAATTTCTCTATTTTGTCGAGATTCTTCCTGAGTGAATTGTTTTTTATTTCTTAGAAAAGTAGGCCTTATCATTTTTATGAAATGTTGATTGCATATTTCTTCAATAAGAAACCCTTTATCCACCATAATGGCATCAATATGTGGTTCTAACTTATTAACAATTCCACTTTCTTCAAAAATAAATTTATCAGATGTACGACCGCCATAAGCTTTGCTGACATAAGTAAGCAGTCCAGCAGGGCTCACACTAGTCATTATTTTTATAGTGTTTCTCTTCTTGTAATAAGAGTATGTCTTGACTCGACAACATAAACATTTGGGTTGTTTGATAGGAATTTCGGTACAATCAATTATCACTCGCACATTCTGAAAATCCTTGAAGCAACTAGGGATATTTTGCCTGCATTCCTCTAAAGAAGGCCACACAATATACGACTTCATAATTTTCGATAAAATTTGAACAAACTCATGGAACACTTTTGAACATAAAGAAGATGACACATGAAAAAAAAACGAAATTACTTTGAATGTGATGCCCAATTTTAGTTTCATAAAAACCAGCAACACACTATCAGCAGTAGAAAGCAGAGTATGCCTTTTGCGTGGATAATACTGATCGACAAGATCGCATAACGGTTTAAAAAGTTTAAAATTTTGTATACCACTAATTGAATTCAACATTGAGTCTGATTTAATAGTTTGCCAAAATTCAATTCTGAAATCACCACTACAAACTCGGAAACTCTTATCACACTTTGTGATTTCAGAAGGTTCTCGAGGTTGAAATAACTGCAAAAGTCCATCAACCGCTTCTTGTTCTCGTTCTGTAAGATTCAATGTCTGTGCGGGCATTTCCTCAGGCACTGATGAAGAAGTGCTTTGTGGAATCAGCTGTTGCTCTCTTAACTGCTGTCGCCTCATTAACCTATCGTTTCTAGAACATGGGACAGAATTTGAAGACTTCGAAGACACTTGAATTGTTTTCCTTGGTAGGTTTGGGAAGGAACAGCATTTTTTCCCAGTCGGGGAGATATTTTCATAGAAAGAGTTCTGAAATTATTTCAAGACATATGAAGAACTGCTTTCAATTGACATCAATCATTTCACTCTTACCTGTTTTCATTCTATAATCCTCAGGTCTGAAATGTCGTGAACATACTCGCATATTCTTCGTTACTGGTTTTTCCATCATCAAAATATTCTCCCATGCTTTACGCCTGTTAACTTCTTCCAGTATACTCTTTTGTTGGTGATGAAAACCTTTTGGTCTTTACTGGGGAAATAATGAAAATGGAGTTCAGGATTCCGAGACTTTAGAGAGCTGCATCCATAAACACAGCAATTAGTGTTCTTCACTGTATTTCTCTAGGCATCTTTAAGTCAGATTAAAAACTAACTAGACAAATATAAACACAAAAAACAAATCTCACTTCTCACTTTCTTAGGCACAAACACAAACCACGTTTTCGAATACTCGTTTCGGGATAGTTCTACGTAACGCCGCTAGGGTCGCATAGAGTTGTATTTTGCTCAATATCGTTAGCGTTACACACAATTGGCAAATTAATATCAGAAATGGAACAATTAAGTTTGTATTGTGCGGAAAGAGATCTGATATTGGATGTAACACTGTCGGCCGAAGACGCTGACAGGGCGAGGAGGGGTAAGAAATAAAATTGAATTTTTTCGTTATAATTTTCAAATATTTTCACGGGTCTTGATACATATTTCACTATTAGTCGTAGTAGAATTTTTTCAGAGCTTCTACGTGCATACCAACTATACGTATTTTTTATTCAAGATATAATTATTCTTTCAGATTCTGCATTTGCAGACAGACTCGTTAAAGCTGTCCTGCAGCAGCAAGAAGAGGATGTTTTAGTGGAAGAGCAGGCTGCTCCTGCTCCTGTTCTGAAAGAAGAGCAGATTTTTGAGGGAATTGGTATGGAGGATTCTGACAGTGAAATTCTTTACTTTAATTTTTTTTCAGATAACAATGGATCAACTAGTATTTAGGAATGATTATTAAACCCTATTTATTTTTTTAGATACCCTTTATAGGTGGAATCCTCCAACAGTTCTCCTACTGTTGGAGACATATAGATCGATGGAGGAAAAATTTTCCGATGGTAAGTTCTCTCATAAGAGATTATGGGAGAACATCGCTCAAATTATGACCCTAAAAGGTCATAATTTGAGCGGTCCTCAATGCTCATCCAAATTGAGGAGCCTTAAAAAAACTTATAAAAGGGTGTAAAGGATCATAATTCCAAGACTGGAAACGATAGGCGGACTTGGCAATTTTTTGATGTGAGTATAAAGAATAAAAAAGTATGAAAATATTAACATCTGTTAGTTGCTACTCGATAGCTTCTTACAAGTAGTCTTAAATGAAGAGGTTTTTCAATAGGATGTTGTCTCTGAGGGATATGGGATACTGACGAGGCCTAATGAGGCCGAAACCGGTCTGTCTCCTCCCTCATTGACAACATCTTGAATAATCATCCCAGTCCACCTGAAGAAGGTTCTGTGAGCCTATAAATTGAAGATTGTATTTATTTCGATGATTAATAGTTTCAATTTATTTATGTTTCAAAAATATATAATAAATACATTGCAGATCATGGAGGAGTTATTCTCCAAAAGAGCTTGGGGTGTCCCAGTGGCAGTAGCATCTTCAACGGGTTGTTCCACAAACAAGGAACAAACTTGTTCCTCGTTTGTGGAACAACCAAAAAGAGCAGCGAAGAGGAAGGACTCCTCCCTTCTGGAGCAATGGATGCTCCAGAAGGAGAGGCATGAAGAGAATAGAGCTAAAAGGCATCGGGAAAAGTTGGAAATGGACCAATAATGGTTAGATGCCTTTCTAGCTTTGTCCGAAAATTATGATTCATTCAGTTCCATTTCGAATTTCTATTAGGTGTTTTTTATTTTTGTTTGAATTGAATTTTTAATTTCAATTTAATTTCTGTTAAGTTTTTTTTATTTTTTAAGTAAATTAAATTATTTTTTAGTGTTCATTTCAATTTAATTTCGAATTTCTATTAAGTTTTTGTATTTTTATGTTAATTAAATTATTTCTTATTTTTTTGGTTACCGTAAAAGGGGGTTATTCGAGACATTTTTTTAACATTTTCGGCTATGACTCGAGATATATCGATTGCCAATAAGCTTTTGAATAGCGATCATATTTCTCGATAGTGGCATTGTGAGAATAAATGCAGAAATGTTAAATTGCTATCTCTGGAATTGACAAAAAAATATTTTTAGGGTCATCCCAATTAGCCCCGCGGTTGGGGTTTCTTGAAAGTTATTTTGAAAAAGTATGATAGCTCAATTAGAATTGATGAATGGGTTATTTGGGATGTAAATTATAATTTTTAAAAAACAGAATGACACTTTTATTCTCTAAGAACCTCAAAAACTGACATATTTAACAAAAAATAAAATACAAAGAAAAAAAACATCCTTCAAAATAACAAACTTAACGCATATTCAACTAGTCTACAAACTAATGAAAAATATTGAACTGTATTCAACATACTGAAAAAGAAGAGAGATCCTCTGAGAATGAGTAGAACTGTCTTTTTCCTGAAGATATTAGAATGGGTGACTTAAGACACTTGACAATCATCTCTTCGGAAATACAATCTTCATCTGGAGGATCTGTTTTTACAAATTTCAGACTCTTTCCTACCATTGTTGGTACCTTTTTCAAAAACAAAACGTAGTAAGGATTATTTGCGTCTTCTCTTTTTTCCTATATCTCGCCAACGTAATGTTTATTAGTATGATATCTGACCAATATCCAGCATCCTCTCTCATACTCTTGGATGTTTTTGGCTGAGATTTCATCTTCTTTATCTCCATTTTGACACATCTGGACAATTCCATCTAGACTTCTCTCTTCAACTACATCTTCATAACTCTCAGTTTCAAACTCACTTTCAAGACACATGGTCTCTTCAAGTGAGCTATCTTCGTCGCTGCTTTCTAAAGTTGTTAGACGTTTCTTTCTTTTAATATTAGTTTTTCTTTTAATTTTGTTGACATTAGTTGACGTCGAAGCAGTTTGCTGAATATCGTATTCGGTTATGCTTTTACCTGGCTCGACATTTACCTTCTTACTTCTTTTTTTTTGTTTGTCCTGGTAACGAAGGATTTCTAAGTTCGGACAAGAGGTCATATACACTTTGCGAAACATAAGATTGTGTCGACTCAGTGTGTCCATTATCGCTCATTCTAGACGGTAGCCTTTCTAATGCCCTGGATGCATTGAATGGATATAACCCTGTTTTGTTGAAACCCGATATTAAATTTTGTCTTCCTCTATCATCTTGATCTAATTTGCTGAGCAATTTTTTGAGAAGAGAGGGAAAGCTATCTTTACTCAATACAGTAAACTTCCGACCTGCTGTTTTTTTCCATTCTGTTAGAATTTGTCGCCAATAATTTTTTAGTGGGGCAAAGAAGGCCACATCTAAAGGCTGTAAGATATGTGTGGAGTTCGCGGGAAAACAAATGAAAATAATATTGTTCTCTTCACATGCCTGCAACACCCGAGGTGAAAAATGCGAAGAAAGATTATCTCCTATGAGAACTTTTTTCCCTTCTTTGCGTCTACAATAAGGTAAAAGTACCTGAAAAAACCAGTCTTCGAAACAGACACTATCAAACCATCCACTTTTGGTCCTTCCATATCTTGTCCCTGGTGGACCTCCGGTTGTCCAAGTATCCCACAAATGTTCAGATTTATAGACGACGTAGCATGGCAGCAAACATCCGCTAGCGGTTCCAGCAAACATAATACTAATAGCTGTTTTGGTAGAGTTTAAGACTCTCTCCGGATATTTACACCCACGTTTGAAAACATATTTCTTAGCTCCAGGATCATCCGTAAGATTTGTCTCATCAAGTTGATAAGACAATCTGGATTAATATATGTGAGGGATTCTGCCGCGTTATTGAAAAACTGCTTTATTATTTCTTGTGTCAAGTTCGCTCTCTTGGACGAAATATTCGTTGCATAGCGATTTGAGATCGCGTTCATTTGTCTTTTGAGGAAGTTTTTGGCCCAGTCAATACCTGGTAGATTGTTCGGAAGTTGTCGTTCATTTCGGCCACATTTGTCTAAATATGCTTTCGCTAATAGTCTTAAGTCCGTTATATCGAAAGGAAATCCCCATTTGGCTACAGCGTTTAAATGCTCTACAAACATTTTCTCCTCGCTCTCTTGGAACAAAGTGGGGTGACCAGCATTAGGCTGCAGGGTATTTTTTTATTTTTATTTTCTCCAAATTGTAGATTTTGGAATTGAGTATTCTCTGGATGCTTGAATAATACTCATTTCTTTTGCTTTTACCTTTTCAACTGCCTTATTCAGATTTTCTTCCGTATAATTCTTTCCTTTGCGTGTGTTGCTGTAAGTCCTTTTATATTGACGAACTATATTCCTGAAAAAAAAACTTTTTCAGACTGACAACTATGTTTAGCTTATTTCCTAAAAAGCTCCTTTTGCACAAAATGGGGCTAATTGGGATATTTCAAATAGCTCCATTTTTTTATCCAATTAACCCCACTGCATATTTTGGATTAAAAATTTAAACTATATTCTTAAACAATATGAATTTCTAGAAAAAACATCCTGAAACAATATATAACTCATGACATATTCCAGATTTGAATTAGGACTCACCTTTTTTTCGGTACGAAGGAAAGTTGGCGGCCTTTCTTTTAACGCTCTTCAATATGACTGCACGTTTCGACGGGTACTGATGATACTGCCGTAGTGCCGAACCTATCTTTGCAATGATGGCGGCTGGATGATTCACGTAACGGTTGACAATGTTAGGAGGGGTAGATTGCGGAAGATATGGAAGGGATAGAGCGTTCAAACATTTTCGCGATTTTTTTCAAATAACCCCTCGATTCTCGATAAACCCCATTTTACGGTAATTTTTTTATGAAACCTTTATAATGGAATATTTTATCCTTATCCTTTATCAAAATAAGAAACAGAAGAAATTGAAAAAAATTTATTGTAAATGAGAACAAATTAAAGAGGAAAAATAAAAAAAAATCAAAAATCAAATATATTACACAAAACTATCAGCTATGGTATCACATTTGTGTGAACCAGACCTGTGTCCAGTCCTATGCTGGTGTTCTGGCATTTCAACTTCAGGCACCGTCACCGTCTCCCAATCATCCACGTTCAAAATACAAATGTTGTGGATCACACAACATGCCACAATATACTCAGCCATCAAATCTACTCTATTCATTGGAAGGCAATGGAGCAAACTCCTCATCCTTCCTTTTAGCAGCCCAATGCACCTCTCAAAAGTAATTCTCGCTGAGGAGTGGTAGTAGTTGTATCGTTTCTCCCTTTCTGAGAGATGCCCATTGTCACGAAAAGGAACAAGTAAATGCTCGTTCAATTCATAAGCGGCATCCCCCAGAATATGGCTATTATCTGGGAATTTTTCTGGGTCATTCAGATAATTGTGAACCTCTGATAATGAACACCCTTTGGTCATCAACTGAGCCCGGATGACCAGCATAGCAATGAGTGATCATTGTTTTGTGATCACAAACCAGCTGTCAAAAAATGAACAAAATTAACTTATCATCAAAAGAGAGAAAGTCACAATTTTCGGTTTCTAGAAAAATATGGGAATCTCCTAAAAAAATTTCAATAGTAGAGGGGTACAAGGAATCAACACTACAAATTTCAGGATCAGAAAGATAAATAGGTTGAGACCAATTGAAGGAATAAGTAAGAAGAGTTCTGAAAGGATGAGGAAAGTGTAAGCTGTGAAAAATTCAAATCGTAGTAATATCAACGTCATTAGCCGAGAATTTTCACATATTATCTCTTTAATCGTTGATATCTTCAACACATCTTCATTATCTTCTGACAAAAAAATTTTCAGCCACATTCTTATATGTATAATAATAATATAATAATAATAATAATGTATGTCTGAACAATTATTCATAAAATACTGTATATCCAAAGTGGTACAGTAGGGGCGTTCGGCATTGACCTCCGCGAGCGGACGGATTTTTTAGTCACGTGACCACAGATCGTACAGATAAATCTGAAATATCTGGGAATAAACGAACGGTACAGAGCATCTGCCACAGAACATACTGCTCTGTTCTACTTTTATAGATTATGAGATTTCAAAGATCACTATTTTGGGAAATATGCTCATCTTTTAACGATACTTTCACCCTTTTAGTAGCTCTTCCATAAAATCTCAATTAAATTAGGTGCAAAGGCACTGAATGCAAAAGAAACGAGTAATGCAATATCTTCTGGTCGTTGTTGGCGATAGTTGTACGGAAAGATCCTGATCAATTAATTGATTAATTACACGAAAAAGAAACGAGAAAGCAATATCTCCCCCTGCCCATTTATAACTACGATAGCTATATTGAAAAATTTTAATGAATTAATTGAATTTTTAATGAATAAATGAACACAGAAGAATAAAACTGTTAGAATTTTTCAATCTATCGGTTGTCGGATCAGGAAACTCAACATAAAACAAAAAAAATATAAAAAACATAAAACTCTATGGATGAAATCGCTTTGCTCCGTCGAAATAGACCGAGCGAAAAGATCGACGTCCGATTGCTCAGATTTTTATGACGAACGGTACAGATGTGTATTCCCCTCAATCCGGATGTAATAAACGAACGGTTCAGATCGATCCGACACGTCCGATGTCGATGCCGAACGCCCCTAGTGTTCGAGTCATCAGACCATCACAAGGCATCATATTTTAGTAGAAGAAATCTAGTTGGATACCTGTAATTGAATGGAGTGGTAGCCTTTCCGATTTATATAATCAGACGGGTTTTCCTTTGGTGTGTTAATCTTTATGTGAGTCCCATCAATAGCTCCTATAACGTTAGGGAATCTACTACAGGTTTCAAAACCCTCCATTATCTGTCTTGCACGTTCTGCACTAGGCCACTGGATAAACCTAGGGGCATGCTTGAAGAGAGCATTTGTCACTCTCCTCACAGCCTTCACTGCAGTAGCCCTTCCGATATCGAATCTATCGCAGACTGATCTTAAAAATGATTAAATATATATTACTTAGATATAATCCATACTAATATTATAAATGCGAAAGTAACTCTGTCTGTCTGTCTGTCTGTCTGTTACTCTTTCACGCCTAAACGGCTGAACGGATTTTGATGAAATTTGGTATGGTGATAGATGATAACCTAGAAATGGTCATAGTTAGTTAGTGATTTTTAGTCGTTTTTGTTGGGACTTTTGCTCTTTCACGTCTAAACGGCTGAACAGATTTTGATGAAATTTAGTAAGGTAATAGATGGTTACCTAAAAACGTATATAAGATCAAAATGATCACGTCATCGTACTTAGGGGGTAGGAAGTAGGCAGAAAACTGAATTGTGTTAGTGATTTTTTTTTATGGCTTTTGCTGGGAGTTTTGCTCTATCATGCCTAAACGGCTGAACGGATTTTGATGAAATTCAGTTAGGTGATAGATAGTAACCTAGAAAAGGATATGGGCTATTAATATTCATGCTATCGTACTTAAAGCGTAGGCAGTAGGCAGAAAACTAATTAAGTTAGTGATTTTTAATCGTTTGTTTTAAAAGTTTACCTCATTCACGCCTCAACGTCTGAACGGATTTTTTTAAGACTTGGTTAATATAATGATAGGATCCTAGGCACGGACACAGGCTGCTTTTTACTGCGGGAAAATACCTCATTCCTGCGGAAATCTAGCGTGATCGTGTCAAGAAGCGCATGACGCGATAGCTACTGAAATGATTTTGATGTTTTTTTTTAACTGAGTGTTACTAAGACTTCAAGTTAGTATTTGATCACTTTTCTAACTTAGAAGGTCGGTAGGCGGACGAAGTCGCGGGTAAAAGCTAGTTCTCACATAAGTTGACCCTTTTCGTATCTAATATGAAAAATCACAATCCACATTCCATACACAATTCTACTCAATTTATTACCTATACGAATCGATTGTGGCCATTTTCCACAGTGCTACCATCAGCTGCTGCTGGGAAGATATTGCTTTGCAGCCTGGCACATTTCTTATCAAATCTTCGGCTATCAGCTGATGCAGATAGTCGAAAGTAGTCCTCGAGATTCTAAGAGAGAAAAGAACATTTTATCATCGTGTGGCCAATCAAGGGAGAAAATTTTACGTACCTAAAATGCCTTTTAAACTCGGCATCAGAGTAGGAGTTTACAACGTCCACGTAGTTCGTAATACGTGGGCGCTGTATCCTCTTCTCTCTCAATACCGAGTCCCAATCTTCGTCAGAGCTTGACGAAGAGGAAGACTAAGATTCCCAATCTCTCCTACGTTTTAATATAACTTTTAGGCTCGAATTAGTCGAATTACTCATTTTTATTCAGTTACTAAACTCTAAACTGTTTTTCACAACGTACTGAAATGTTTTCCAATTTCAACTGTCATTTGTGACAGTGACATTTGATCGCCCAAACACGCCGTTCGCCCGTTCCACTAGCAAACCGCCGAAAACGTCCGCGGGCTTGTAAAAAGCTAGTGGAACCTACTGCACGTGCCTTACAACCATACTGACAAGTAATTTCGTTCGTTCTAGTGTTTTGGTGGTTCGCTTGCAAGAAATTTCATTTTCTTCTTGCCTGCAGACATTTACTCTTTGATTGTTGTTTCTACTTTCTCCTTTTTAGTTGAACTTCTGTCTGTCTTCAAAGTTCCCTTGCCTTTGGCTATTTGATTTGCTTCGACACTGTGCAATAAAGTGACCAGTACGTCCACACCTAAAACATTTTTTAATATCCTTAGATTTTTCTCTGGTAACAAATGAACATTGTTCTTCTCTGGGCTTGTTTCCTTCATTCATTTTCAGTTCTGCATCCAGCAACTTACTTTTAACAAAATCAATAGTTAATTTTGCCTCTGTTGTCTCTAGGACAACTATAACTGTTTCGTACTTTTGAGACAATCTTAATAAAAGATGGCATACCTTATCGTCCTCTTCGAGCTGATTACCTGTGGATTCTAGATCTCGAATAAGTCCATCAAACTTAATGAAATGGTCTTGGAGTTTCTCATTTTCATCACATTTAAAAGTTAATAACTTCTCACATACAACCTTGATAGTGTGCTCTTCCTTTCAAATATATTTTTCAGTGAAGATATCATCTCAAATGCAGAATCGGCATTCCTCACATAATCTATGTGCCTATCAGTAATACATTGGACGATGATTGACTTTGCTCTAGCATCATTTTTCGCGACTTCCTGCTTCTGTTCGCTTGTTAGACCTGTTAGGTTAATCTTCTCCTCCACAACTTATCTACATTGTTTTTCCACCACTAAACACTTTAGCCGGAACAACCAGTTCGAAAAATTTCCATCATTCAGTTGTAGAATGGTACTCACAGAACTGGTCATGCTTCCACTCGCCATCTTGTTGGTTAGCGTCACTTGGGTTTTCCAATGAAAAACTTCTATTAATTTCCTAATACCAATCGTGAACTGGGCTCATAACCTATTGGGTTATGTGGAATGGTATTTAAAAAGAGTACACTGGTTTAACTGTATATTCAGTATCAAAAACAAAGTAAAAACCGAATTCTGAATTAACTTATAATTTCAGCTTCTTAACAGTCGTCTTTCTCTCTGAATGTCTGAGTGGTCAGAAGTGAAGCTTTCTCCCTCGGGTCCCCACCATAGAGTGAAGGATATCAGTGGAATGAAGATTTAATTCTGGTTTTTAATTAGTTTATTGGTAATGTTTATGCTTCACTAACACCTTCTTTTCAACCCTATTAAACTTAACCGGAAACTTCGCTACTTCATAGAACATTGACATAAGTTGGAACATAGAGTATTCTTTTTCTTTTATAATTGTTATACCAACACTCCTGCCCAATTATACAATTCTAAATACAAAAATCATTGAAAAAACAATGTGCATCATATTCCTCATCTTTTCAAATTTAGTCGAAGTTGTTGCTTTTGTGAGTATGTCAGCTAACTGTTCATCAGTAGATACATATCTTAAACAAATTTCATTTCTAGTTACACAGTCACGTACAAAATGATGTTTAACATCTATATGCTTGGTGCGTTTAGATTCTAAAGTATTAGCCATTTTGATACATGAAAGATTATCTTCAAAAACATCAATAGGAAATACATCAATATTCAAAACTTCTTTCAATAAATGAGCGCCAAATAAACATTCAGTCAAACAAGTAGATAATGCTACATATTCAGCCTCAGCACTAGATAAGGAAACTGTGGCTTGTTTTTTACTTTTCCAAAATACAGTGTTACCGTAAAATTGAATTATGAATCCAGTCATACTTTTTCGATCATTGATATTACCAGCAAAATCAGCATCTACATATGAAGTAAGTATCGCATTAATATTACAATTTTTAACATACATTAAACCATAGCTTTTTGTGTATTTTAAATATCTCAATAAAGTCTTTAGATATATCCAGTGTTCTTCATAATAGTTATTCTGAAAATGGCTAAAATATGATGAAGGAAAACTTATATCAGGTCTACTTCCCAACATGATATACATAATTGAACCGATCAATTCCTTGTAAGGTAAAGTTTTAGTATTTTCATTTATAGATAACTAGCAGACCCAACAGACGTTGTTCTGTATACACAAAAATTCATTCAATTCGATCGAGCCGTTTAGTTGCAGAGTAGATGAATTACCTGAATAACGACTTCAGCGCCATCTGTTGATCTGATGTGTGGTCATAAACATACGGGCATAGGCAATCCAAAATACATTCATTCAAAACATCCCTCACACTTCAGTACCTTCTCCTAGCTGCCTTGTGCCTACCTCAGAGACATTTTGATGCGATTTCATCTTCAACCTGCCATATCTTTTGATGTATTCATCATAATTGAATGATGTAAGAGGCAATTTCGTTCTAAATTAAATACTGGGTATGAACGACGTATTCCATTGGATAAGGATCAATAGCGTATTCATAAAAAATACTCACAAATAATGCATAATTTTGAAAAACATTCGGAGACCTTTAAAAGGTAATACCGAGTAAACCTTGAAAGATAGATATATGCTATCCCGGACTTTTTTGTAGAACTATTGAAGAGGTAAATTTCCGTCATACATTGTTTCCATGTACGTCTTACGGTTTTTGCAGCGCACCTGAAAATAGCTGATCATGGCTGATTTTGGTACTCATATTTATTATCATTGAAGTTATAGTAGGTTTCCTCGAATTTCTCGGGTGAAAAGTATAGCCTATGTTACTCAGGGATAGTGTAGCATTCTAAGGGTGAAAGGTTAATTAATTCTCTACAAACGCCCTATTGACCACTTTTTTCTAAAACCTACCGTTTTGAGCAGAATCCGTACCAACTTAAGACACCGAGATCTGAATAAGATCAGTTTTCAGAATATGAAGAAAAAAATGAACAAAAAACTTTCCAAATTCACGAATTATAAATGACATTCATAGAAATTTCCTGAATATGATAAAAATATTTTCATTTATTCGAAGTTTTTAATGAAACTTGAATAATTTATTCTCTATTAACAAATACTCGTAAATACTTAGCACTAACATCCATATTTATACAACTTCATTGATATATTCCGGGATCAACAAACGAAGACATCGAAGAAATTTCATTTGAAATAGTTAGTTGATTGCATTTTCAATGAAACTTGCGATTAATTGCATTATTCCAATCATTCCCTCGAGTTCTAACACTTCCATCCCGCAAATGCAATGGAAATTCTCCGCTGTGACGTCACATCTCGATGGGCGTCGGCATACCGGTATTTGTGTATATCGTGCTCGGAGACGCAATTCGATTTTGGTGCGATTTCATCTTCAACCTGCCATATCTTTTGATGTATTCATCATAATTGAATGATGTAAAAGGCAATTTCGTTCTATATTAAATACTGGGTATGAAGGACGTATTTAATTGGATAAAGATCAACAGCGTATTCATAAAAAAATACTCCCAAATAATGCATAATTTTGAGAAACATTCGGATACCTTTAAAAGGTGATACCGAGTAAACCTTGAAAGATAGATACATATATGCTATCGCAGACTTTTTTGTAGAACTATTGAAGAGGTACATTTCCGTCATACATTGTTTCGATGTACGTCTTACGGTTTTCGCAGCGCACCTGAAATAGCTGATTTTGGTACTCATATTTATTATCATTGAAGTTATAGTAGGTTTCCTCAATTTTCTCGGGTGAAAAGTATAGCCTATGTTACTCAAGGATAGTGTAGCATTCTAAGGGTGAAAGAATTATTGAAATCGGTCAAGTAGCTTATGAGTTAACTCGTATCAACGCCACAAACATACAAATCTTTCCTCTTTATAATATTAGTATAGATTTACCATGAGACAATTGTAAATTTGGTTGCATAGGAATTTTGCTTATTTTACAATCCTCCATTTTAAATGTATTTAACACTTTTTCAATAAAATCTCTCTGATGTATAAAAAAACCTTTCTCTGATTTAACAATAGTTAATCCTAGAAATTTCAATTCTGATTTGCCAGTTATATTTCTCCTTTCAAAGCATTATGTTAGTTTGATTACAACATGATTTAACAAATCAGCATTTTTGCAAGCAATAATTATATCATCAATGTGAATTAATAGTAGAATTTTATCCATTTTTCCATCATGAGTATAGTAAAAACATGGATCTACCTTTGATCTTTGAAAGTTTTGTTCAGTAAGTACACTGTGCAAACGTTCATACCAGTATTTTGGCGGTTGTTTAAGTCTGTAAAGCGACTTATTCAATTTGCATACGACACTTTCTTTGTTTTCGACACAAATACCGTCGGGCACTTCATGTACACGGGTGTTTTCAATATTCCGTTTAAAAACGCGAACTTCACATCCAATTGCACAATTTCAAGATTTTCTTGAACACTGTGACGTGCTTCCCGTCTCTACCAAACTGCGTTGCCATCGTTTACCTTCGGAAGTAGAGATCTCGGGCGCCACCTCTAGTTTAAAGTGTTGAGGACACTAGGGTACCCATAGGCGGTGTCCTATGGGGTCCGGGAGCTACTAGCCAGAGAAGGTTATGTCCAGGGGTCAGTTGTTCTTACCTAACTAAATATTCCTTAACTCTGAAAAATACTCAAATATTCCTTAGGAAAAGAAAACACATAATTATAATAACATCTTTATTCGGTAAACGGTAAATAACGGCAGTCATAAAAATACACGATGATATAATAAATACAATGTGAGGAAAGAGGGTGAGCGGGCGGTGAGAAGGTTGAAGCGGGATGTAACATGCAGCATTATGTCGGCGGTGAGAGCTCTCAGAAAAATAAACAATAGAATACATACAAGCGGTATTAAAAGCGGTAAAGATAGTCGAATGAGAGTGCAAGCGGAAAATTTATCAAGCAGTGGTAAGTAACGGTACGGAACGAAGGTT
This sequence comes from Propylea japonica, assembly GCA_013421045.1. Lineage (NCBI taxonomy): Eukaryota > Metazoa > Arthropoda > Insecta > Coleoptera > Coccinellidae > Propylea > Propylea japonica. The sequence goes on from CM024242.1 coordinate 86,670,910, forward strand.
CTAACATGAGCAAGTTCCTAACAAACAAATTCCCAAAAATGACATCCTTATCTACTGGCATACCCCGGTTCACAACTACAGCTATATTAACCATAACAGGGTTTACGGACAGGCGGTGAAAGGAAATTAGTGCGGTCCCAGGGAAAGTATATGCGCCGTTTCAAGCTAGCATACACCCACCCTAATGCTCTGAACCACGAGGCCCATGCACGCCTTTTGAAGCTAGGGCATGCACCTCGATATTCCGGAGCGGCACACGGTAGGGGAGGATAAAGGGAGGCATTTACAAGGCTGCATATGGGCCGTTTCAAGCTAACATACGCGTTCTTGCACATCGGAACTCCGGGATGTCATGCAGGCCGTTTCCAGCTACTACACAACCTCCGGGGATTCAAATGATGCCAGAAGGGCGCAACAAGACAGTGTATGGGCCGTTTCAAGCTAACATACACCCTCTTGCGGATTCAGAATTTCGGGGTGTCATGAAGGCCGTTTCAAGCTACTACACAAACCCCAGAAACTCGAACGGTGGCGGAAGGGCACAACAAGACAGCGTATGTGCCGCTTCAAGCTAACATACATTCTCTTGTCGACTCAGAGTTTCAGAACTTCATGCAGGCCTTTTGAAGCTACTACACAACGTCCAGGAACTCGAGTAATACCAGAGAGGATAATACAAGACAATATATGCGCCGTTTCAAGCTAGCATACACCATCTCGCAATCTCGGAATTCTCACAAGTCATGCAGGCCGTTTGAAGCTACTACACAACCCTTGCGAATTCGAGCGGCGGAAGGACGGGAAAATACAACAGGAGAAATACATTATAAATATCAAAGCCAGCAAATAAGAATTAAAACAATCATACCTAAACTGAACTTGCCCCTGCAGAACCCTCTGGTGGCACTTACTTCTGGACGGACTGGTCGGCTAGTACTTCTGGAGTAGTGGTCAGGTCGTTGATTTTAATTCGACTGACTTATTCAGCGGAGAATCCCGCATTTTAAACCTTTTGGACACGTGTGCGGTATCGAGAAATCGCGATCTAATTTGCCGTACATCTTCAGCGCGGAGATAAAATTCCCGATTTCCGTCAACTTCAATTGAACGAAACTAAATAATGATGGGAATTATTTTGCTTCGTTACAACACTCATTGCTAAGATGATTCTTATGCTCAGCATTCTGGCAACAGGTGAGTAGAATTCTTCTTCCAGATTAGTTTGTTGGCAGCCTCTGGCAACCAGTCTTGCTTTTCTTAAAACTTTTCCATCTATTTGTTTTTCACGGAAAATCCGTCTTGAATCTATGATTTTCTCGTTTGTAGGTGTGGGCACTATATCCCAGGTGTCATTTTTATTTATAGAACTCAGTTCTTCCTCTATAGCCTCTTTCCATCCCTGAGTTACAGCTTCTTCATAGTTATTTGGATATTTTTCAATAAATGTCTCTGCATTCAAAGCCATTGTAGTATATTCTTCCAAGTATTTTGGTTTCTTTCTCTCCCTTTTTCCTCTTTGAGTAGTATCTTCTGCATCTTGTTCTATATCTTCAGTTCTGTCATCTTCTCTATCATTCTCTGTACAATTTTCTTCACAATTGTTCATCTCAATTTCATAGAAATCTGTAACTTTCAAATCGGTAATATTTTTGTTTTCGACAGAATGAATTTCTCGCCCTAAAACTATCTTTTGTTTTTCAGGATCACATAGGCGATAACCATTAGAACAATAACCTACAAATATTAGTGTTCTCGAATGTTCACCAAATTTACCTTCAATTAGTTCCTTCGGAATATGTAAATATGCAATACATCCAAAAACTCTAAGTTTTTTCAGATCTGGCTTGTAGCCATACCACAACTCAGCAGGTGTTTTATTTTCTAAAGCTTTGGTCGGAGACCTATTAACAAGATATGTAGCTGTTCTAACAGCCTCTGTCCATAATTCTTTTGGTAGTTTTGATTCAAGTAATATATACACCTAGCTCTTTCAACGATGGTGCGATTCATTCGTTCAGCTACACCGTTCTGTTGAGGTGTATAGCTTATCGTAGTCTCAATTTGAATACCTTTTTCGGATGCAAAATTTTGTAATTCTTTCGATAAAAATTCACCCCCATTGTTACATCTCAAGCGGCTCATATTTTTATTGAAATGTGAGGTTACCATAGCTTCAAATTTCTTAAAATAATTAACAACCTCTGATTTTGATTTCAATAGATATGTTACTGAAAAATGTGTAAAATCATCAGTAAAAACTAAACAATATCTTTCTTCATCATAAGATTGTGGTTTCATAGGACCAAATACATCACTATGAACAAGTTCAAGTGGTCTCTTTGCTCTTTTTCTAGTTTCCTTATGAGGTAATGCAGTCTGTTTACCCATAATGCAACTCTCACACACCTTTTCATAATTCTTAGTATTTAAATTCAAGTTGATACCTTCTGCTAGAACTGTTAGTTTCTTAAGACTTTGATAATTCAAGTGACCTAATCTTTTATGCCAAAGATTAATATCTTTTTCATTAAGTTCTGTATAAGAAGCAAATTCTTCATTAATTAATTTCAATTTATAAAGTTTGTTCAACCTTTCAGCAATAGCAATAGTCTTATCATTCTTAGATATCATTCCAAAACTGTTCTCAAATGTTATTTCGAAACCTTTCATTTCAAGTCTTCTAACTGATAACAAATTTAATTCCAAGCCAGGCACAAATAATACATTATCTATTCTTACCTTAATTGTTTCTTTTCCAACAACAGTTTGAATTCGTACACATCCCTTTTCTTGTGCATAAAGGTACTGTCCTGATTTGGCACTACAAATCTTCACAGGCTCTCTCATCTTCTTCACATTTTCCATCAGTCGTCTATCATTGACCAAATGTTCTGATGCTCCGCTGTCGAGAAACAAACCTTGACAAGATTCTCCAGATCCAGTCATCCATGCATATTCTTCTTCTGTATTAGAATACTTCGCATCTACTTTGGATATTTCCTTGCTCTTCAAAAACTCTCGGCATTCATACCCTTCTTTCCACAGTGAAAACATTTGAAATCTTTCGATGCATATTTGGAGTTTTTCGCTGAAAATGCAACATTGTGTGGAGAACTCTGAGAAGTTTTTGTTTTCTTGTGAGAGTCGTTTCTCTTAACTTCTTCTTCTCTCAGACGATTCTTTACAAAAGCGAGTGATAAATTTTCAACTGATAGAGTTTCCAATGCGGTGACCACAGCATCGTATTCCGATGGCATTGTCAATAAAAAAGTGACAAATAGCATCATTTTCTTCAAGAGTAGCCCCTGTTTCTCTCAATTCTCTAGTGAGTTTATCAAATGCTAAAACAAAAACTTCTCAGAGTTCTCCACACAATGTTGCATTTTCAGCGAAAATTCCAAATATGTAACAATGCGTCTTCATGAATTTTACTTTTGACTTCATTGACTGAATCTCGACCATAAAAGTCTAAGGAGTATAATTTCCCTTCTGATTTTCCTTTCATAATCAATTTACGTTTGTCTTTGATAAGTACCTCATTATTTTCAAAAATTATTGATAATCCTGATGCTCCTAATTTAGATACAGATAGTAGGTTAATAGTTAAATGTTCACATTCCCATACATCTTTCATGGTTATATTTCGCCCATCGATGGTACTCAACTTCAAATCCCCTTGTCTTACAGCTTTTATACTTTCTTCTTGTTCAGCAACATTCAAAACACTTTTCGATTTTTCTTGCATTGATCAAAAATTTATAGAAATATCTATCAAATGATGGGTTGCTCCACTGTCTATTATGAAAGTAATTTTTTCTTTATTTGAGTATTAAGAATTTCCACTTGTTCTGCAGTCAAGAATGTGATTTCATCGTTTCCTTCAGCACTGTATGCCTGCTGTCTCTGACCACTTCTACAATCTGCTCGTTTGTGACCATATCTTCCGCAATTGTGACATCTGAATGGAAATTTATTTTTGTATTGACCATTACCTCTTCCTGAAGCTCCTCGAAAGTTTCCTTGACCTCTTCTATGATAATTTCCTCTGTGACTTCCACCAACGTTATCTGTGCTCTTGAAAACAGTTTCTGGTGCATTTTCCTGTGGTTGGTCTTTTTGCTGTCTGGCTTCCTCCATCAATAGCTTGCCTTTCACAAATTTTAGTCTTACTGTTCCTGCTTGGCAAAATAGTATATCAAGAGCAGTTGTGACATCTTGATAATTATCTGGCATAGCTGATAACAACTGTGAAATGACTTCTGTTTCTTGAATTGAACCACCATTGTTCCTTAGTTCTGTGACAGTTCTCTCAAATTCAATAATGAATTAATTCAGGAAGGTCTTTCCTGTGAATTTCATGTTTCTTGATGTTCTTTGTAATTGAACTTGGTTTGCTACTCCGGTTTGTGAGTATGTTGCTTTTAAGGTCTCTAAAATTTCCTTGGCTGTTGTTTTGCTTTCAACCATTTCTAGTACATTAGTAGAGAACCAAAGAGAGATTTCGACCGGATGTGACGTCACACGCCGTGGCGGTGCTTGGATCGTTGGCTAGGAGGTTTGGTGGGGTCATGGGGGGTCATGTCATGGGCCGGGGTCATGGGGGGTCATGGGTGGGTCGGCAGGGTCCAGTGGCGGGGAGCAGGGACCGGAATATAGATGTTAGTTTGTAATCATCGACCAGATGGCGTTGCTGGGTTTGGTTTAGTCATGGGCGGGGGTCATGGTGGGTCGGCAGAGTCCAGTGGCGGAGAGCAGGGGCCGGAATATAGATGTTAGTTTGTAATCATCGACCAGAGAGGAGTCCACGATGATCTGTGTTATATCATTCCTATTATTATTGTGTCATTCATCATATTCGAGCAATGGAACTGATATAGCAAAAGCCTATTTAATGAAATATGGATATTTTCGGCAATCTAATAATTCAGATATTGAATTGAATAAATTATCTAATGCGGTTAAAAAATTTCAAGAGTATTTCAACCTGAGCGAGCAGACAGGGGTTCTGAATTATGAAACGTTAAAGTTGATGTTGAGACCAAGATGTGGTGAACAAGATTTTCCACATCCTTTCAGAGTTGTAGAAAAATGGTCTAAAAATCAACTTGGATGGAAATTTATAGATGTTAGTTTGCAATCGTATAATATTGAGGGATATTTAATTGATAAGGATAAGGATATTAATGATCGTTTGGGTAATAAGTAAAAAAAAAACTCATTTCATCACTCTTTTATTTAAATTATTCTTATACATTTCAAAGTTTATTCGAAGTATCAATCCATGAATTATGTGTGTTATCGAATCCAAGCCAATGAACAAGGACTTTGTTTCCTTTACGTCGAAGAATGTTATCAACTAAATAAACATCTGGATACATCACTTTCTGTAGTTCTGCTTCATAAAAACCACCTTTTATTGGTTGATTATTCATGTCCTCTAGAAGATATGTGACAGGATTGGTTAATTGAACTTTGACTACTTTGAAAATTTCTGTAGTCCAGTTAGGTGAATAACCCTTCGAAAATATATGTTTAGCTTTACTAATTCGAACCATATCATTTACTTTCAATTTTCCTTTTTTGGCAATCTTTATACGATTATATCTAGTTTTCAATAAAGTTTGCTCATTTTTGGGATTAACATCGCAGGGTTTCATATTGATCGTTCTATGTTTTGTGTGATTATAATCATCTACGATTCCTTGTAAAATATCAATCCAGCGATGTGTTCCATTTAAACTGAAATATCTATAGAGTTTGTCCTTGATCGTTCTTATAACTCTTTCCACAATAGATGCCTTCATTTTAGAATAGGTACAATAGTGATTTATATCATTTTCTTTCATCAGAGATTCAAAAGTTCTATTGAAAAATTCCTTTCCCTGATCTGTTTGAAGATTTTTAGGATTGATCTTACTATCATTCAAAATTTCCTTGAAAGCACGTGTCACATCTTGTCCAGTTTTTGTCCTGAGACCTCTTGCATAAACAAATTTACTGAAACAATCTATAACTATCAAAATATATTTGAAATTTTTATTTTCCTTAGCATAAAGATCCATTTGAGCCAAGTCCGCCTGCCATGATTCATTAAGACCTTGGATTATTATTGAACGACGTGGGAAGTTTTTACGTGCAGGTTTATGTAGTTCCTGAACCACTCTCATTTTCTCCTTGGAATGCTGCATTATTCAAAATATTGTTGCTGTTGATGGTATTTCTTAATCCGACAATTATCTGATCATTGGTATTGAAAGCTTGAATAACATTAGCTTCAAAGGTACCATGCTTCTGTTTTATAACTGATATATCATTTTTTAGTGTAGTACAATTCAATTCCAATTGCTTCACCCTGAGATCTAATTTAGCAAAGTAATCTTTCAGAAGCAATGTCAATTTTGCGTCCTCACGCATAAATTCCTCCTTTATATGGATGAACTTACTTTCTACCAATTGTATGAATTTTTTCAGCTCTATATGAAAGTTGTCGAATGACAAACTAACACCTTCTTTGAAATCATAAAATTTCAAAGCATATATTTCATCATCAACATATTTTTTATTAGCACTATCATCATTCACAGTAGGAGTTTTTACATTACACAATTTGTGATTGGTGAAATCATAGTCTCCATCTGTAGTACGAGGAATCGGTAGAGAACTAGTTCGAAGATTTTTCAATTTACTATTGGCGTGAGATGAACGTCCAAACTTATCAAGAGACATGTTTGCACTTAGTATATAACCTCAGCTTCTCGAAGTTCTTCAACTATTGACTCGATTTCATTTTCAACAGATGTATTACCAGCGATTTTCGATGCATAGAGTAATCGGAACCTGTTAACGATTTCGTTTATATCATCCCAATAAACAAACTCGACTGGCTTATTGTTATATGTCATGAGACCATGTCCAGTTGATGGTCTGATTATTTTTAGATATTTATAACCTCTATTACCCTTCATAGCATTACCAGGTTGAAATTGTTTTCTATGAACATTTGTTTTTTCTAATATCTTTCCATAATTATTCATATCATCTTGTGTATAACCATTGGGGTCTTTTTTGAATATTAGATTGTAGAGTCCTGTTGTTCCAGGATATCTATCATTTTCAATCAATACATCACCAGTTTTCCCATCAAACTCCATAGTAGATTTACCTAACATCCATTTCGAAAGTTGTTTATCATATTTAGGTCCAAAAGTAGAATCATATTGTTGAGGTTCTGTGAATGCTGAATAGATATAATTTCTCACCTTTTCAGGATATTGATCTAAATAATCTTCAACAACCTCAGAATTATTCAAACTATGAATAAATTCTTCCGTCCGCTCTCATCATTATCATCTCCCCCAATAAAAACTGAATCATTATTATCAGTTTTTGATATAACAGTTTGATTGGGATCGCTGATGAATGACAGATTTTTCTGAGGATACTGTTCCATCTCAAATTTGACATCTGTAGATTTGTATTTACGATCTTGAGGTGTTGAGGTGAATTGTGGTATTTCGGGTTTTTTCAGAATTATTTTCGATGATGATATGTCTGTTTGTTTACTGAGCTCATCTTCAATACGTTTTAAACGTTTTGTTATAGGAGTATACAGCCTATCTAAAGTCTCATCTTCTTCAGATTTTCCAAGTTTCATTGCAGCATATTTTCTCTTTACACCACGAATAAGTTCTTGCAATTTCAACTTTCTATTTCTATCTACAGTATTGATCTTCATTTCAACATGAACCATATGGAACTGGCAACTAATCTTCTAGTATTATGTATTTATCAAATCCTACTCTATATCGACCATCGTTCAAAGTAAAGTCCTTAACAATCACTAAAAATCCAAAATTTTCATTCCAACAGAATGCACATATTTTTTTAAACATTTCATAATCCATATCAGGTGAAACATGCTCATCGAATATGTGACGTAGATTCACATCATCTTGCTTGAATATAACCAATATATTTGTATTATCTCTTATTATATGCTTTTTAGCAGCTACATATGTCTGACATAAAAATGCCACATCTATAGACTTATGTCTTCCCATAGCATAATATGATTTTATTTTATCTTGATTCTCACCTATGACATCATCAAATATAAAAACTGAATTTTCCTTAGCATCATTTGGATGAATCACTTCATCATTCTCCTTGAATTGATAATATCCCAAGCCATCAACCTTATTGAGTATTTGTTCTAATATCTGATATTTCGGTTGATACAGACTTTTTGAATAGATATATACGTTTTCAAAATGTAATCCATTTATATCAAAAAGTAGACTTAATAATGTATTCGACTTCCCACAACCACTAGGACCTGCAAATATAAATCTGCAACTATTGGGAAATAAATCACCATGTTTTTTCTTATCATTATGTTGTTCATCGAGAAAATCTAAATTTAATACGGGTAACACTGACTTATGCTGATTGATTCGCATCTTTCTTATTACTGATGATTTTTTGATAATGAGATTCTAATATAATGTATAAAGTTTGAAATTATTGTTAAACAGTCTACTATGTTATCCTTCGTTGGAGACGGCTTACTGAATTCATTCATCAATAAGTTACCAATTGAAATTCACATTCCCAGATATAATTTTTGTGGTACAGGTACTAAACTTTAATAAATATCAAGAATTCAAATTCCATGGAAAACTATCAGGAAGCAGTTGTCGACCTCATACATTCAATAAACCATATCTAGGTCAAATAACATGCGAAATTTGCAGATTTCAGCAACTCTGGAAGGCGACACATGACGAAAACTGTGTGTCGTCACAAATAATATATAAGCTGTACTCATTTAATTCTCGACAACATTTTTTTTTTTATTACAACCCACCGCGAGTGTGATCTTGAGTAGTACCTTATGTAAGTATGCAAATTGTTTTCGATTATTATCATTTCATGATTATTTTTTGATTTCAGAAAAAAAAATCAATCATGGATTTGGCTAAAATTAATGCGATAACTACTCTTTCAGCAAACAAACCTCGTGTTTCTTTGAATACGTTAGAGGTGAATCGCATTTATAAAATATTGGATGCTAGGCTAATGAATACCCAATTCGGTGAGGCCATACTGGTGGAACTAGAAGAAAACTGCGTGTTTCTCCCCAAACGAGCTACGGACTGCCTAAAAGAAAACTTACAACAGTTGAATAGTTTGGATTGAAGTACATCGGATCAAAACAACTTCCAGGAAACAAATCAACACCTTTATTTGAAATCTGTTAGTGGAAGTAATGGCTGAGGTATGTGACATCAATTTATTTCATAGAGCAATGAAAATTCTTGTTCATGAGAAAGATCCATCGTTAATTAGCGATACCTCATGCCAAATAACCACCACACCCTACCTTGGGATCATTATAATATATTAGATTAATTTATATGTCTATTTAGTTTGATGAAATAGTGAAATATATTACACAAAGAACTGATCTAGGAATGAAGTTTAAAGAAGAATTTCCAAGAAATATGAAGATGCAATGAAGATACCTACTAATAGATGGATGCTGGTTGGAGATTTCGTATCATATTTACTAGGCCTTCTAAATGAATTCGTTGAAATTGCAATTTTTATACCAGAGGATGATGCATTGGATTACTTTTTACGAAGTGGAAAACAATTTGCATACTTACATAAGGTACTACTCAAGATCACACTCGCGGTGGAGTTAGAATAATTTATTTACGTCAAAACTTGTACAAAAAAAAAAAATAAAAAAACTGAGATATTTTCATTTCATTTTTATTGTTCACAACCTTGGTGAGTATGATGCGCACTTGATAATAAAAGAGCTTGCGAAGCATGGATCTATTTCTCTTCTGCCTTTGAATAAGGAAAAATATATCAGTTTCACTAAATTTGATTCGAAAACAGAAATACAATTTAGATTTATCGATAGTTTTCGTTTTTTAAATAGCTCTCTTGAAGATCTTGCCTCATATCTTACAATAGATAAGTTTACTGAGTTGAAAAAACAATTCAATAGTTTTTCGAGTGAGGAACATTCGAAACTTTTAACTAAAAAAGGTGTTTTTCCCTATGATTATATGGATAGTTTAGATAAATTAAAAGAAACATGTCTTCCGCCTATTGAAAAATTCTATAATCAATTGAATTATGAAGGAATAACCGATGAACAATATCTTCATGCTCAACATATTTGGTTTCTATTTAAATGTCAAACTATGCAAGATTATATGTCTCTATATCTCAAAACTGATGTCATGATTTTGGCGGATGTATTTGAGCAATTTAGAAATAGTAGTATTAAAGAATATGAATTAGATCCAATTCATTATTACACTTTACCTGGCTATACGTGGGATTGTATGTTAAAAATTACCAATATTGATTTAGAAATTATTAAAGATATTGATATGTTACTGTTCATAGAAAATGGAATCAGGGGTGGTATAAGTCAGTGTTCAAATAGATTATCTTATGCTAATAATAAATATATGGGTTCAAAATATAACAAAAATGAAATAGAGAAATATCTTTTGTATTTAGATGTAAATAATTTGTATGGCTGGGCAATGTCACAGTATCTGCCATATGGAGGATTTAAGTGGGTAAACACAAACATTGACATTACTCAAATACCTGATGATTCTCCAGAGGGTTATATTTTAGAAGTCGATCTCGAATATCCTCATCATCTTCATGATCAACATAGAGACTTACCATTTTGCGCAGAAACGATGATACCACCCGGTTCAAAGTCTCCCAAATTATTAACCACTTTATTTACAAAGAAAAACTATATTCTTCATTATCGAAATCTAAAACAAGCATTATCACATGGTCTTGTACTTAAAAAAATTCATAGAGTTCTTCAATTCAATCAATCTGCTTGGCTCAAAGTATATATTGATAAAAATACGCTATTACACAAGCTGCTCGAAATGATTTTGAGAAGAATCTTTTCAAACTGATGAACAATGCAGTGTTTGGAAAAACAATTGAAAATATTAGGAAACATCGAAAAATAAGACTAGTTAATCATTGGCATGGTAGATATGGAGCAAAAAATCTAATTGCGAGTCCAAATTTTAAAAATAGAATGATATTAGATGATGATTTAGTTGTAATTGAAATGAAAAAAACATCACTTATATTTAACAAACCAATATATGTAGGCATGTCCGTATTAGATATTTCGAAATTATGTTTATATGAATTCCATTATGACTATTTTCTACCCAATTTCAATAATAATTGTAAATTGAATTATGTAGACACAGATAGTTTAATCTATGAAATAAGTAATCAAAATCCATATGAGCAAATCAAACTAGACTGTCATACTCGATTTGATACCTCCGACTACCCTGAAAATAATTCACATGGGATTCCTCGTGTAAACAAAAAAGTATTAGGCAAGATGAAGGATGAAAACAATGGTTCAATAATGACTGCATTTGTAGGTTTACGATCTAAAATGTATTCTTTTTGTATTGATTCGAAAGAAATCAAGAAAATCAAAGGCATCAAAAAAAACGTTGTCAAAAAATTATCGTTTGATGATTATGTGCACTGTCTATTGAATGATGAAATTAAATATATTAAACAAAGGAGTATCGTTTCAAAACATCACAATATGTTTTCTGTTGAACAAGAAAAAATTGCTCTCTGCAGTAGAGATGATAAGCGATACCTCATGCCAAATAACCACCACACCCTACCTTGGGGTCATTATAATATATTAGATTAATTTTTATGTCTATTTAGTTTGATGAACCATTTCTTGTGAACCTTGGTAAAGCTGAAATAGTGAAATATATTACACAAAGAACTGATCTAGGAATGAAGTTTAAAGAAGAATTTCCAAGAGAATATGAAGATGCAATGAAGATACCTACTAATAGATGGATGCTGGTTGGAGATTTCGTATCATATTTACTAGGCCTTCTAAATGAATTCGTTGAAATTATAATTTTTATACCAGAGGATGATGCATTGGATTACTTTTTACGAAGTGAAAATGGTTGGAAATTACAATCATCACCCTTATCTGAATATTCTTACAATTTTAAGAGCATCCATAATAATGACTTCAAAGTTCTACTTATGAAACAATATTTGATTGTAACAAACAATGTTGTAATTGATATATTTTGTTATTTAGATTTACTTTTTGAATCACATGTTGTAAAAAAAGGTCTACATTTACGATCGAATACTCTGATTGATATCAATTTTGGAAATGACAATTTTTACGTTAATTCTAAAATAAAAGTGATACTTGAGAAATGTAAGAAAAAAATGTATAACCCATTGTCTCTTAAATACATGACTTTGTGTAAAGTATGTTCCAAACTACTTGTAGCATATGACATTCTTTTTTTCTTTAAATTGAGAAATGTTGATTTATAAATGATTCCCAAGGTTCAATAAAAATGAAATGAAAATATCTCAGTTTTTTTATTCATGTAGCGTTCTTCCACAACCCGTTCACTGAATTCAAATAATAGATTTTACTTTAATTCCAAAACAAAAGTGATAACTTGAGAAATGTATTGTCACTTAAATATATATGTGTAAAGTGAGTTTCAAAATACTTGACATTTTCTTTAAATCGAGAAATGAACTGTACTATCTCAGTTAAAGATACTTGAGAAATTTAAAAGGAATTGTACAAAACATTGTCTCTGAAATATATTACTTTGTCTGAAGTGAGTTTCAAAATACCTATAATACATGACATTTTTTCTTTTAATTTAGTAATGTCAATAGATGATTCAATAAAAAATGAAATAAAATATCTCAGTTTTAATTTGATTCAGATTTTTTAGAAGTGATGAATGAAAAAATGTCTGTTTTTCATACCATACCGAGGAGTGTGGTAATATTGCATTAGCTTTTATTCTTAAAAATAATAGGTGAAAGGAAAAAACGAATTCTGTTAAATATTTATTCATATTTTATGAGATAAATAAACCTTGTTTTACATTTAAGTTTCTTAAACCTAGTAATATTATACAATACACTTAATACTCTTAATATTAATAAATTATAAGTTCAGTCTTCATTATTGCACTTTAGATGTCTTGTAACTAAAGTTTCTACTTTTGGTAGGAACGTGCATACCCACCGCAAAAGTTCATCGCAATTGTTCATTGTGCACATACACTCATTTAGCGTATGGTTCAAACATTGGGGGGTTTTTTTCACAAATTTCGGAGGAGTCCATCCGAAGTTCTCGACATCTATTATTTGTAAGCATCTATCCATAATATGATTTTTTAAAAAATGGCACTTTTGGTGTCCATTCACGTACACTATGTCATTTTCTTTCAACACACTTCTAATTACCTCACCTACTTCGCGATAGTCAATTACTCCGTCACTATATTTAAGTCCATGATGGCGCTGCTCCAAATATCTAACTGTTTTTCTATCTGAAGAAGTTAGATATTTGAAATTTTTCAAAGGTCTCATAATGAAATGAGACGTTTTCATTCCACTTATGAACGATATCTCTTTAGCACAGAACGAGCCATCTACCATGAAACCTTGTATATCGCAAACTACAATATTCATTATAGTTGAGTAATCTTTTTCACTTCTTCAGATAGTGGTTTGTATTCTACTACACAATCATGCACTATGACACAGTATGATCTTGTATTTTTCGGGAACCCTCTTAAGGATTCAATCTCTACTTTCACATCGTTTCTTGAACGTTTCATCACGTCTGGAGCAATCCAACACATGCAGCGCTTTTTGTTTGAATTCATCGAATGAAAGTAGAGGAAATTTTCTCTTACACCCATAACTGTATGCAAAGTTTATATAATTTTGGAAAGCTTCAGCATAATCATTCTGATCGAAATTCAAATGTAAATTTTCTTGTGGAATTATGTCACTATTTAGAAGGGCACGTACATCAGATATATTTAGATGATCGAATAGTGTGGGATCTTCATCAATATTGTTTTTCTTGTTTGTTTGGAAACAGCAAATTATGTATCTAGGACATTCAATTTCTGTCGATGTTTTTACTGCCCAAATTTCTTTAGTACCACCTGATGGTAATGATGGTAGTTCATGTATTTCCCACTTTCTGAAGGGCATTAAAATAGTCTTATTAGATCTAATTGCATTCAACAAATCCATTTTTAGAACATCATTAGGATATATATGTTTAACCTTGAGTTCGATACTATCAATGGTAATTTTACCTGCTGTACTATCTTTAGTAGAACCATGAGTAATTTTTATTGCATTGTTGTCATTTTGCGATCTTACTAAGCGGAATGTCTGTTTTCCGCACATCGCAAACTGATAATCTTTGAAGAAATTGAATAAATGTTGAACTGGTATTCTGAAAATAAAACTTCCATCTGTATTTATGGCAGGATTATTAGGATAGTTCCAACTTGATATTTGAAGTTCCTTTGTATTATCATCTTCATAGCATAAATATCCTCTTATTGTTGATATTATACCAGGATCTCTGGCCATCTCTACTTCTGTACCACATAATTCGTATGATATGGAATCAAAAAGAAATGCTCCAGCGTTATTCACAAATTTAACTTCACCAGTACCTTGAGTTCTTGTTAATTTACCTTTGATAATGATTGCAGCATCATACATCAGGAGCCAACAATCTGGTCGATTTACTGTGATTTCAATTGCATCAGAGTTATTGAACGACTTGATGAATGGAAGATATGTACGACTCTCAACTTTTACAATTGATTCATCTGTGTTTATGGGTTGATAAATATCGAAAGCGTGGTTGGACATTATAGCCGATTGATTGTAGAAAGATTAAATTCTCGTAAGAGAGACGTTTGTGTGACGGTGGTGATGTCCTCTTGACGACTGATGCTTTTTGGGATGATGGATGATCTTTAAATGTTGTGAATACTAAGACCATCGTTTCAGTTCCAATCTTATGATTATTTCTTCTCCTTGAAAATTTAACAAATCACCGTCTTGATCAACTGCTTTCAATGTAATATTACGTATTCGATACGTTGTTAGAGGTAGGTATACCAAGTTGTGTGGTACTTCATCAATAGCAAATCCTGGATCGGAATTCACTGCAAATTCATAAAGTGTATGAGATGGACGCTCATTATAAAATGATCCTTCAATCAGGTTGCATTCAATATTTATAGTTCGAACTTTGATAATGTTCACTGGTAAATCTGATTCATGAATTTTTCCTGGTTCAAGAACTCTCTTCGAAAAACCTAATAAGGATCCAATAGAATCGTCATGGGTGAAATCAATTCTCTTATTCTTATGAAATATTTCACATTTGAGGGTATTATTATTCGGTCTCAAGAAGAATGAAGATGTTCCTTTCTCAGTTTCATATTCATTTTCCAGTTTAGACCTTATAAATGCTTCCATATCTGATATTTCATAGGTTCCAGTCGGTAGTTGGAACGTACTCTTCTTCCCTTCATGTGATGAAATATAAAATTTATTGTATTTTTGTACATTGGGTATCGTATTATATGAATAAAATCCAATCAGTGCTAAACCATAATTGAAATCCCTGTTCAGTTCAATAGGAACAGGAAAATCTACTGATAGAATCGATGATCGATCTTTTAAAGTGAAGAGCAAAGACATGACTGAACGAAATAACACAAACTCAGAATATTTTATAACTGTATTATCCAATCAGAAATTTCAAGCACAAATAACCACAATTAGAAGTATTGAATTTTTGATAACAATTCCTATTATATTTTATTGTACAACACTTGAAATATTGGATAACCTCTTTAGGAGGTTTAAGATTACCAAAACTATCAAAATATTCAACATCATTTCCTTTCTTCTTATATGCTACCCAATGTGTTCCAGGTCCCTCGGATGAATCTAAATTGACAATTCCACTTTCATTCTTTTTAGGTATTTTCGGTAGTGTATTCCTCATGAAAACACCTCTGAAATGTTTTATCCCATAATGTCTTGCAAAGTCATCAATTTCATAATCATAGAGAGCTCTATTGGGTAGATTATTCAGTTTTTTGATTGTTTTCTCAGATAGAGTCCAAATCCACGCTTAGATTTTTTTATGAAAATACCATGTCCAATAGATTCCATCACTTTGTTATGTCGTTGATCTTCTTCCAATTTCTTCTTAGCATTCTTAGCATCGATGACAGTTTTCGCTACAGCGCTTGCACCACCTAACATTGCTCCTAATGCAGATAGTCCTGCGAATATAGGTATGAGTGGGAGAAGTCCTCCAGACTTCGATTCGACTGGAATAATGCGGGGGATCCTTATTTTACTTTTTCCCCCAGCTTTCTGAACTGCCTTTCGAGCTGCCCTAAGTGCTATCAGCGATGATTTGTTTAAGTCATTAACGTTTGATTTCATCAAAATTTTATGAGTTGGATTCAAAACAGAACTCTTGAATGATTTTCTCTTATTATTTGTCTGAGATCCCATACCCATTTTTCTTTTCATTTTCATCGCTCCGGTGACTACTAATGCAGCACTTTTTTCACCAATTGAAGCGTCTTTGGATTTAACACGTTCCCAAGCTTCGTCTTCGAGTATCTTGTCAGCAGCGTGTCTCTCAATCAAAGAATTGCTTTCAGAATATGCAATGTCGTGCTTTTTACAGGAATCGTCTAGCTTATTAATACCCGGATCGTTTCTAGCTAATCGTTTTTCGAGTTTAGTACCTGGACCACAAAAATTATATGCGGGAATGTGCAGTTCAATTGGTAACTTATTGATGAATGAATTCAGTAAGCCGTCTCCAACGAAGGATAACATAGTACTGACTGTTTAACGATAATTTCAAACTTTATATATTAGAATCTCATTATCAAAAAATCATCAGTAATAAGAAAGATGCGAATCAATCAGCATAAGTCAGTGTTACCCGTATTAAATTTAGATTTTCAAATTCATAGAGTTCTTCAATTCAATCAATCTGCTTGGCTCAAAATATATATTGATAAAAATACGCTATTACGACAAGCTGCTCGAAATGATTTTGAGTAGAATCTTTTCAAACTGATGAACAATGCAGTGTTTGGAAAAACAATTGAAAATATTAGGAAACATCGAAAAATAAGACTAGTTAATCATTGGCATGGTAAATATGGAGCAAAAAAATAATTGCGAGTCCAAATTTTGAAAGTAGAATGATATTAGATGATGATTTAGTTGTAATTGAAATGAAAAAAACATCACTTATATTTATATGAGCAAATCAAACTAGACTGTCATACTCGATTTGATACCTCCGACTACCCTGAAAATAATTCATATGGGATTCCTCGTGTAAACAAAAGAGTATTAGGCAAGATGAAGGATGAAAACAATGGTTCAATAATGACTGCATTTGTAGGTTTAGGATCTAAAATGTATTCTTTTTGTATTGATTCGAGAGAAATCAAGAAAATCAAGGCATAAAAAAAACGTTGTCAAAAAATTATCGTTTGATGATTATGTGCACTGTCTATTGAATGATGAAATTAAATATATTAAACAAAGGAGTGTCGTTTCAAAACATCACAATATGTTTACAGTTGGGTCGCCTTCCGGAGTTGCTGGAATCTGCAAATTTCGCATATTATTTGACCTAGATATGGTTTATTGAATACATGAGGTCAACAACTGCTTCCTGATAGTTTTCCATGGAATTTGAATTCTTGATATTTTAATGCGATTTCTACTGGATATTTGTTCTATCTAAAAATCGAAAGTTCAAGATTATTTGATTTATGGTTGGGTGAATAATACACCTAGAGGCGTCAAAATAAAACAATATTTTATTCTATTTATATTTATTAACATCTGACAACACCTTCTTTTCATAATAATGAATACACTCAAGCATAGCATAAGATTGTACATAGGATGAGTTGATACAGAATGTTTTAATTATATCAATAGGATTTTCAAATGAATGTACACATTCTAAAAATTTACAATAATATGATTTGAAATGTAATTCGTTCAACATTTTGATTTTATTAGCAATAATAATATTCAATCTTAACATTTCAGCTACTTCAGCTTCAGTAAAAAACAGGAAAACTTTATTCTTAGAGACGCCCACTATTTTAGCTTCTGAATAGTTCCATACTGAAACATGTAGATCAGTGAAATTTGAACATGTTCCATTGGATTCTATCAATTCGATGAACGTTTTCCATTCGAATTCATCCATTGATAACACTAAATTATTACTGGAAATTAATACTGCTGGTGAAAATTGTCTCCCTTTGCTGAAACCACATTGTACCTCATATGGTCCTATGGTAAATTGTGATGATAAAATCAGATATTTTTCGTTTTGCACTTCATTTTCATAATGATGTAAAATTTTATTCAGCTCTTCATTATACCTATCAGTGTTGGAGCACATTCTGAATCAGATGTTTTCTATAGACTAACTTGAAATTTCACAGATTCAATCATTAAGATTTGACCATTTCTTTTTCTGCGCAGAATAACTTGCGTTTAATATATTTATACACTAATTGAATTGTCATTTGGTCCTATATTTCCAGCATGATCATCATTTAATAAATCTCCTGCCATACCCTTATCCAAAATATTCTGAATATTTTTATGACATATATTATTCTCTGGATCAAATTTGAAATGTATCCCATGATTATCAAATTCTTTCAACAAATAACATATTATTGAGTATTTACCGCAATATGATGCAAGAAACATCATTTCATCTACGAATAAATGTAATGGCTTATAATAATTCCTTATAGATTGTTTATCATACTGATTTTGAAGTGTTTCTTGATCCAGTTCTCCATATGAACCACGTAATAGCATTTGAGCATTGACCATATCATACATTTTTAGATTTCCATAATTAATCATAATATAATATTTCAAATCACTTAATGACAATTTGTCTTCAGTCATTGATGAACAAATATCATTGATGAATGCATCATTTTTCTGTTTATGATCAAATACTTTCTTGATGATCTCCTGTGGTGCTCCATATTCAACCAAATCGTTGAAAATATTGTTCGGAATGAAGAGACCTAAATCTAGTAGAATTCTTGAACACTTTGCTACATCATGATACAAAACAGCGAAATGAAGTTCCTCACATAGATAATTATAAAACTTCCTAGCCTTATTAAACTCGTAAACTTCCATTTCTGCAATATTAATAGTACTAAGTGAAGTGCGTCAAAAATTGAAGATTTATATGTTTGCTCTTTTTGTGAAATGACAATCCTGAATTATATACTCATCCTCAGTGGTACCCCTCAGAAATTTCCATCCAAGTTGATTTTTAGACCATTTTTCTACAACTCTGAAAGGATGTGGAAAATCTTGTTCACCACATCTTGGTCTCAACATTTTAACGTTTCATAATTCAGAACCCCTGTCTGCTCGCTCAGGTTGAAATACTCTTGAAATTTTTTAACCGCATTAGATAATTTATTCAATTCAATATCTGAATTATTAGATTGCCGAAAATATCCATATTTCATTAAATAGGCTTTTGCTATATCAGTTCCATTGCTCGAATATGATGAATGACACAATAATAATAGGAATGATATAACACAGATCATCGTGGACTCCTCTCTGGTCGATGATTACAAACTAACATCTATATTCCGGCCCCTGCTCTCCGCCACTGGACTCTGCCGACCCACCATGACCCCCGCCCATGACCAAACCAAACCCAGCAACGCCATCTGGTCGATGATTACAAACTAACATCTATATTCCGGTCCCTGCTCCCCGCCACTGAACCCTGCCGACCCACCCATGACCCCCCATGACCCCCGCCCATGACATGACCCCCCATGACCCCACCAAACCTCCTAGCCAACGATCCAAGCACCGCCACGGCGTGTGACGTCACATCCGGTCGAAATCTCTCTTTGGTTCTCTACTTACATTGTCTCCAAGTGTATTGACAATCAAATTTCTGGCCTTAACGTCATTCTTTATGAAACTTTCCCTACGAGTTACATCTGTTCCACTTGGGGGGTCAATCTTAATGGTATCCAATACTCCATGATGTTCTAACAATAATTTCACCCTGAATTCCCAGTTCGAATAGCCTGTTCCATCAAACTGTTTGATTTGATGCTGTATTACGGACATTTTGATGGTTCTTATTAATTTTAGGTTACTTACTCGTGCGTCTTTTTACTTCCTGCTTTTCCGTTGATATCTCCAACTAAAGTCTGGGCGCATAACCTGTTGTAGCTTGAGAAGTACGATAGAGAAGTAAATCAAACCAAAATGCAGTTCCAATATTATATTGAATAATAACTAAAAGACAAAAAAAATATTCCACATACGAGTTAATACAAAACCAAGCGATACGTCAACGTCACACCTTACGCGCCTATATTGTTAACATAAAATAGACTGAGATCACAGAGCACATAAATTGTTTTCTTCATCAGAAAAGTCAAATGTTAATTCAGTTTGCAGTTTCGGATAATGGATTTAAAGGATAATTGTGCAATTTGTCGTGTTCCAATGTTGAGAAATGCAGTTATAAAATTGCATCCATGCCAAAATTTATTGCACCTGAAGTGTTCTCTGCCGATGAATTTGAAGGACTCAGCTGATACAACTTGTCCCATTTTTCGTACTCCTGTGATGAGCATTGACAGTATCCAAAGAAAAAAATATAAAAAAAATACACGAGAAGACCGTCAAAGGATTGTTAAATGTGCTAACAACGGTGAAGACTGGGTAACATTAGCGAAAACATTGGGTGTGAAATACAAAACGGCACATCATTGGATTCGGTCTGGTTTCATCGACACGAATGGAAAGGAGGAATAAAACCTAAAAACCTTACTGATGAAGAAATAAACCCAATCATCCTATGGTTGGAGGAAGACTGTTCCTTAACCCTCAAACAAATGAACAGCATGATAATGCAACATTTTCGGAAAGATGTTGGTATATCTACTATAGGAAATTATTTAGAGGGGAAACTATTCACACTAAAACAAGTACACTATCAGCCAATAAACATGAATAATATGGAAAATAAGAGGAAACGGGCGAATATGTACGATCCTTTATTTCATATATTCAGCAGGGAAAGCAAGTCGTTTGCATAGACGAAACGAATTTTAACTTGTTATGTCGAAGAACAAGAGGACGGTCCCGAGCTTGTACAAGAGCCATCCAATATCTTCCAGCGTCAAGGGGCCAAAATGTGCATTTGATTGGGACGATGTCTGCAGCTGGTGTAGTAGCAATGGAAAAACGAAGAGGCTCATTCACAGCGGATTCAGCAAACGAATGGGTGAGGGCTTTAATGTAACAGTGGCGAAATATGGGGAACCAGCTGGAAGATTTAGTAATAGTTTGTATGATTGGAGACTGTTGTCAACAAGACAGCAGCAATACTACTACGGTTGAGCCCTTATTCAACAATGCTGAACCCAATCGAACTTTTATGGTCAAAAATCAAGACCAATGTGAAAAGAAACCTTGAAATTTCTCCCTGTGTGCCATCCCGAGTTCATGAACAAAAGACTCACATATCTGGAGAATATAATTGACCAAGCTAAGGAAACGATAGTTGGGGGTGATTGTGCTCGAGCAGCACAGCATAGCACTTCCTTCCATGTTAGTTTTTTGAGCTAAGCGTTAATTGTTGAATTGTGAAATAAAGATTATATATTTTCTTCTGAATTTATGTTTTCTGAAATAAAATTGACCTTTTCCGGTATAAATCTGTGTATATCCTCCTGATTCCTGATGTCCAATGTATTGGACATCGAGATTTTATTAGATTTTCTGACGAGTACGAAATTTAGGTTTACAAAGAATATGTAATATCGATGTACGTGTCACGCGCGCAGCTGAAGAAGAGCTATGATGAAGTGTTGCGTTATTCCTTCACTACATAGTATAAAACAAAGTCGCTTTTTCTGTCCCTATGTCCCATTGTATGCTTAGATCTTTGAAACTACGCAACGAATTTGGATGCGTTTTTTTTCAATAGATAGAGTGATTCAATAGGAAGGTTTATATGTATAATAACATCCATTAAATGGGGGAGAAGTACTGTTATTTTTGATGTTTCTAATGTGATGTCGTAAATAATCGGATATAAAACTTATGAAAGTCAAAGCAGCGCGGGGCTTTCGGTTTTATCGGTTGGCGTTCGTGCTCGCTTCGGGAGAAGGGGGCGTGGCCTTTTACATCTGAGCGCAGCTCAGTCGCGTTATTTGTACCCCTGGTACCGGCCGCCGCCCGGTGCGACAAGAGCGTGCCTATAAATAGCGCGTCTGAGGCCGGGGTGTTCCCTGCTTTCCTGTAGCACTTTGAATTTAGCAACGATCGGACGCGTTTTTTATATCGGAGCTTTCCAGCGAGGAAAATAGTAATACTTAGGTAATAAAAACATGCTTTTCAGCGCGACAACGTATCAGTAATTATAAGTAAGTTACGATAAATAATTGTTTGATAGTAGTTTTGAAATATACAGGGTGTCCCATTACTCGACGTCAACCCGGAACAGGGTGAAAAGGCAAGTAATACTGGTTGTCAGAAAAATATAAAAAAAAATCTAAGTTGCGTGATTTCAAAATAATGCGCATTTGAAAAAACACGCAAAATTCCACACCCTGTGTCAGTCTTTTCGCTCCTGTTGCCACAAATATCAACTTTTTCCAACTTTTTTCTTTGCCGTGTAACCTTGAATAATGCTTGTCTAAACTGTAATTCAAATTTTGATAGCAGCTGCTCTAGGTTTCATAAAAATAGGGCTTACTTCTCAGAAAAAAAATTCGAAATAAACAATTGTCTAGTTTCAACTGACTGTATTGAAAAAAAAATGTACTACCTAGGTTTGGCATTTTTTTTTCAAAAGTTGACGCATTTAGTAAGGATTCCATAATGGTATAATACTTGTTTAATTGATTGCCTTTGAATACACTTTTTCGTTAACTGCTTCCCAGTAATAAAGTCCGGTGAACGGGCCGGCCACGAGATTGGACCAGAACGTCCGATCCATCTTCCGGGAAAAAATGTTACCAGAAAAAAAAAATTCCAGAGAAATTTCTCCGGATAAATTTCTCCTGGAAAAATTATTTTCTCTGGAATTTTTTTTTTCTGGTAACATTTTTTCCGGTAAGATGGATCGGACGTTCTGGTCCAATCTCGTTTCTGAGAAGTAAACCAAGAGCAGCTGGTATCAAAATTTGAATTACAGTATAGACAAGCATTATTCAAGGTTACACAGCAAAGGAAAAAGTTGATATTTGTGGCAACTGGAGCGAAAAGACTGTCACAAGGTGTGGAATTTTGCGTGTTTTTTCAAATGCGCATTATTTTAAAATCACGCAACTTAGATTTTTTTTTATACTTTTCTGACAACCAGCATTACTTGCCTTTTCACCCGGTTCCGGGTTGACGTCGAGTAATGGGACACCCTGTATATTATATTCTATTCTGAGGTTAATTTTTAAATCGCACTTATAGTAATTATAAGTACCTACATAAGGGAGATAAGATTAGATTAAATAAAACCATAGTTTATGGATTGCAATTTTCTACGAGTATTAAGATCTCGATTAAAATTTACAGTAGATCAATTTAATATTAGGGAAATTATTTTCAAAAATCGTGATTTAAGGTGAGATATGTAAGTTCAGAAAAAGTACTTAATAAAATAGGTATCTTTTTTTGTTGATGATTGTTGATTTTTTTTTTGTTTTTAGTCGCACGAACAGCAAATTATTTTTTGAGTACTTTTAATTCAATTAAAATCGTTGTTTAAGTTGAGGTATTTCAGTAAAAAAAAAGAACTGAATAGAATAGGTCTCTTTTGTTTTTTATGATTGTTGATTATCTTTTGTTTCTAAATGGTAAGAATTTAGATATTTTTTACTGCGGCACATCACTACATAGTATAAAACAATGTCGCTTTTTCTGTCCCTATGTCCCTTTGTATGCTTAAATCTTTGAAACTAGGCAACGGATTTTATTAGATAGAGTGATTCAAGAGGAAGGTTTATATGTATTCTAACATCCATTAAATAGTGGAGAAGTACTGTTATTTTTGAGGTTCCTAATGTGATGTCGTAAATAATTTCATTTTTTCCGCTTACATTGCAAACGCAGGCTGAACCCTACGAGTTTTATCAAAATAATGTACTAAGTATTGTACACATTGAAAAGGTTTACAGAAAAGTCCGTGATGGTATATGTCTATCCCTTATGGATAACCCACAATAACTTTTTTTGTCATTTACTTTTTACGACAAGTAATGGCTAATTTTCGAAGCGATTTTAACCAATCCAGAATTTATCCTTAACCAATAAAATAGATTGAATACATTGTTCATTTAATATAGATCTATATGGCATTTTACAACGTATGATTTAAGAATGAGAATATTTTCGAAGATATTGCAGATTTTAAAATTGCGGGACGTAGCGTTTGCGGCGGTACCGACCGGCGGCCTGGTGCGGGAAGAGCGTGCCTATAAATAGCGCGTACGAGGCACCCGTGCGAAGCCGTTGCTAGTTATATGAATATAATAGTGATGTAACGAATGTCATATTTTATACATTCGCGAATGCGAATTCGAATGCAAATGTCTGCTACTGACATTCGCGAATGCAAATGCGAATGTAGAAGTGTTCAATAAGATAAATAATTTTTATTTTTTTAGAAAGAAGAATGTATTATGTTTGAGAGTTTATACATTTCTTGTTTGTTTAGATTATATTTATAATTTAATGCAGAATAATATAGTTTTTGATTATTTATCATATTTTAGAGTTTCATTCAAGATGATAATTATTTAAACATTTTAAAGTTATATGTATAAAGAAAGACTGATAAAAGTTTCTTAGATTTGTTTTTGTTAGTTTCAATTGCACTCAATTTTTGTGTTATAAGTTTTTTTCTGATATTCATATTCGCAAAACATTCGCAGAAATTTTGCGGATGCGAATGCAAATGCGAAGTTTCAAAAATATGCGAATATCCGCGAATGCGAATGTGAATGCGAATATTCGTTACAACTCTAGAATATAATGTTCACGATTGATTGTAGGAATTGCTTTAATTTTATTTTCATTTTTTCATTCGATCAATATCTACCAGAGGCAATCCTTCCTTGCTCTATGACTCATTCACCACCCCTAACATGTCTCCAAAAAAGTTCTAACAGTTGTGTCGAATATTCGAAAAATGCTCGAACCAGATCGTTCAAGAATATCAGTGACTTTTATACCATATTAAACCGAATTTCCAAATATTGCAGTTATCTCGATTTCAGTGTGGTCTTGGGACTGAGGAGAATAGACCGTATTTCAAATGAACATTTCTGCTATATGTACATATGTGTACCTATGAATTGAATTTCGAATGACCATTTCCAAAATGTATGTATGTATGTAGATTACAAGTGATGTTTTCTGAAATGCAATTGATGATTTCTGAAATACAATTCACTAAACTTTTTTCTTATACGCATCTCTCGGGAAAAGACTGAGCTTATAACGCCCTTTCAAGCGCCCCGAGATGAATTAAGAAGAAATCGGTTTGTGCGTGTCTTAAACTGCTGTAAGTTGTAACCAAGGGGGAATACATCTTGAGGTAGGGTATTCCATAGCCTTGCAGTTCGGTAAAGAAAAGCCTTCTGATACACCGATGTCCTAGCTGTAGAAAGATGCACGGCAAACTGGTGACTATTATCGGCTAGCCTTGTTTGTCGATCAAATTGAGCCCCTGGTGGAATCATGGAGGCAATGGCAGCAGAACACCTTCCGTGGTAGTATCTGTAAAAAAAGGCATAAGTCTCCAACCTTCCTACGGTGATCGAGACTATGAAGGTTGGCAGTTAACGTTGGATCGTCTATTAGGCGCACTGCTCTTTTTTGAACGGAATCAAGTAGGAGTAATGAGTGCTTAGGAGCTGAACCCCAAGCATGAGAGCATTATTGCATAGCTGGACGCACTTGAGCCTTGTAAAGTAATAAAAGCTGCTTTGGAGTGAACAATTTCCTCACACGAAATAGATAGCTGAGTCATTGGTTGGTTTTATTGTTTTATTGTCCATTATTAGTTGGGGTGCAACTGTCGATGTTTTTCTTGTGAGCAGAGTAGCCTGGGTCTTAGAGGCATTGAATTCAGCCAGATCTGAAATACAATTGACGCTTTCTGAAATACAATTGACTGATCTGAAAAACAATTGACGCTTTCTGAAATACAATTGACTAATCTGAAATACAATTGACGCTTTCTGAAATACAATTGACGCTTTCTGAAATACAATTGACGCTTTCTGAAATACAATTGACTATTCTGAAATACAATTGACGCTTTCTGAAATACAATTGACTATTCTGAAATACAATTGACGCTTTCTGAAATACACTTTTAAATGTTGTAGTTTTATAATACTGATTTCTTTTGAGATTATCACTCTGTAAGCAGAAAAATGATCATTAAACTCTAAAATATCAATTTTTTTGTGGCAAAGCACACATACTTGTGCTCATTAACGAGAATTGTCTCAATTTGAGCAAATTCAGGAAAGACGTTTTTTTTTCAGTTTGTATGAGATCACCCTCTCTATAAATTGTATTCGATATTTTAACTGTTTTTGATAATGTTACATTATTTTTTACGAGCTGAGCTAAAGAATCTGGGTCTGTTTGTTTAACGCAATCAGAAAGAACAATTTCACTTCAAAATGTTTAATACGATCATTCATAACATCAAAACTGAGGGTTTTGTCAGTGAATTTATACAATATCTCAACAATATCAAATAGTCCTATGCCTTCGAAGATATCATGAGCTATATCAACACTAAAATTTTTAGTGACATGAAATGAAGAAATGGAATTGAAGATACAAGGCTCTTTAATTCCCGTTTGAGTGACATACCCTTTCAAATACATATTATAATTTTCTACAGTTCGCATTTTGATTAAATCTTCTTCGAGCAATATTTCCGCTTCTTGTCGTGAACACTTACAGAAACTACAGAAATAATTGGCTCGAAAACTTTCAACAAAACCAGACAAAGTGTTGAGAGCCAAATTATACCCAATAATTAAAGCAAGTTCCAGAAAAATCTTTTTTTTGTATTTTCTATTTGGATTTTAAACCCTTCTTTTGACAACTTTTGCAACTCTAATATCAATCTGGAAAAAATCTTGTCTGTTCCAAATTCCTTCAGATCAGAAGTATGGAAGAGTTGACACAAAAATATGTTTTCAAGATAGCTCTTAAAGAACAATGGAATGCAAGGTATGGAATAATAAATACAACCCAATTTGTGGATACCACTATGGGATCCCAATGGGTTTACAGTCTCATAGTCATCATAGTAGAGAAATAAAGGCAACACTAATTCATTTTCAGTATGTAAATCTACCTTTTCTCTCCAAAATTTGGTTTGGACAATATTGTGTATATTGGGATCATTCAGTGGAGACTGTATGTATTTCGTGATGGTATGAAAAACATCAGGAATTTGAAAAAAATTTCTTAAAACTTTCGAGATCGGTATGAACTGGCTTGTGTTGTTTTTACATATAACTTTATCATCAATAGTTTCTAAACGTTCTCCAACAATAATTTCTTCTGGAAAAACAAAGTATCCTGAAGCTTCCAAAGTCTTAAACCTGAGATATTCTGAATCCAAATCTTCAAAAATATTTTCTAAAGCATGAAAGAAGCTTGAAATTTCTTGTTTGAGATCAAATTTTGCCAAAACATTTTTTAAAATTGTTAAAAGTTCTAAAAGCATTTCTTTCATAAGTCTGATGATAGTTTGAACATGTTTTCTATTTAATGTATTGTCTGCATAAAGATTAGCAATGAAGATTAGCACATTACGATCAATGGAATCCTTAAACAAATCAAAATTATATTCATCATCCTGATTTTTTGAAAAATTTCCATCAGTTGATGGAAGAGTTTCATTCTGTTCAATCTCTTGGAGGGTAATATTTTCATTGGTGTATTGAGTTTTATTTATAACAAGTTGAGAATCTGCAAGGTGTACTATATGTTTACGATTCACATGTTGCCTGAATGATTTAAGAGAAGAAAATATTCTGAAACAATCAATTTCACCACATTTAATCTGGCTAGGATCATGACATCGATGCTCTAATTTCAAATGGAGCATCAACACCTTCAGACTACTGAGAGAATAACCACAAGTCAACATTATGCTAATATTTATAATTCAAATAATAACTTCAAACCTTCAAATTTTGCACAAACTTATTGCACATTAAGTTTTCGTAAAAAATATGTGAAAGTAAAGAAATATTATTTCCGAACGATTAATAAAAATAGTCCTATAGAAAAAAACAATATTAATCTACGAAAACTGCACTCACATCAAATGATTCTTAACATCAGACAAGACACTGGCTGTTGTAGAGTATTTCACTTTTGAAGGAGTATTAAACACCAACTCCTGCACAAAGTTCCAAATGCTCTTTCCTTCAGAGGGATATTCAAGATTTAACGTTTGGTACAGTTTATATAAAAGTTCTATGCAACGAGTGCAATTCTGAATATCAATCTTGTATCTGTTCCCGAAACAGTAGATGAAAAATCTGATCTCCTCCAACTCAACAATAGCAAATCCAAAAGGTTGTAGGGGAAGGTCACCCTTGTCTAAGAACAGTTTCCTTCGTTTAATTATCTCCTCTAATTCCTCTTCATTCTGAAAAAGGAAGCCATGCTCAATATTCATCATAATGGTATTCCATGACTAGTGTTTAATGAAATTATGATTAGTTATATATATGTAATTACCTTAACCACAAAATAAATGCTATCTTGCACCTCTGTTCTCGATGGCCTCCAGTGAAAATTTTTTCCCTTAATATTAGAAGGGGAAAACAAATAGGCCAAATGACTGAAGGCTTGCGTATCTGAATCTGTGGATATTGAAATACAGGATAATATATAATATTTCAATAGTAAAATATGGGTGATTTTCAGAAAAAATTACCAGATGAAAAAAAAAATTGAAACCAACCTAGTTCATAGGAGTTGAACTCTTTAGCCACCTCAATTTTTCGTATTTCCAATTCCTTCAAAATGGCTGGAAATACCTTAGGCCACTGAGAATAAATGATATCTATCAATGTAGGCAGAATGAACATAACTGTAATACATTTTATACAAAACTGCAAAAATTAGGATTTGTACAACCAATTAACCTGTATGAAGTATTTTTTGCGGAAAGCGAGGAAGTCATTGAACTTATTTCAGAATTCCTAAAAAAATCGAAAATTAAGTTGTGAGGGAGAAGTAGTTTAATTTTGGTTATTTGTTGATATTAACATTATGTATGATCCCATGTGATGTCTATTTTATGTTTCCTAATGTTGCCCTTTCCTATACAGGTCCAGGGAGGGCGTCTTGGGGAGATTCCTAATAAATAACAAATTAAAAGAAAAAACACTGTGATCTGGGCACATGCTTTGTCGAGCCCAATTTCCTCTTTTGCAAGAGTAAAAGAGGCATAGACGAAACAAACAAACAAACAAGCGCACGACGTTGGAGTTGAAGTATTTCTCTCTATTATATTTT
Source organism: Propylea japonica (assembly GCA_013421045.1). Lineage (NCBI taxonomy): Eukaryota > Metazoa > Arthropoda > Insecta > Coleoptera > Coccinellidae > Propylea > Propylea japonica. Next base: position 86,700,493 of record CM024242.1, read on the forward strand.
CTGTAGTTCTGTGCTTGGTCTATTTATTCTGCGTTCGTTATCGTTAGCTATATAAGTTCTGGGGTGCTATTCTTGACATCGTTCGCAACTTTGCGCATACGCACACTTACGAACGGCTATTTGCGTATACGCACTAGAAACGGTATTCTTGAGCACTGTTCGCAATGATGACCGTTCGCAACTTCAATTGAACGCGGCAACAATGCAAAACTTGGATGAAATGCAACACAGAATACACGAATAGCATCCTGCGCTGATGAAATAGCCGGTGGTGATTAGCAAACGACCGTTTACTGATGTGGATAGTCGTTGAATTTTAAATTTCAAATAGGCTTTTAGAGGTTAGTTTCATTTATATTTGTTTTAAGTGATATTCGAGATTGCAAATTATAATGGAAGGCACCAAGACAGAAGAAGTACAGAGCAAACACAGTTATTGTTAAAATTAATGAAGAAAATTTCGGAAAATTGTCCGGATTCCCCACGAAAAATGTGTAAATTTTGTGGTGTAACTCAAATATACTTATTTAAAAGTTGTGTAGGCGGTGTATTGAAAGAAAGGACATCTTACAAGAGGAATATGCAAAAAAATCATAAATTCTCAATAATTTTCAGACATAGCATGACATACATATGCTGAATTATGCTTAGAAATAGTAAAAGGAATCTCTGAACACGCTCAAAAGTACTTCATGTTTCAATCAAAAAATATCAATTCGAAGAACCTTCTATATCGTTACTAAGAACATTTGCACAAATTGACAATCAACTTTCACACGATTGTATCTTTGCATAAGTTTTTTATGATTTCACAAATGCTAACATATATTGCAAATCGTCCATTAACCATGTCAACCCTTAAATATGTCACTACATAAATCTCCATCTTATTTCTGGCACGAAAAAGGCACTTCATTTCGTATGTGGTTGTCAAAATTATGGATTCAACATTCATAGAACTCGTTAAATATGACTCATTTCGATGGTTGCGCCGTACGCACGTCTACTGCGGACGCTCAATACCGTCCGTTGCAAAATGCGAACGTTCGCACGGTATTCGAACGGTAAAGAATACCAAAACGTCCCTTCCATTCGCAAAGTCGGGAGTTGCGTACGACCTTTAAATTTACGAACGGTCAAGAATAGCACCCCTGTGCGTTAGCGACAAGCGTATTGTCTATTCCTTTTTTGATTCGTAGCAGTTAAAGTTTATTTAATTGTGTTTGAGTTGTGAAGTGCCTATTGAGGAAAGAAATTTTGGTAAACCGAAATTTTTTATATCATTTACTGTAAGTAAACTTATTCACCCTTTTTTATTTTAATTGTTTTTTACTGGAACCATGATTCAATTTCGCGTAGTGTTTAAGTGATGTATTTACTCATTTGAAGCATTGAAATGAAGACTTTCTTCTCAATTACTGATAGAAATACTCAACGGTCGCCTATCCGTTACAGTGACCTTACACTCGCAAAGGGTCATAAAAAGTCCAACACATTTCCTCAAAATCTATTTTGTGCTGTCATAGTTTATTTTTTTATCTCCTTCTTTTCCAATGTGACAAAATGGTTTCTTTTCAGTGTAAATGAAAAATAACTAAGTCATATAAAAATAGAGAAAAGTTGAGATCGAAATATTGGCAGAAAGTGTTTAAAACAGATTAATTTGAAAGATAAATTCTGATGTACTTTTGAGCGCTCCTTCTCCTTGAACGATTGCCATATCACAAATGTCTGTAATTTTCGAATTTGGAGCCGAAAAAGGTCTCAAACGATAGGGTTCTACTCCCTGATGATGAATTCGTGGTCAAATTAGGGATGGTCGAGTATTTACGTAACAGGTGCCGGTCGCGGAACAGTTGAAACAAGTAGGTATGAATTTTGAAAAATACCCGTTCCAAAAGTAACGTCTATACATTACAGTTGTTAGGCAGCATACTTGAAAAATATCTGTTCTCACTTCTGAATAATCTAAATACAAATATTATTCTAGTGAGAAGTGTTACGGCGTTACAACTTAGATTACCCATAGTTTATGCCTCTAGTAGGGGTTCATCACGCAAAAGAGTGTTTTTTCAATCATCCCAAATTGTTATTTCAATTTTAGTTATGTTATCTGTGACGAATATGACGATAATAATAATTAATTTATCTTATATGAGTATTGTTTTAATTTTCAAAATCATCTAAAGGCATTATTTTTTAAATGACATAAGCGTGGTGAAATGATTATATTTGGCTGAAAATGATCCAAAACCACTTGGTTTGCCTCGATAATTTGAGATCAAAAGTGTTTCTAATATTCTCGAGAAATATCGGTTTATTGATGAGTCACAGTAATACTGGCTGTTATTGTTAAGCTTGGGCGTGACTCAGGTACCTGGAACTAGGGATGGCTGATACCAACTTCGGTAACAGTAGGTATATTATATGTTCTGTGGGTAACAGTTACGGACTGTTTCTGTGACAGAGACGTACCTGTTCCAAAATACTAGTCGTACTTGGTACCAGTTCCAGCTTTTGATGTCGATGTTCCAGGTACCTGTGTTACGCCCAAGCTTTACAATAACAGCCAGTATTACTGTGACTCATCAAGGACCCGATATTTCTCGAGAATATTAGAAACACTTTTTATCCCAAATCAACGAGGCAAACCAGGTGGTTTTGGATCATTTTCAGTCAAATGTCATCATTTCACCACGCTTATGTCATTTAAAAAATAATGCCTTAAGATGATTTGGAAAATTATCACAAGAGTCATATAAGGTGGATTAAGGTACTCTGAAAATACTTAATTTAATCGATTTGTATTATCGTCATATTTGTCACAGATAACAAAACTGAAATTGAAATAAAAATTCGAGATAATTTATTTTCAAAAGAAATTCGTAAATCCTGGTTACAATTTAACATTGGATTCCAAAGATATGGCTTTTTCACAATCTGGCACTTACGCGTATGTGTCATTCCGTTGTCAACAAATCGCCGCTATCTTACAAGCCTAAACCAATGGTTTAGCCAATTCTGTCCGTTAGCACAATAACTTTCGCAGGGATTGTCTTAGAGACTTGAAATTACAGGGTGAGTTCGGTTTCCAAATGTGGCCATAGTATACACTCAACCATAGAAAATTCAATTGGAATATTGAAAAGAAGAATAGAATTTTTACATAAATGAAGATTGCTCATAATAAGCCCCATGCAAATTTTTTTTATTTGGAGATTTTACAGAATGCTGGAGCACGCGAAGGGAAACAACAACTAAATCGAGTCAAAAACTTTCCGAAGCGGAAAGAAAAATAAATCGAGAATATTCGAGTAGCTTCAGCCAATTGACACGTCATTTTTTAGCGCGCTGTAAGATAATGCATTCAAATTGGAGCCACATATTCTGCAAATTTATAGAAGTGAATAGTAATTCTAAGTATTATGGCTTTTTATTTTATATTTCAAAACTAGCAATTCTGACGAATGTTAACATTTTCCATCAGTGGTGAGACCAAAATTATTGTATAAATTACACGACCTACCGTTGTTTCACAGGATATTCAATTGAAATTAATTTAAAATTCGATTTTCAAGATCAATTCACCATAAAAATGATAAGAAGAAGAAAAATAACTTTTCTAGGGTATCAATGTAATATACAATTGAACAAAATTTAATCCATTTTGGATGAAATTTTTTTATCGCTTTACACATGTGAAAAAAAATTTGTTAGATTTTTAAAAAAAAATTTCACAGAAATTCTTAGTAAATTGTGTTCATTCAGAAAATAAAATTCAATTACCGTTACTTTGAGTGTTATACATAACTTACCACACTCACAGGAATCTTGCTCAAAAATGACGTTAGACACCCTATGGCCGCGTCCGCATAGGCAGGAGGCTTGCATTGATTTCAGGAAGCTGAAAATTTTTTTTAACCCACATTCAGGACACCATCCTAACTGCATAGAAAGATATGAATTTTTCAAAGTTCCGGAAAATATTTTTGAATCTTTGAGAAAATGCGAAGTTTTTTTATGATAATAGAATGTATTTTAATTGTACCATGCAGATAAAAATTACAAATTATTTGCCCAAAAAATAGTAAATAGATATTGAAACGTATAATACATACCTACATAAAATGCCTATAAGCTCTTAGAAACTTTTTGATTATATATATGCATTTACAATAAAAAAATACAAGGAAATATTAGGACTTGATTCAACACTTGACATTATAGAATTTTTTTCTCTGTAACAAATTTTTTTTGCGTATTTAGCGATTTCGTAATGGGGAAGTTTCACTGTATATAAATGTAAAATCTCCGCACGATCTGATAATATTCTAGAAATTATTCAAAAACTGAAATATGTAAAAACTTGACAATTAAAAAATTAAACTCTATGGTTCTGATGAAAGTTTGCATGAATATTCGGTATATCAATGTTCATAATCAGAATAAATTTCATTATAATCGGATATTTTGTTATGGAAATTGTATGAAAATTCTTCTTTTCAATATTCCAATTGAATGTTCTGAGGTTCAGATTATGCGAAACTATTGAAATTTTGCATGAACATTCAGTAGGTATATCAGTCTTCACTCACAAAATTAATTACACTCGAACCGAATATTTTGTTATGAAAATATGAAGTTCATTCTTTTTGATATTCAAATTGAAGTTTCTATAGTTTTGTGAACACTTTGGCCACAAAATTTTGCCCTATGCACAATTCGAAAATTACAGACATTTGGGCGAAAAGATATAGCACTCGTTCAAGTAGAACGAGCGCTTCGGCCGTAAGCACTATCTTAACTAACTTTCGAAAAGATTGTGCTAGGGACTTGAGATTTTTCGGGGTGAGTTCGGTTCCCAAATGCCGCGGTTAAGTTCGTTAACCAGCCAAATCGTACTGAGTGTTCTATAAACTATGGCAATTAAATTATATTTTCACCTCAATATCTCAGACAAAACGAAACCCATCAAGATGAAATTTTGCAGCCACGTTCATAATGCTCATAGTAAGTCTCATCCAAAATTTGGCGGCTATAGTGTTTACAGAACCACAGAAAATTCAATTGGAATATTGAAAAGAAAAATATTCACATTTTCATAATCTTATTCGAGTGAATTTCGATGATATAAGTATGTTCAAGCGAAATTTCAAGAGGATCGTATCAATAGAACCTTAAAATTCAATTTTTTTGATTGTCAAGTTTTTACATATTTCAGTTCTTGAAAATTTTCCATAATATTATTCGATCGTGCTAATATTTTGTTTTTATATAGTTCAAATCAATGTCAAGTCCAATACAAAATTTTGAGGTCATAGCCCTCATTGCTCCACCAATGAACGACAGCTCTGAAACAAATTTTTTTCATCAGAAACTTTGAAAATGATTTGCAAATTGTGATTGAAGATTGTTATAATCAGACTATCATACTTTTACTGATTATTATTAACTAGCTGACCCGTGCCCACTCCGTTGGGCCTAATGTTAATAATCCTTCTTTAGTACAGAGTGTTATGTTTTGATTTCTAACTGCCAAAAAAGGGGGTTATACGCAGGTTCAGTTTGTATTTGCATGCTAATACAAAATTCGAAAGTAACTCTGTCTGAAAGAAAAAACATTTGAGGGATTTGCGGATAAACGAATTCCATGAGGACCAAGTCACGGGATAAGTAAGTTTGGTAATGATAATTTAAATCGTTCAAACTTCCTGTAAACTATATTGGATGTAATGTTATCATTTGGTAGCAAAATATAATATTGTCTATCAGGAGTTCTAAACCGAGAGAAGCCAACATATAACTGCCTATGGGAAAACACGGCTTTCTCAGGTCAATGCCCACCAGAGAGAACGTTTGACCTTGGGACACGATCACGCTAGATTTCCGCGGGAATGAGGTATTTTCCCGCCGTAAAAAATAGCCTGTGTCCGTGCCTAGGATCCTATCTTTATATTAACCAAGTCTTATAAAAATCCGTTCAGACGTTAAGGCGTGAATGAGGTAAACTTTTAAAACAAACGATTAAAAATCACTAACTTAATTAGTTTTCTGCCTACTGCCTACGCCTTAAGTACGATAGCATGAATATAAATAGCCCGTATCCTTTTCTAGGTTACTATCTATCACCTAACTAAATTTCATCAAAATCCGTTCAGCCGTTTAGGCGTGATAGAGCAAAACTCCCATCAAAAACCCTAAAAAGATCACTAACTCAATTCAGTTTTATCTGCCTACTTCCTACCCCCTAAGTACGATGACGTGATCATCTATTACCTTACTAAATTTCATCAAAATCTGTTCAGCGCCGTTGACGTGAAAGAGCAAAAGTCCCAACAAAAAACTAACTAAAAATCACTAACTCAATTTAGTTATCTGCCTACTGCTGCCTACATCCTAAGAACGATGGCGTGATTATTTATAGCTTATGACCATTTCTAGGTTATCATCTATCACCATACCAAATTTCATCAAAATCCGTTCAGCCGTTTAGGCGTGAAAGAGTAACAGACAGACAGACAGAGTACTTTTTCTCATTTATAATATTAGTATGGATAAGGGAAATTCACGAATCCATAGATTTGTAATTTCGAAAGCAGGTATCTTTATGCTTTTTTGAATTTGAAATGCCTCACCCATACGCCACATACCCCTCAACTTTTTTTTTCCAAATGGGCGTTAATGGATTGTGCTACGGCGAAGATTTTTCTTAATAATTCTTCGTGCAAGAATTATTGAAAAGTTGGGTTCCTTTTTTGGCTCGCTGTATAAACACTGAAATACTGCTACTATTGAACTTTTAGACTTTCAACAATAACATAAAAGTTTGGTTAATATATTCCAGGGTGTTGAAAGGATGAAAGAAACGATGAACTTCCCAGATAGTACCCAAGAAAATTACCTCGCTAAGATAAAACACTTTGAAGAAAGAGAACAAATGTTCAAGGTTCAAGGAAGGTCTTGCCAAACTTGAAGAAGATGTGTCCAAATATGAACACAAGATTGGAAAAAAATAGCTTACGAAAAAAAATCCAAAGTACAGATACTCGAGAAAAAATAGGAAGCCTACGCGTAGAAAAAAAACATACAAGCGTCAGGTGGAAAAATACAGGCGGTATGTGGACAAACTTACTGAAGAACTCAGAAAGCAGACGAAAAAATGGCAAATTACAAGATTGAGAACAGGTCCATGGAGGGGGAGATACTCGAGAATGAAGTACAAATCACACTGCTTAAAAAGGAGTTGTCTGAATATTTGACACAACAGAACAAGTGTAGACAGAACAAGCAGAAAAGCAAAAATCTAGTTAATGAATTGGAGGTAAGTGATCTTACTCATTTGAAAAATATTGATAGATGAATGAAACAGTGAAAAAATTTTAAAAAAATTCTAGAAACATAAATCTCGAAAATGTAAAAAAGGGAAAATTCTATAATTCTAGGGCGGATTCGAACCTAAGTTCTGTCCTATTGTCCTAGTCCTTAATACTCAGTGTTTTCGGTTTTTCTATCATTTTAGGAATGATGAAAGAACTATAATCGGAATACTATAAACACTTTGTTTATCGAATACAATTTAACAATTTATTACTCTGGTTACCATAGGAATGAATAAAATCAGATATAGTATATAACATTACTAGCAAGGTAAGAGGGTTTTTACTGGCGAATGGAGGATATAATTGACGAGCCGCAGGCCAGTCAGTTACCTCCTTGAGCCAGTAAAACCCGTTACCTTGCGTGTATTGTTTTATATTTTATTTGTTTCTCGTTTGTAAAAAGGTGAGATAAAATCCAAAAAAATCTCAATAATTTGTCGCAAATGTCGTAAGCTATTTATGATTATTTATGACATCGGAAAATTATGACAACTGTCAGTGGCTTTACGAGAGGGAAGTCCTTCGAGAATATTTGCTAATTTCTGACGAAAGGCCAGATCCAATGAAACAAGGTATGATTATCGTTTTTTTTAATACTTTTATAACGTTTATTACTAAAAATATTCGTTCCAGGAACGATGAAATTAGAAGGATAAATGAAATTAGAAGCAAGTACATAAAAAGGATAGCGAATAGATACGAATAAAACAAGGTACGAATATCGTTTTTGAATAGTTTGAGAACGTTTATTGAGAAATACATCTGTTCCAGGAACTCTGAGATTAGAAGAATAAATTAAATTAGAAGCAAGTACTTGACAACTTTCAATGTAAATAATACTACTAACTTGTAAAAGTTTTACAAGTTAACTGTCATTTTACAAGTTAGTGACTTGAAAAAATAAACTTCCTTGATTAATATTGTGTTTTTTGAAACTGACGTTTACAATGAGTAACAAATAAAATTCTTATTAACACTCCTACATGCGCAATAGCAATACATCCCAGTTTTCACCCCTAAAAATAGTCTACAATAAACCAACCGTCTGATTTCCAATCCAATAATTTTTTTTAAATATATATTTTTCCTCAAACTACCTAACTGTTTACAATGAAAACCATTCAGTATTGAATTTCCTCACAATAACTATTTACATAAAGTATTCTAACTTTTAGACTTCATTTTTCATTTTCACAGAATTTTATTATAATAATAATAATTACTTCAATTTCAATTTTAATGCTTCTCATCTTTGGAATACCAGATCTTCTCCTTCATGAGAAAATTGAGTTACATCACTTTGAAAAACTTCAACTGTTTGATTAACTTGCCATTTCACTACACGATTTGTATTAAGAATTTTAACTAAAAATGTAAATGGTGTATGCGATTTTAGTATTTCTGTCTTTGTTTTTGTAATTTTCTTCTGATAATTCACCACTAAAAACTATATCTTCCACCTTGAATTTATCTGAATCCATCTTTAAGTTGTCTACTTTATATTTACTGATTTGTTTAATATTGACATTTGAAGTTGAGTCTGACCGCAATAAATGTAATTTCATTTTAATATCTCTATTGAAAATGACTTACGATGGAGTTTCACCAGCTTTCGAATGAATCATGTTTCTGTAGTCGAACAGAAATAACATATTTAACATATACCTATTAAATAATGATTAGAATTTTTTAAAACCAAAGACAATGGCTGCCGCTTCTTTATATAGAATTGCCTTATTATGTAATTCATTTTTAGGTATTATCTCTGACGGGAATGCAATAGCCCATTCTTCGCCATTTACAAATTTGTGGGATAAAACGCACGATAGTCCACAATATACAGGGTGTCCCGGGAAGAATGCGACAAAAAAATACCATGAATCAAGTACATCAGGGAGGACTCTCATCAAGAGGTTTTAATCGTTTGAGGTCCTTCGTTTGGAATATACAGGGTGGTATTCAAAGTTGAATAACTTTTGAACTATTGGACCGAATTATTTCAAATTGCAAGTTTTGTCACCCTTTACGATTGCCATCTTTCAATATTTCAGAAATTGGAGAAATCAGATCCGGACTAGCAAAATTTTGGACTTTTTCTATTTTCATGAATATTGGAAAACCCTGTACGTGAACATTATGTAATGTAATTCAAAATCTCTGCTTGGCACGGTCATACAGGGTGATCAAGAAGTGAGCAAAAAACATTACCTCATGAGTGAAATTTCAAAGTTCAATAACTCTCGAATTATTGGACCGAATTATTTCAAATTTGGAAGTTGTGTCATTCTTTTTGATTGCCAATTTTCAATATTTTAGAAATTGAATATAAATAATTTTAGACCTTTTCTATTTTCATGAATATTGGAACACCCTGTAGGTGAAGACTATGTTTTTATTTCATTTTCGTAACCGCAAAAAATCAATTGATGAGAAAATTCAAAATCTCTGCTTGGCACGGTTATACAGAGTGATCAAGAAAGTGAGCAATAAAAATTACCTCATGAGTGAAATTTAAAACTTCATTAACTCTCAAATTATTCGACCGAAAGATTTCAAATTTGAATGTTTTATCACCCTTTACGATTACCATCTGTCAATATTTCTGAATTTGAATAAATCAGATCCGGACCAGAAAAATTTCAGACATTCTCAATTTTTGTTGATAGTGTATCACCCTGTACGTAAACATTATGTTTTTTTTTTCATTTCAGTAACCATCAAGAATCATATAATGAGAAAAATTTAAAATCTCTGCTTGGCACTGCCATACAGAGTGATCTAGGAACATGAACTTATAAGTTAAATTTCATAGTTCGAGAAATCTTTTTGCTCACTTCTTGATCATCCTGTATGACCGTGCCAAGTAGAGATTTTGAATTTTTCTCATTGATTGATTCTTTGTGGTTACGAAATTAAATAAAAACATAGTGTTCACCTACAGGGTGTTTCATATTCATGAAAATAGAAAAAATCCAAAATTTTTCAAGTCCGGATTTGATTTCTTCAATTTCTGAAATGGTGAGAGATGGCAATCGTAAAGGTTGACAAAACT
>CM024242.1:86711023-86755254 GCA_013421045.1 Propylea japonica
AGCTATACCTTCTGGTAACTTTTTATATCTGAAAACTGCTTTTTCGGTTAAAATAGTTAACGGATATCTACTACTTCCATCATCAGTTATTGCATGAAAGTAGGTTTCAAATATATCTGTGACCATTCAGAACCTACTGTTAGTTTGAAATATCGAATCTTTTAAGGGTACATGATGACATTCACTAATTGTTGATTAACAGTCAATTCAAAATTTCCGCACAAACTCACTCCTTGCCCTTCAATGACGGAAATAAAAGGAATTGTAACTAAACGATCTTTTTCATCACATACTTTTTTCTCAAAGCTAATGGTACCTACATGATATGCTTTACTTTGAACTTACTTAACTCCTTCTTTGAATATAAGACTTATCGCTTTACATGCATAAACACCTGACATTTTTGCTTGAAAAATGTTTCAATTTCATCATGGTTATCTATAATATTTGTAAATTCCATTTTTTCAAGAATAATTGGCCATACCCGAAGGATTTTAACCATTATTGCTACCAATACAATTTTTACCTTTTCCTTCCATTACATGTGCATCAACTTCATAATAATTATTTTTAAATTTTACCGTTAACTTAATTTCTCCAATAACTTTCAATTTGGATCTATCGCAGTTAGTTAAAACAATAATTGTCTAGTAATTTAACTACTTAATATGACCAATATTCCGAACATTCAAGTTTGGATAGATTTCTTTGATTGTTTGAAAGATCTGCCAGAATTATGTAAAGTAAAATACGAAAACCGAGACATATAAAGAAAGTGTGTCTAAAGCGGAATGGGGTTGATTTCTTTTGTGTTCATTGAATTTTTTTTGTACGTTACGAGTTGTCATTCCTATGTAAACTGAAGGGCAGTTTGTGCATGTAATCTCATAGACTCCGCTGGCGGCTGGATTGTTCAAGTTTAGATTTCATTTTATTATTAATCAGTATATCCCCGTTAGTGTAAAATTGTATTTCTCTAAAGTATGCTTTACACTAACAAGTAAACGACACAGAACAATAGCGAATATACTGATCAATAATGAAATGAAATCTAAACTTGAACAATCCAGCGGAGTCTATGAGATAACATGCACAAACTGCCCTTCATTTTACATAGGAATGACAACTCGAAACGTAGAAAAAAGATTCAATGAACACAAAGGAAATCAACCCCATTCCGCTTTAGGTACACATTTGAACAATACCGGACATCATATCACATTTGATAATCTGAAAATACTTCATAGAGAAAATAACTACCATAAAATAATATTACTCGAAAAACTAGAAATTTCAAAAAATAAAAACAACCAATTTTTACTTAATAATAATATAGAATTCAACAGAAGGTGAATTTTCAAACTCATAGATTCTTAAAAACCAACAATAAATATTAAAATTAAAATATTCCTATTCTATATTCCACTAATAGACCACCTATAATAACATATTAGATATCACATTTCGCACATATCCTATAGTTCCATATTCAGTTGATATTTCTACAAGAAAGTTATACCGGTAATAAAAGTTGACTAGATTTCAAAAAATTTTAACAGTTCTGACAAAAGAAGACCATTTTAAATGTTTTTAAAAAGTTTGTCTGCATTTTAATTCAAGACAGTAAGTTGCATACTCCAGGAGCGTATCCAGAGAGCGAGTCTGGGGGGGGGGTAGTGATAAGTTTTCATCGAGTGACCTGAGTGAACTTGAGTAAAAAAAAAGTGGGAGGGGGGGGGGTTGATTGATTCTTCTGGGAGGGGTATTGCAAATTTTCTTCTGGGGGGGGGTAATTACCCCCAGCACTCCCCCGGTAAATACCCCCATGGCATACTCTCACCTAAATAAATACATGTTCTACATTTGTATACTTTCAGCTGGCCTAATGATGGAATAATTCCGAAGTTGATAGTCGAAGATTATAATTAGGCCAAGCAATAGAGGTTTTTTACGTGACAAAAATACTACCTGAAATCTGACTGTGCAGTCATGCAATAGGTAGTTTCTACATGTTTTTCATGATGAATTCCACTCCTGAATCGTCTTAGGTTTTTTTTGAGAAGCGAAAAATAGCCAAAAAATCCAAAATTTTGCTTTTTCGCTTATAAAACGTGAAGTATTGATCTGATCGAAAAGCTGTTTAGGCACTTTTTGTAGAGAATTCAAAAACAAAAAAAATGAGAGGTGACACGTTTCGAGCGGATAATTAGTTTCCGAGAAAAGTCCAAAAAACTGTAAAAAAACATCAATTTTTCGAAAATTCAAAACTTGGTCAATTTCTGAGATGAAGCGTAGTTGCTCTGAATTTAAGTAGTTATTAACATAAACTTTATTGGTGCACAATTACAAAGCTGTCGGATAAATAGTTTTTGCACAATCGCAGTTTTCCGAATTCGACGTACTTTTTTCAAGAAGGTCGTGATACTCGGCTACTTGTCGGATTTGAATTTTACAAAAAGCATTTTAAAGAAGAAATAAAATTCTTCAAATCGCTTATTCTCTCGATACCGACCGATAATGTTTAGTGGGTGAAAAACGGCGTCAAACAGGAGCAAAAAGACTCGAATGCATCAAACGGGCGGGCGGACTCGCACTCCGCGACTAGTGCATTCGATGCATTCGAGCCTTTTGCTACTGTTTGACGCCGTTTTTCACCCACTAAACATTATCGGTCGGTATCGAGAGAATAAACGATTTGAAGAATTTTATTTCTTCTTTAAAATGCTTTTTGTAAAATTCAAATCCGATAAGTAGCCGAGTATCACGACCTTCTTGAAAAAAGTACGTCGAATTCGGAAAACTGCGATTGTGCAAAAACTATTTATCCGACAGCTTTGTAATTGTGCACCAATAAAGTTTATGTTAATAACTACTTAAATTCAGAGCAACTACGCTTCATCTCAGAAATTGACCAAGTTTTGAATTTTCGAAAATTTGATGTTTTTTTCCAGTTTTTTGGACTTTTCTCGGAAACTAATTATCCGCTTGAAACGTGTCACCTCTCATTTTTTTTGTTTTTGAATTCTCTACAAAAGGTGCCTAAACAGCTTTTCGATCAGATCAATACTTCACGTTTTATAAGCGAAAAAGCAAAATTTTGGATTTTTTTGGCTATTTTTCGCTTCTCAAAAAAAACCTAAGACGATTCAGGAGTGGAATTTATCATGAAAACATGTAGAAACTACCTATTGCATGACTGCACATTCAGATTTCAGGTAGTATTTTGTCACGAAATCGACCTTTCGATAGCTCTATTGCTTGGTCTAAATAAACAATAATAGTGTGTTTTGTTTTATTTTACATTTCTTAAATTCAAGAGAACATACTATGGACGAATTCCATTTCACTCCAATCGGATATCTTGTTATGGAAATATAAATATTCTTCTTTTCAATATTCCAATTGAATTTTCTATGGTTCTGTTCCCAGTATGGCCACTAAATTCTGCTTGAGGCTTATTATGAGCATGTTGCATGTGGCCGAGAAATTCCTTTTCGATTTATTTTGTTGAGATATTTAGGGAAAAAAAATTGGAATGGTCATATTTTATGGAACATCCTGTACGATTCGGCCAAATTATGGATACCATGATAGTCTGGATTAAAAAATATCCTATCATTCGTGACAATGAGATGGAACAACTTATTCAGTTTTCGAATAATGTGACAAGCTTTGTTAGTACGATCAGTCTCTAATCACGATATGCACCTACAGAACTTACATCTTCTGAAGAAATTGTGCAACAAATTACCAGATATGCTCAAATTGAGATGGGAAGAAGAAATACTCAGTAAAAATGGTAAGGTTTCCTTAGAAAAGAAAAAAACTTCGCGAAGTGGCTGACAAACTTAGCAAACGCAACAAACCATTGAGAGAAAACAAACAAAACAGAAGGAATGAACTATCACTTGTCTCAACTTCTGGATCAACATCACTATTTTGTTTCGACCACAGGAAGAAAAATGTACCAAATTCCTGTCAAGACCCACCGACGAACGATGGACTATCGTGAGTTTTTCATGCCTTCAGAACAAACACAGAACGTAACGTATGGATCTCCGACAAGAAACCATTGTGGAATAGATGAATGTGAATTATTGCATAATAAATTATTGCACAAAGAAAAAAGAATTTGGATGAGAGTTCTAATGAGCAATAATCACCCAGCACTCGAACTGGAAGAGTATACATTCTCTGGAAAATTGTGAAAATCGAGTATTATGACATGGACCTATAATACTAAAGGTAAGCGTCCACCTATCGGCAGCGAACGAAGCGAACGAAGCGGATTTTAGAATCCTTTGTATAGAAACTAATGGAAGCGCGTCCACCCAGTCGCGCCGAACGAATCGGATTCTATACAAAGAATTCTAAAATCCGCTTCGTTCGCTGCCGATAGGTGGACGCTCTCCTTAACTGGACGTCGAACTTCCTTACTGTCACGTAGAAAAAAGTGAGGCAAATGGCCGCCATTTGCAGTTTGGGGTGAACCACAAATATTTTGATGTTTTATGCCATCTGTGCTCGAATTTTGATTGAAACATAGACGTTCCTTTGAAAGAAGTGATGAGAAACGAACTCTATATATTAGTGTTCTGTGAACTCTGATATTTCGGTCTATTAAAATTATAAATATTTTCGATTCTTGTGATTAGATTAAACAATATTGGTAATCCTATCATTTTAATTCATTGAAATAAAATAAATAAAGGAATATTGGTAATTCTAATATTTAAATTCATAGGCCTTTGTGCCTTGACTCTAATTATTTTGCTAATAATAATAATAATAATAATAAAATGACACCTCTCAAATCCACCCCAAACTGCAAATGGCCGCCGTTTGCCTCAAAATTTTTGACAGGTTCGCCATCTAGTTAGTATTATAAATCTATGTATTATGAAGCATCCACTGAGTCAGTGGCACTGACTTACGTCAGTTGATCGTTCGATTCTCAGAGAATTAGATGTGAAGGTAATTAAACAACCTCTGTGCATTCAATGGACGAATAACGTCGTATCACATCAAAAGGACTCTGAATGTCTTGATTTAGGAATATCTGATGACTATGCAAATAGGATCAAATTGAAAAATGTGAGAAAAGACGAGAATATTGCTCTACCAACTCAAAAAACGATAATCGAAGAATGGCAAAAATATCCACATTTGAACGGGCTACCAATAAGCTCGTTGAAGAGAACACCGATGTATTGCTCAAGACAACATTCATCTGACTTTGACAAGAAGAATTGCCCCTGGTCCGGAAAATGTACCAATAGCGACCAAAACAAAATTATATAATAAATGGATATTACATGGAAGAATATCTGACAATTGTGAAAAGTTTACGTAAAATTACCATATTTGTAACCAAGATCTGACAAACGACTTTCTTTATTAACCGGTAAAGAATTCGTTTACAATAGACACTTGGAGTGACACCAGTGAAAAATTTGAGAAGTCCAAAGAAGAAGCCAAAGCTGTCAAAATTTTAAATGATACTGCGAAAAGACTTTGGAACAGATTTGAGATTGTAACTACGCTGTTACAATCATTCATAGAAACCCTGTATAAACATGACGACACAAAAGTTAGTTTAATTTCATTATGTTGCAAGATTTATATGGGAGGGGAAGAATGTTACGTCGAGACCCATATTTTAATTATGAAGTATTATTTTATTATTAGTGACCTTAGGACAAGTTGTGACAAGATATAGATGAACAAATAAAAAAATTGAGAGAATTGTCACGTTTTTCTCAATTCGAAATTAACAGTTTACAAATTTCTTCGAGGAAATGACGAAGGGACTATAATCGAAATACTTAACCATCAAGCATAAAGTCTTGTTCGCACTACGCTAGTAGCTTAGTCGAGTAGTGAAAAATTTAGTAGCTACTATCCATCCAATCGTTCGCACTTTGGTCGAGTAGAGTTCACAAGTGAGAAGCGCTTTGTCGAATGAACAACTCGCAACGCACAAATCTTTAGGCGAACATTTATATTCGAGGTATTTTGTTACGAATTTAAGGGCGATTTCTTCGCTCCAACAGAAAGACATTTTTGGCATAGAACAAGTATTTTATCTATGATTTTAGGTTATCTATAGGAAATGTCGACTAAACTGATCGGTTCGGACCTATCTAGTCCGTGAGCGAGTGAACAGTATCGCGTGGTGGGGTACTCGACTAAACTACACACTTATCTACTCGACTAAATTCTTGGTGTTCACAGTTCACACACGTTTAGTAACTGAATTTTTAGCTACTCGACTAAGCTACTAGCGTAGTGCGAACAAGGCTTTAGATCAGAGTTCATAAAAAGTGGAAAATATATCGGGATTCGGGAGATTTCATAACTTACCAAAGGTTAAGACGTTTGTTTAGGCTACTAATAGAAACAGATAACCATAGGTATATTCAAAGTATTGAAAACGACATCAATCAAAACTCGAAAAAAAATTTCAATATGTTTCACACCGTAAAAACATAGCAACTTTTCGAATCTATCGTGTACAAGCATCTCTTCCATCATGTTCAAAATCTAATATCGGAGCAACAGCATGGCTTCTTTAAGGGTAGAGGCATCGATACTGACTTGACATGTTTTTTGGAATATATCCAGGAATCTTTCGAGTGGTAGATTCTATTTATTCAGATTTTAGCAAGGCGTTTGACAAGATAAGTCATAGTGTTTTATTGGCTAAATTGGCCCAAGTAGGCGTGTGTGGCAGTCTGTTGCGTTGGATGGCTTTTTACATTTCGAGGAGATCGCAGTTTGTTATGGTGAATGGATATCGATCCGAGATATTTCTTAACACATCGGTTGTTCCCCAAGGGTCTCATCTTGGCTCGCTTTTATTTTTAATTTAAATTAATGACATCTTGGGTTGCTTTCACCCTACATTATTTCTGCTGTTTGCTGATGACCTCAAATTCTTCCGGAGGATTGTGTGTCTTGAGTATTGTATGATGATACATAGTGACATAGACAGGCTTAACCAATATTGTTTAAAACCAATTCCCTTTTTCTAAATTTTGGTAAATGCAGCGTTATAACATATACCAGAAACGTCAATAGAATTTATTATTCTTATTCTGTCTCCGATAGTACCCTTCATCGTATCCCTTCGATTCGTGATCTCGGTTTGAAGTTGGAGTCCAAGTTGTTGCTCGACCAGCTGATTGAATCTATAATAGTAATAGTTAAACGCAACAAGATGTTAGGTTTTATTTTTCGACAAAGCCGTTCGTTCAGCAACAACAGTACATTTATGTGCTTGTATTATGCTTTTGTTTATAGCAAATTTAACTTTGCATCTGTAATATGGAACCCACAATATCACTGTTACATTAACCTGTTAGAAGGTGTGCAAAATATAGCCTATTCGTTTTGAGATATTTCGTGCTCCTGAGTAACTCAAAAGCTCGAAATACGGCTTCCCATTGGCTGCGCACAAGCACTGGTACAGCTCAGGAGCTCGAAATACCGCAAAACGAATACAGTAATAGAATCATACGATTTAGCCTATAGAAATCATTTTTCAATATTAATTCACGATAATACGTGTGCTCGTAGAAAGTTTGATATCATCACTCTGGAAAACCGACGAAAGATGTCAGATATAATATTTTTATACAAAATAATCAATATTTATGTACAGGTTCCAGATTTGTTAGCCAAAATTCAATAAAATGTACCTAATGTAAGGCTCAGATCACAAAGCATGTTTCATATTCCATTCAGAAGAACACATTATGTTTAAAAATATGGATTATGTAGAATGATTGTCATTACTAATGAACTCCTCTCCAGTGAGGTTGATTTGTTCAACACCTCCTTACCTACTTTGAAGAGTAAACTAAAACATAATATTATGTGGGTTTTATAGTTGTTTCTCTGTGCATTTTTGCAAAATTTTGTTCCTTTATTTTTATTGTATTGTAAGGATATAAATTTTTTTCTTAGTGACATACATTTCTATCTTTTGATCTGTGAATACTATTGTGGGTATTTCCTGTTTGTATTCCGGTTTTTCGTGAATAAATAAATAAAAACACTTCATTTATCGAATACAATTAAGGAATTTATTACTCTGTTCCGTTTACCATAGGAATGAGTAAATTCAATTAAATTCTTATTAGGTATGTACTAACATGCACATGCGCAATAGCAATACATCACAGTTTGCCGGTAATTCGAACCGGAGAAATCAGTAAAATGATAATATCTGAAAACTTCTGTTAGATCCATACCATCAGTACTGACCAGAGTTCTTATTTTTCTGAAAATCTTCTAATGCTACAATTTTCACGAAATTTAGACCACATATGTATGCGCGTCGAGTTAAATTTATTTTGACTTTGATCGGAATTGTAATTTCGTGAAATCATGTAGACGAAGTTGGAGAGATAGTAAGTGTGACACCAATTATCAGATTTCACCTGTTAACAAAACCTTATTAGAATATGGAATGGATCTTAAATCTACCGCGAAAATTGTGGTTATATGGTTGGCTCTAAAACTTCGATATTTTTGTATTGACCATTGAAAATACCTGAAATGAATTGTACCAAATCTTCATGTGAATGTCCAATAAGGCTTAAGGACTAAATAGAAGTTTCAATTCGGAGTTTTTGTTGTGGAAAAATTGGCTTGTACTTGAAGATGAAACTTTTTTGAAAATTAAGAATTTGTATGTTTTCTCTGATTTGATATGTATAGCTCATGAAAAGTAAACAAACGTTCCCCCCTCTTCGTCTCTGTTCTGTCTCATGCGATGCGGTGTGCGCCGACACGAGACAACAATCGAAATCCGTCTCGTCGACTACTGTTTTGAGTGTTTTGTCGAGGACAGGCTTGGTGTGCTCCCAACCTAAGTCGGGATATAGTCTAAGGTCGATGTTAAATGAATTGAGTATGCCAGGCCAGGGTTCCAGTTGGGAATTTTATTACTTTGATAATTACGGGGTCTGTTTATGTTATGCGATTCTAGTTTTTCTATTCTAAGGTAGTGAAGAGAATTAGTTTGGAATTTGAATCGTAGTTGAAGGCAAGATATGAAATAGAAAAAATTGAATATAAAAATAATTTTTGTTTTTGCTAAACTAAACGTGTTTTAAATTGAATCGTAAAACGCAAAAATTTATTTGGTTAGACTTTATTTTGAACAAGTTTTTTTTATAGCTATGAATTCTTCTTCAAACAAATGCGACGAATATTAGTACCAACGTGAAGTCTTTGCACTCACGAAAACTATGATAAAAACATTATCTATTTAAAAATTTATCGCAGCGAAATTCAGGCGTTTTCCTTATTATTAAATTATTTCGGTTCAGAAATACGAATGAAGTTTCGAAATACTGACAATACTGTAATGTATTATCAATTATTGGCAATATATTTCTTATCGATGTCATTGGAAAGAAGAAAAAATATGCTTTGTTTCTCTTGTGTTGAATTTTTGAGTCGACTTTGGCGGCAATAAATCGTATCCCTGATGACGTGGTCAAATTCAATATATCCGATTGGAATGAAATTCATTTCGTGAACGAAGATTGATATATTATACTTAATGTTCATGCAAAATTTCAAGATAATCGCATTATGTAAACCATAGAAAATTCAATTGTAATTTGAAAAAAAAATTGCTATATTTCCGAAACAAGATATCCGTTTCAAGTGAAATTTATTTTGTGTATGAAAATTGATATACTGAATGTTCATTCAAAATTTCAAGAGTTTCGCGTCATCTGAACCATAGATTTGTTTTTTTTAATTGTCAATTCTTTACATATTCCAGTTTTTTAATAATTTCCCGAATATTATTCCGATCGTGCTGAGATTCTGCATTTATATATTAAGTATCAAGTCCTATACAAATGTTTGAAGTAATATCCTCATTGTTCCGCCAATGAACGAGCGTTCGAAAGGGCTTTCTTAACTTTTTCATACTTGTATTGCAATGAAAATTTCAATTAAATGAGTAGTGATCAGGGTACGAATGTGCCTATTGAAAATTTTGCTTACAATTATGAATAATTTAGGAATATCTTGCTTGGTTCGAACTGATACCTCCTGTAACGTGAACATATGATGAGTTTTTCCTGAAAATGGCGTTCAAAAAATTCAAGAAAAACCCCGAACAGGTGCTTTTGAGCGCTCGTCTATTAGTAGAGCAATAATTCTATCACATCAAAATTGTATGGGACTTGAGATTCATACTAAGTATATGAATGGAAAATCTAAGCACGACCGGAATTATATTCAAAAAATGAAATATGTAAAAATTCAGTAATATAGTTAAATTACATTATATGGTTAACATTATGGCCACAAAATTTTGCAAAAGGCTTATTATGGGCATCTTGCATGTGGCCGCAAAATTTCATATCGATTGGTTTTGTTTTGTCTGAGATATGGCGGGACGAAAATTTTGAATGGCCATATTTTATGGAACACCCTGGACGAATTGGCTGGTTAACGAACTTCTCAAGTCTCTAGGACAAAGCCTTCCGAACTCACGAACAGAATTGAGTTTGACCTCGGATTCGTCATCAGGGAGTAGAACCCTATCGTTTGAGACCGTTTTCGGCTCAAAATTCGTTAATTACAGACACAAACCGAATATTATTATTGTAAAGCCTGTCTTTCCTCAACGTGTAAGTGTTTAGTGCAGTTTATGGTCCGGCGGAGTCTTTGGGACCTTAACTAATTACTTAACTAGACGCTATCGAGAAATGATTAACGATTTTTTTATGACCGGAATCTGATTGTATGGATCTGGACAACGTTTACTTCAACAAGACAGCGCTACATGCCACACAACCAACTAAACCTTTGATCGAGCTTTTACGGAAAAAGCTTGGTGATAGAGAAGGACTCTGTCAATAGCCCAGTGTCGATTCAATATCGTGAGGCTATCGTTACTATCGAGTACATAGAGCAGCCACTTTTTGATTTGGTTATGGAATATTTCATTAAAAAGATATGTGAGCGAGGTCGTGGTGGTAATTTACATGATGTTATTTTCCAATATAAATTAACGGCATGAAATAAACATCCGATCATTTATCATTTTTCTTTGAATATCAAAATGACATCTCCAATTGGAAACCCTGGACAGCGACAGGCACGTAGCTAAGGGTAGGCTAAGGGGCTGAGCCTCCCCCCCTCACCATAAACAAAATCCTGGCTACGGGCCTGTACAGCGAAGTAATTTAAATCTTATCAGCGCTTGTTCATACTGGGAAAATTCATACCTGAATATCATAGAATCTGTTGGTTTCATTCTATTTCTTTATGAATTCAACTTCCCCTTTCAAATCCTGAACGTTCTTTGAAAAATACAAGTTTTGAAATGTTCCTTTTGGGATTTATCGTAAATACGATGGCTTCAAAGACTTGAAAAAACTTGTAATTTTCATTACGTGGCTTTAATTATTGATACCTCAATTATGTCATTCTTTATTTAAATTCAAGAAACTATATAGGTACAGTTACAGACAGGATGCCCAAATATCTTTAGCATAAACATATCAGAGTATATAAAAATTTCTCAAATCATTCACTTCTTTTAATTGAATACTATTTCTTTGCTACTGAGTTAAAAATTCCTTTTTGCGATCTCACGACGAAATCGAAAATATTTCTCAAATCAGTCAAATCCCAACCCTAAGCGCCTCAGAGACCAGAGTCATTAAAAATTTTATTACTCTGGACCCTCGGATATTTCATACAGGCATAAAAGAGAGAAGTTGTGGAGCAAGATGGAACTACTTTTTGCAAGACACGTTGACGTGAAGAAAAATTGCTTGCCACTGAAGACGTCTGTTGTTCACCATCCGCAAAAAAGTACTCGTCCGAATTTTCAACGTTGTACATAGGCAACCCATCATGTTGGGCCTCTTCCGGGGTGGCGCCCTCTAACGATATTGACCAATATCCTCCAATAAAAATTGAACCGGAGTAACCAACTAACTTCTCCTTAAACAATGGTTTCCCTAATGTTATTCAGGAAGACACCAAAATCTGGTCGATATCTACTGGTCACCGAAATTCAAATATTTACCCCAATTTCACTTATATAGCCTATTCGTTTTGAGATATTTCGTGCTCCTGAGTAACTCAAAAGCCCGAAATACGGCTTGGTTGCGCACAAGGACTGGAACAGCTCAGGAGCTCAAAACTCTTCAAAACGAATACCATATTAATGTCAGGACCAGGTTGTACCTTGGCCAGGTACTACTTTCTGTTTTTTGGTGCACTGCTCAATAGTCCGTTTACGAAAGGTTGAGCTGTCGGTTGGCCATGGCAATTTGGCATATTCCACTGTGTAGGTACATTAAAATTTTAGGTTATGTTTATTTTCTGGTCAGATTGATACGCAATGTTGTCAATATTGCATAGAGTTCTTTGATAATTAGCGAGCTCGTGGGACGAAAATGGGTACATCCGGCAACGTTTACTTTATTATACGTTATGACAGCAAATACTGCCAACTTCAGATAAATAAACGAACGCCTACTATGCGCTCAAACTTTCGTGAACGGACTATATGTACCACATTTATAGCCTATTCGTTTTGAGATATTTCGTGCTCCTGAGTAACTCAAAAGCTCTAAATACGGCTTGCCATTGGCTGCGCACAAGCACTGGAACAGCTCAGGAGCACGAAACTCCTCAAAACGAATACTGTATTATAGTTTTGAAAAATTCGTGCTCATGAGCTGTTTCAGTGCTTGTGCGCAACCAATGGCAATCCGTATTTCGAGCTGTCGAGTTACTCAGGAGCACGAAACTCTTCAAAACGAATGGCTAATTTTCACACACTCATAATGAGTTTTTATTATTTCCTACCCTAGAAATAAATGATATGGCAAAACTAGGTTTGCCGGGTCAGCTAGTTTAATATAATGGATATTAGAAAAATGTATAACATAAGGATTGAATCATTATGTTTTCAGGTTCAGCATCTAGTTGATCGAGACACTGTGAAAATGGAAGAGGTGAAACATGAAAACATCGATATTTTTGAAGAATTCATCGATGGTGATGGTATTTATGACAGAAAGGAATTAAAGATTTCAAGTGAAGTTGGTGAAGGAACCTCATACGAAGAATTCCATGAATCTGCTTACTCCTCCAATTAGTCCAATTCCAAAAAGGATAACCCTCATCATCAAAATGAAAGAAGTTTCTGAAACCAGAGAGTGTATTATTTCCGCCAGATTATGGCCCACTAAAAAATCCATTTTTATCAATTTGATGTATGAAAATCTGTTTTCTTGAATTAAACAAAATTTTAATAAATGAAAAAAATAAATACTAGCAAGCGAAAGCGGAGAGTTTGAACTTTCAAAAATCTGAAATATAATCTAAATTGATCATTTAAAGTGACATTTCAGCTGAACCAGGCTTGAGCGCCGGATTTCCGTACCTTAATTTGAGGGTCGGGTTGAGCGAAGCTCAGGCCATAGACAACATATGGCTCAGGCTTGAATTCGAACTGTACAACAGATATTTCTGGTTTGAGTAGGGCTCAGTCTTGAACTCGGCTTAAACTTGGACTGTACAACCGGGCCTAATATAGTATTCGTTTTGAGGAGTTTCATGATCCTGAGCTGTTCCAGTGCTTGCATATTCTGATTCTAATATCCAATAACTTGATGGAATATACTAAAAAACGTTTATATAGATATTGTCTTGTACCAATGCGTAAAAACACTATCAGAAGTACACCAGAGAAGGCATTTTTCTCTTTCCGAGAGATTAAAAAACACGTAAGTAATGGTGTAAAGTTATGAGAAGAGATAATGTTTCTTCATCATCATGTTTGTATTGTTGTGAAGATCTCCTTGACGTAAGTATTTTAATTTCTTTTCTAACTCACTTCACTAAAATATAAGAATTAACTTGTTAATTAATATAGAAATGCACGTCATCTTCCCCTTGCACATTCTGAACTACCTACTTAAAATCTGAGTACTAAACTCATCAAAACGAATCATTATATTTTTATTTTCTGTGAAGACGGTGGGCGTCATCATTTGTTTCAATTTATTTCAGCCATAGTGAAAGACGAATAAGAATAAAAGGCTGTTGAGGACATTAAAACAATTTTGTTTGTGAAACAGTTGAATTAACTTCATTTCATTATATTCAAACAGTACTTTTTCCCTTCATAAGAGCATTCTTCAGTGGGTTTGTCTTTGTTTAGACTTCCTTGTCTCAACCTTTCAGTTCTTTTACTATAACAAGAACATTCCGGTTGTTCCTCCTTTCTGCTGGTAAATCCAAAAGGAAGATTTCTGGTAGGCACAGCAGTATTTTTCAAAAACTACCCCGGTTATGAACTGGGATCTGTAATT
The DNA here is from genome assembly GCA_013421045.1 of Propylea japonica. Classification (NCBI taxonomy): domain Eukaryota; kingdom Metazoa; phylum Arthropoda; class Insecta; order Coleoptera; family Coccinellidae; genus Propylea; species Propylea japonica. Next base: position 86,725,393 of record CM024242.1, read on the forward strand.
GATTAACCCCATGTATCTAATTTACAAGTTTTGTATAAGTTATCACCTCGATAAAAATAATCGTCATCTACAAAACGCAAGGAGCCAACTTTCATATTTCCTGTTTCTGGTTTACCGATTTTGAGTTTCAGGGTCCAGGCTTTTCGTCGATCCATCAACACTTTGTCACTTTACTACTCGGTTTCCCTTCTACCCAAACACGAAATTTATCCCTAGCTTGAGGAAAGGCATGGAAATTGCAACGTTTTGCACGCCAATGCTATTTATTTTCTTTGAGACGCCACTGGTAATCATAGAATGCACATTGATGGACTGTCAACTCATGTCAGGTTATTAATTTCATAGAACCATAGATCTATAATTACTTATTAGGTCTATGCATAGAACAAATATTTTTCTCTGTGATCTAACCTATGTGAATGTGTTGTGTTTCATATTCCGAATTTTTTTTCACCTCTTCTTTCGCCTTCAGGTATAAATCTTATATTTTTACATTTCATTATTTACCTATTCTGTGATTTCAACTCCAGTTCTTGAAGTCTCTTGTTTGATTGTGATTTCATTAAGTTGTACTTGGTATACCTTTGTCTTATTTCAAATTGTTCTTATGTCAGGTTTTGAAATATCAATATATTTTTTAATCAAGAACAGAATTATTGATAACTTTAGAATTAAATCTTGATATTTCCAGGGTAAGCATCCAGATGATTAAGACACTCCGAAAATGAATGAGATGAAATATGAAAACATTGATGTTTTCGAGGAATTCATCGATGGGGATGGTATTCATGACAGAAAGGAATTAAAGATTTTAAGTGAAACTGGTACAAAAAAATCATTCATAGAATTCTATGAAGCTGAATATTCTTCCAAACACAAAAGTGATCATCAAAATGAAAGACGTTTCAGTATTTGTGAATCCATTCCGGAACATAGTAATTTGAAGCAGAAACCTACTAGTCATGTTGCAAATCATGAAGCTGATCATATCTATTCAACTAATTTGATTTTGAAGCCATATAGATGTAAAATCTGTAGTTATGCTGCAAGTCAAGAAAGCCTTCTCAAAAGACATATGGATTCAGATCATTCAATCTTGGAACGAATAGTACTGAAAAAACTGAAATGTGTACTTTGTGATTTTACTGCAAGTGAAAAAGGCAATCTCAATAAACATATAGATTCAGTTCATTTGAATTTGAGGCTACATAAATGTGAACAGTGTGAATATGCTGCAAGGTCAAAAGGTCATCTCAAACAACATGTAGATACGATTCATTTGAAATTAAAGCAACATAAATGTGAACTGTGTGAATATGCTTCAGGTCGAAAGAGCGATCTAAAATCACATATAAATTCAGTTCATTTGAATTTGAAGCAACATAAATGTGAACAGTGTGAATATGCTGCATGTCGAAAATGCAATCTGGAATCACATATAAATTCAGTTCATTTGAATTTGAGGAAATATAAATGTGAACAGTGTGAATATGCTGCGAGTCAAAAAAGCTCTCTCAAAAAACATATAAATTCAATTCATTCAAATTTTAAACGATATAAATGTGTTATTGGTGATTATACTGCAAATAAAAAAGTCAACCTCAAAGAACATATAGAATCAGTTCATTTTTATTCGAAGCAACATAAATGTGGGCATTGTAATTATGCTGCAAGTGAAAAAAAAGTTATCGAAGAACATATATTTTCAGTTCATTTGAATCAACATAAATGTGAACTTTGTGATAATGCTGCATGTTGAAAGAGTCTTCTCAAACAACATATAAATTCAGATCCTTGAAAATTGAAGCAACAAATATTTGTGATTTTGGTGCAAGTAGCAAGAGCCATCTCAAAAAACATATAGGTGCAGTCCATTTGGATTTGAGGCAATATAGATGCGATCTTTGTAATTCTGCTGAAACTCAATAGACAATATGTAGACTCAATTCATCTGAAAATAAAGCAACATGAATGTAAACTTTTTAATTATGTTGTAAGTCGAATATTAGATAATAAATTTTAAATTTCTTTAGAGTCGATACACTTTTGTGGATACATATAATTTTGATGCAGAAAATTTATATTTAATTTTCAGAATCAAATTTTCTGGAAAGTGTACTTATTCTTTCAGTAGGAGGTCGCCTGGTATGCAATGTAGAGGTGCATGCGAGCAGCTTATCCATGCAAACGACCGATGTGACAAAAAACAATCTGTCCCTTTTCCATTAACAATCTGCCCTGCTTGTGTTTCAAATGCTGATCGGTGAAGGGTTTTACAGATTCAGCTGTGAAATCAGTTGGTGAGGATCTCACTAAGATAATTGTAGATTCAAATAATACCGCTGTGAAGTTGGCAGACTGTTTCCAGCAGACTGTTCTCTGAAAAGACCGTGGATATATCGTCACAATGTTAAAAAATAAATTTAAAATTTATATGAGTCGCTACATTCTTCGTGGATACACGTAATTTTGCTGAAAAAACTTTCAAATTCATATCTCAGAATGAAAATTTGTGTTAAGTGTACTTATTCTCTCGCTGCAAAGTCGCTGCTATTCCTCTTGGGCTCTTGCACCTACCTTTTCTGATTTTATTGCTGAAAGTTTTTAAACAATCATTGATTAAACACTTGATTGATCTAGGAAGAGACCGAGACCTATCTCCTTTGTCAATCAACTTAATAATTTCTTGTGTGAATTGATATATCGCAGACTGCGTTGACCTTCCCTGCAGGTAGCCATGAGGAGAAACCGTATGTTCATGTTCTAATGTTCTATCATGTAATGTGGACTCCTTTCGGAAGTTAGATTATTCATGACATATTTGATTACTGTCTGTGCTTGGTGTGTATAGATCGCCAATTCATTATTGAAAGTGAAATGATAATAATCAAACTAACGGTTAGAATAAACCTTCAATTTAATCGTGATTCATAAATACATATACCAAAATAATAAGTTTCCGAGTTGACTGTGATTTGTGTTGCAGTTGGTTCGAGTGGAGTGCACAATCTAATAAGTTATTGAATCTAAATTATTCTATGCACAAAAAGAAGTCCATGAAAAGTTCACATAAATTGTTATACATACTGAAATTCTCAATGAATTAGCAATAAACTTTTATTTGAATTTTAGGACTAAGTATGATGAAAATTGTTTCTATGCCCTGAAGAAAAGTGTTGTTATTGAGTATGTGGTTTTCACGATCTGAAAAATAATGTATATAGGCCATATAAATAAAGAATTCAAGAATAGTGTTTGTAGATAACAAAATATAAATATGTGTGAAGTTGGCCCAGCACTTTTTGATTTCCGAAAAAAAAATTTTTTGTGCTGAATTGTGCTGCTTTGTGCTGATATTTTTTTTTCCTAATTCCAACTGGTTTTCGAGATATTTCCAAAACCGATAAAATGAGCCAGCCCAGCACTTTTCGAAAAATGGGATTCAAATGATTGATAAAAATTGTGCTTCACATGTACTAAGTTGTGCCGTTCGAATTTTCTCGAAAATCCCTCTAATTTCCGGAAAAATCGATATTTAAGAAAAAAGATAGCTCAGCCCTTTCGTTTTTTTTTCTCACAAACGAATGAAAAAATGTGGACTACATTTGTGCTGCTTTGTGCCGTAAATATTTTCACGAAAATCATTCGTGTTTTCCTGCAAACTACGAAAATAAAAAAAGTCATCCCAGCATTTTTTTTTTCTTAGGCAAAGTTGTGGCGTAGTTATTTTCACAAATATACCGTTAATTCACCCAAAAAATAAAGAAATTAGAAAAAAGTAAGCCCATCACTTTCATTTTTTTCGACGAAAATTGTTTTATATGATTGTACTCTATTTGTGCCAACTTATGCTGGTCAAAGTTTTAAAAAAAACATCAATTTTCTTCTTATATGGGGGAAAATAAGAAAAATCAGTATACCTGGCAACAGTGTGTGAAGTTGGCCCAGCACTTTTTGATTTTCGAAAAAATTTTTGCTGTGCTGAATTGTGCTAGGTTTGTACTGCTTTGTGCTACTGAAATTTTTCTTTTATTTCATTCGGTTTTTGGGATATTCAATGAAATGTTAAGTACGAATAAGTCTAGCATTTTGCAAGAAATTGGTTTCCTACGGTTGAAAAAGATTATGGTATGTATTAAGTTGGTACTGAGTTGGGGCTTTCATATCTTCCCGAACATTCCTCTGATTTGTAAGGATATTCAAGTTAATAAAAAAATGTTTCAGAAATTATATTTTTTTCTCTCCCGAAAATGTAAAAAAATGTGGTGTATATCGTGACTCGTTTCAATATTCAGAAAAGACTTTGAGTTTTTCCGTCGAATGTTGGAAATTGAATAAATCAATCTACTGTAGGAAAATCGGTACACGTAGTAACACATTGACGACTTTGCAATTCGTGCAAACTGTGGAATATCGATAGACGTCTGAACTTAATCTGTTGCCTAAACTCATGACAATATTGTCGATAAAAATAAGCTCAGCAGATTTTTTAATGATTTCATTATGTTTTCTCGTGAAAATTTAATTGACTATGGATACAGCAAAGTCGACGAGATATCGTTGAATTTATTCGTGCCTCTTAGATGAAATTTATGGTCGCATAATTTTCTTGCGGGAAAATTGTTTCTTTATTTTTATGCATTCAAAAACCTGAAGGAAAATGAAACATTGTTACAGCACTTGTATTAGTATACAAAAGTATACATATATAGTTCAATTTTCGTATTAGAGTATTATTTTTATTTCCATGAAATTTTAAAAAAATTCAATAATCTCCTTGAAAAACTTTGAAATATTAAATTATCCCCAAAATAATAAGAAACGATATAAATATGAATTTTAATGAAAACAAAAATATGATATTTCATGTAGATAACGGATAATGCTCGGTAGGTTCGTACAAAACATTTCGTTCAATATCTCAAAAACCGATTGAAACAAAAGAAAAACTTGAGCGGCACAAACCTAGCACAATTCAGCACAACAAAAATTTTTTCGAAAATCAAAAAGTGCTGGGCCAACTTCACACACACTGTTGCCAGGTATACTGGTTTTTCCTCCACCCTACTGATATTTCTTATTTTCCCCCATATAAGACGAAAACTGATGATATTTCTGAAAATTTGACCAGCACAAGTTGGCACAAATAGAGTACAATCATACAAAAATATTTTCATCGAAAAACAAAAGTGATGGGCTAACTTTTTTCTAATTTCTTTATTTTTTGGGTGAATTAGCGGGATATTTGTGAAAATAACTACGGCACAACTTTTCCTAAAAGCAGCACAACGTTTTGAGCATGTTTCCTTCGAAAAAAACAAAAGTTCTGGGATGACTTTTTTTTATTTTCGTAGTTTGCAGCAAAACGCGAATGTTTTTTGTGAAAATATTTACTACACAAAACAGCACAAATGTAGCACAAATATTTCCATTCGTTTGTGAGAAAAAAGAAAGTTCTGGGCTTTTTTCTTAAATATCGATTTTTCCGGAAATTAGAGGAACTTTCTCGAAAAATCGAACGGCACAACTCAGTACATGTGTAGCACAATTTTTATCAATCATTTAAATCCCATTTTTCGAAAAGTACTGGGCTGGCTCATTTTATCGGTTTTGGAAATATCTCTAAAACCACTTGAAATTAGAAAGAAAAATTATCAGTACAAAGCAGCACAAACCTAGCACAATTCAGCACAACAAAATTTTTTACGAAAATCAAAAAGTGCTGGGCAAACTTCACACACATAAAATATAAACTAGATATTTTCAAGCGTTTGAACCTGGTGAGAGAAACATGCTACACTTCCGCCCAAATGCCTGTAATTTCCGAAATTTGAACCGGAAATGCTTTCAACCGATTCGGTTGGACTGACTCAGCCAAGTAAAATCTGTTTTTGAACGCGAAAAACATTCGGCGTCTTTATTCCGTATTGGGATAATAGGTCTACGTCTTCCCTACTATGGTACTAATAGCTAGAGTCTCCTATTAGTACGAGAGCTAGCAACGTCAAAAAAACAAGAATTTCAGGTAGGCCAGTTTTTTGATATGCTATCTCCCTCACTCTCCCGGACGTCATACGGGCTATCTGGCTGGCGGTAGTGGTTGCGTTCATTAGTGCGCATCGTACCTGTACAGGTAAAATATCAATTTTTCAAATAATTTCAGAAAGTTTTTTTTTTTTATTTTTATTGAAATTTTTGCAACATAAATTTGTTATTGCCAGACATTTTTATTGTTGTTTAAACTGTGCCAGACACTAATTTTGAATAAAAAAAAATTTTTTTTCGAAATATTTCAGTATGGCTGAAATTTCAATATGATGTTACTTAGATATCTAAAAACCCAAAACTAATTTGCCAGACAGTAATTCGATTGTTAAACCTTCAGCCAGACCGATCTAGCAGTGCTAAGTGATTTGGTATCACTTTGCTTGGTCTAGAAATAGTTGTCGAATAAATTACTGAGAAAGGATTAAAAACTATTGAATTAATATTCGGATTAATACGGTATCGACCTAATAATTTATGAAGTATGAAAAAAAAAAAATTTTGATGATTGCATAAAAATTGAAGTAAGATTTTTTAATTCATAACTGTATCACAAAAAGTTGAAGCATTTTGATAATCATCATCTTCATCACTGCTGTCATTTGAGGAGTGTAAAGTTTGTTGTTTACCTTTTGCTTGCTTGCGATCTTTTCCACAGAAAACAAATTCGTTTGACATTCAAATTTGTTTCTATATTTACCACACTATCAATCTCAATAATTGCATTAGGAGTCTCAATTTCTTGGTTAATAACTTCTGTATCTGAATTTTTAGACGTATTATCTGGCAGTTTTTTGCCAACATCTACTGGAGTATTAGCCCGGGAGCCAGTGGTAGTTTTTGGTGACCAATTTCAACCCTGGCAATGACTTGTATATATGTAGCTTAATTTGTATTTGTCTTATAGCATAGTGACCGTCAGCTGGCGCACCAGTGGTGGGTTTGCCAACGGGAGCAACGAAAACACGTAAAAAATATCGAGTTTCAGTCATTTTAACCCTGCTGAAATTTACAGAGATGGTAGTTTGTATAATTATTCGAATAAAAGAATCGTCCGCTGGATGTGCGTTGGTGAAAAACCCGTCCGCTGGACATGGAAACTTGTAAATAAAAATTTGAGTTTCAGTCATTTTAACCCTTCTGAAATTTACAGATATTTGATATCGGAGTTTAACTAGATGTGCTGGGATGATCTACTGTTGACGAGAAATTAAACTCAGATAAATTTCGATATTTTGCCATCAGAACGGTAAAACTGCTGTTACAATTTTCGTGATTTTTACTCGACATTGTGAGACAATTTTGTTAAAAACATTAAAAACAACGGAAACGAATACGCCAATGTGACTGAACTGACGCCATCTTGAATATAAACAGCTGCTTTCGTTTATCTCGCTTGCGTAACTAACACGAGATTGTCTATACTCTTCCAACATGCCCAATCACTTATCACTTTTAGATCGGTCTGGCTTAAGGTTTAACAATCGAATTACTGTCTGGCAAATTAGTTTTGGGTTTTTAGATATCTAAGTAACATCATATTGAAATTTCAGCCATACTGAAATATTTCGAAAAAAAATTTTTTTTTATTCAAAATTAGTGTCTGGCGCAGTTTAAACAACAATAAAAATGTCTGGCAATAACAAATTTATGTTGCAAAAATTTCAATAAAAATAATAAAAAGATAAAAAAACTTTCTGAAATTATTTGAAAAATTGATATTTTACCTGTACAGGTACGATGCGCACTAATGAACGCAACCACTTCCGCCAGCCAGATAGCCCGTATGACGTCCGGGAGAGTGAGAGAGATAGCACTCAGATAGATGGCCTACCTGAAATTCTCTCTCAAAAACGTTGATAGCTCTTGGACTATATAGACAATTCTGTCAGGTTGTCAACATCGTTCTCTTACTGTTTAGTTATTTGATGCGTCGTGTTTACGTTTTCGTTTCGATATGACGTTCATGAACTGAATTATTTTACTGATTTGGTGGCTGTTGTTGCTTAAGGGTTTTCCGGTAATTATAGCTATGGCAAAATGACGAAAATGTCGTAAATTGTAGAAATGAAAATATAACTTATTGGTTACTTCACCCCAGCACGGCAGTAAAGTGCTTTCCATTCCACTTTAAAGCTTGGTTGATTAAAATGAGTAGGGCATCTGTATGTTTACTTCTTACTCTGAGTGTGCACTGTGCGACCGTCTTCAATGAATTCACAAATAAATCCGTGACTGGAGGATTCAAATATAAACCGGAATTTTGGAATAAACTTTCGAAAACTGAAATGTCGTGAAAGTGGCTTCACTGGATGTTGACTGGTATGTTACCAAGCGTAGAGCATAGCGGGGAGCGCGAAAACCTCGCTTCTTCGTGTGGCTATAGCCACGAATGCGAACGCGTGAAAAGTATCGCCTTATATACTATATAGCCTATTCGTTTTGAGATATTTCGTGCTCCTGAGTAACTCAAAAGCTCGAAATACGGCTTGCCATTGGTTGCGCACAAGCACTGGATCAGCTCAGGAGCAATATCTCAAAACGAATCAACCAAGCATTAGAGTGAGATGTAAAGCATTACACTGCAGCACTGGGGTGAAGTGAACAATGAGTTAGATTCTCATTTCTACAATTCCTGAATATAAGTAATACAACATTTCGTAATTTTGCCTTGGCTATAATTACCAAAAACTCTTAAGCAACAATAAACTGTCACCAAATCAGTTTATGAACGTCAAATCTAAATGAAAACACAATCGCATCGTGAAACTGAATACTAACAGTCAATGTTGCCAAACTGACAGAATTGTATCTGTATGTAACAGACGCAAGCCGTTAGTATCAAAGTAGGGGAGCGGTAGACCCAATACGGAATAAAGATACGGCACGAGTTCGCAACGCCTGAATATTTTTCGCGTAAATAAACACTACTTGGCTGCATAAATTCTGGTTCTCAGAGCTTCGACGTGAAGCCAGCGACAATCCCCACTTCTCATATTTTCTCCCTCGCTGTCGCAGAAATTCAAGTGAAGAGGCGTGTCGCTACAGATTTTGACAACCAGAAACCAAAAGGAGGGGGTCAGGGGAAGTTTTGTTGATATTCTCTGATTGGTGGAATAACTGTCGCGAGCTTCACGTCGAAGCTCTGAGAACCAGGCTTAACAAATGCGTTAAGGCATCTCTAGGATTACTTTTTACTCTGAATATATGAACCAGTATTAGAGAATGTTGCGCAACGCTTTAGCTGTTTTTTGTTCAACTTGCAGTCGCTTCTATCCAACCATCTAGAGATCGTTGCATATGCAGAAATATTGAAAAGAACTGTGAAACTTATAATTGAAATATTTCACGATTTTCAAATGGAAGCCATATTTATTTCACAGCATTTGATACGGAATAGAATATGAATAGAATTCTTCAAGGGCGGATTTTACTAATATTACTTTACTATTTTTCTTATTATATTATTCCTCCTAAATATTTTGACTACAGTTTTTTCAAGTTTTGAACCTGATTTATCGATCTTGAATCATTAGGGGTTAGAGGGTTAGTGAAATCAAACTCATTTCAACACCCTAACATGTTCTCCTGTAAATAAAATTTGAGTTGTTCGAGTGTTTTCCGATCTCAAAGATCCGAATTCGGCATGTGAAAGTTATTGATGGAATACCGAGTCACTCTGTAAATGAAGCGATGAAAAAAATACACTCATCTTTAGAGTGATATTTTTCATTTTCGCATCTGGTTATCGTAAAATTTATGTTCTGTTTGTCGAAATCACTTTACTTCCAAGTGGAGTGAGTTCGGAAATTTTTCAGCCAAATAAAAAGCAGAAGTACTTAATATCCCAAAGCTTATTCTCACCTTGAGAAATAGTTCCATATTAACTTGAAAAAAGGGCCCAACAGTCAATGCTAACGGTCTATGAGATCTCATCATCATCAGGACTAGTAACCTTTTGGTTTTTTGATCAGCTTCATACCAACAACTCTGATATATTGCCAAACTGATTGTTGTGCTCTGAAAATATAGAAAGGATGAAATAAAAGAAAGTAAATTTGTCCTTTACATTATTTCTGCGCTAATTATGAATTGTGGATTCAAAACTTGCTGCAAAAAACATTTAATTCGATTGAAGAAAAATGTACTAATGAGATTATTGTCAAGGCTGATTCTGTACAGGGTGGGCATATTTCGATGTTTTACCACTACAATTCTTAAACCAGAGGAGATACACAAAATTTGATACCCACTTCTCTATCTCTATTCTGAGAAACCAACAAGAGTAGTATTCATTTTTGGCTATCTTATTCTGTTGTCTAGTTATAAGCGAAAATTGGAAAAGTTGCGATATCGGAAAAAAATCATATCTCCGCTATACTTGATGGTAGAGCTCTGAAATTAAAACATTATACAGGCACTTTTTCTCGTATAATCCAGTGGCATGCCCGCCTTTTTTGCACCATTTCTAATTACGAAGGTACGAGCCAAAGTTATGTTTTTTTTAATGGGAATACTAATTTTTGTGCCATTTTCTCAAAGCTTATTTTTTTCTGATTTCAAAAATATATAACATAGTATGGTTTGTATCAATATGAGTATGGAAAATGATCAAAAACCTATTTTCATCTGAGTCTCAATATTTTCTATGGTTTCAAATGTTGATGAACACAGAAAAATTTAGCATCGTATAATTACCACAATTTCTTTCCAGTAGTCTTTTCATTTTTATGCTCTTTAGTCAATTTCTCCAAGATCGAAGATTAATGGACTGCTGTGAAACTTTTCCTCATTCTAAGTTATTACCTACTGACCTATTGTTGTAATCACTATTAGGTATTGAAAAATGTTTTCCTTTGTTACTTTTCTAATTGAATTGACGCATATAGATTCGTTATTTCATATGCGATTTGAAATCGACTGGCACTTGTGCGTATTTATTCTGGAGAGCATTAATAGTTATTTAATCAACTAGGTTATTAAAGACAGCGAATAATGATCAAGATATTTTAATGCGTGAGCGGAGCGAACGCGGTGATAGTTCGAGACCATTAGTCGCTTGATTAATAACCGAGTTGATCACAAGATTTTTCCGACGATCTCAAGATGAATTGAGTTTGAATTTTTGATTGAAATACAATCTCATTTTGCACAAGACATACATTTGACATAATGGAATTTCTATGTTTTTATGTTCCAGTAGAGTTTTGATATTTCTCGTATAGTGCTTCTGAATTCTTTGTGTACGGTTGCCATGAGGATTGCATATTAAAATATAACAGAAATTGAGCATTAAAATGGGTCATTAATGATCAATTTCGTACACATTAAAATCACCTTTTAATTCGAGGTCGGCGGAAAAAATATTCTCCTGCGCCCATCTCATTATGACTAAGTATATCGATTGAAACAGAGGATCATGTGGATCTTTTCGTTATTTCGTAATCCATTTTAACATATAAGAGATTATGAAATATTTCCATGTTCGAATTTTGTAGACATTAGTTGAAAGCATAGAAGGAGTGTACTTTTGTTATAGGAAGCTCCATTTTTCTGTGCTCATCAACAGCTGAAACAATAGAAAATATTGAGACTCGGATAAAAATAGGTTTTTGACCATTTTCTATACTCATATTGATACAAAGCATACAATGTCATATATTTTTGAAATGGGAAAAAAATAAGCTTTCAGAAAATGGCACAACAATTTAGTATTCCCATTTAAAAAAACATAACATTGGGCCATAGCTTCGTAATAAAAAATGGTACAACAAAGGCGAGCACGCCACTGGATTCTATGAAAAAAGTGCCCGAATAATGTTTTAATTTCAGAGCTCTATCATCAGTATTTTTGTCGATATCGCCACTTTTCCAATTTTCGCTTATAACTAGAAAACAGAGTTTTAAAAGTTGTAGAGCTAAACATGTAGCTGCTGTAGTTCAAATTTATTTTCGATTGCCTTTGAATACACTTTTTCTTAAACTGCTTCCCAGTAAAAAAAGTCCAATGGATTCAAGTCCGGTGAACGGGCCGGCCACCAGATTGGACCAGAACGTCCGATCCATCTTCCGCGAAAAAATGTTACCAGAAAAAAAAATTTCCAGAGAAACTAATTTGTCCGGGAAAAAATTTTCCTGAGAAATTTCTCTGGATTTTTTTTTCTGGTAACAATTTTTTCCGGAAGATGTATCGGACGTTCTGGTCCAGTCTGGTGGCCGGTCCGTTCACCGGACTTGAATCCATTGGACTTTTTTACTGGGAAGCAGTTTGAGAAAAAGTGTATTCAAAGGCAATCGAAAATAAATTTGAACTACGGCAGCTACAGTTTAACAAGTATTATACCATTTTGGAATCCTTACTAAAGCCAACTTTTGACAAAACATGCCAAACTTGCGTAGTACATTTTTTTTCAATACAGTCAGTTGAAACTAGGCAATTGTTTATTTTGAATTTTTTTTTCTGAGAAGCAAGCCCTATTTTTATGAATCTTAGAGCAGCTGGTATCCAAACTTTGATTACAGTTTAGACAAGCATTATTCAAGGTTACACAGCAAAAAAAAAGTTGGAAAAAGTTGATATTTGTAGCAACACGAGCGAAAAGGCTGTCACAGGGTGTGGAATTTTGCGTGTTTTTTTAAATAATGCCCATTATTTTGAAATCATGCAACTAAGGTTTTTTTTTATATTTTTCTGACAACCAGCATCAGTTGCCTTTTCACCCGGTTCCGGGTTGACGTCGAGTTTTGGGACACCCTGTATAGACTCAACAATATGAAAGTGATATAAATTAATTATGGTAGGTACAGAAGGAAACTTTTTCTATAACTTCCATTTTGTCGATATTTCTTTTGTTACTGACTAAATTGCAATCAATTTCGGTTATTGTGATTTTTCACACGTGATATTTTTTTGTTGTTGACCTGGCCTGAAATACCGCCCCTAAAATCTAGGCGACCGCCTACCCCCTAGCGACAGCCCAGATAATGACACTCCAACTTCTGCGAAATTGCTTGAGGAAAGTCCATCAGAAATGAAAAAAATACCTATGTTATCTCTGCTTGGTAAACCGATAAATTTCTGGCCGGTATTCTCAACAAGTGATCTTTCGATGCGAATCAGTCTTCGATGGGCAGTGTGCTTTTTTGAGGGTGGAAGAGGGACTTGCGCATTGGAGTATTCGCATCGAAAGATCACTTCTCGAGAATACCCGGTTCGACCTCGAAATCTTCACACTTTGGGACGACTTAGGCCGCATGAAGTTGAACAAATTCCGAAAGTAGGCCCAATGTGTAGTAACCAATTTGTTCTACTAAAACTTTTTCAAGCACCACTACAGTTTTTCAGTTATTCGCATTTCTATTATATGGTGCTGATCAACAAGCGCGTATGTGGAACACTGAATTGTTGATATTTCAAAAATTACTGATGATATCGGACTCGTTTTAACAGAAAAAATTGGAACTAATTGGGTACTGATTATTAGTGCTAAAAAGGAATAAAAGAAATGAAATTTTGCTCTAAATTTTTACTTCAATGATCGCATGTGTGAAACACTAAATTGTTAATATTTCAAAAATTACTGATGATATCGGACTCATTTCAACAGAACAAATTGGAACTAATTGGGTACTAATTATTAGTGCTAAGAAAGAATAGAAAAATGAAATTTCACTCTAAATTTTTACTTCAATGATCGCATGTGTGAAACACTAAATTGTTAATATTTCAAAAATCACTGATGAATTTGGATTCATTTCAACGGAACAAATCGGAACAAATGGGGTACTAATTATTGGCATAATAATTTTCTCGAAATTTGAAAATGTTGGTGCTGAGGGATAAGTTGGCACAAAAGAAATGAATGCAAATAACTCAAAAACTAAAAATGATATTGAGATTTTTCCAACGGAACAAATTGGGTACTAATTATTAGCATTAAAATTTTTTCGAAATTTGAAAATGTTGGTGCTGTGTGTGAAGTCAGCACCAAATAAAAGAGAAGCTAATTACTTGAAAACTATAGTGGTACTTGAAAAGGTTTAGTAGAACAAATTGGGTACTAAATATCGTGCCTTATTGTTGGGGAATTTTGTTCTATCAACTTTTCGCTAACTTCACGCGGCCGACGACTGTAAAATTACGGTCGCTGAAGCCGGTTTTCAATATGAACAGCGCGTAGAAGCTTCTGATTTCACGTCAGTGTTTTTTTCTAATTTTATTATAACAAATTATTTCATGGAAGGAATAGAATATGCGTTCACCTTTTGCTGTACTTACTTCATCAATAAGCAGTTGCCCTTGCCAGTAAACTATGAGTAGCTGGAAAAAGACAAACAATCCACAACCTAAGTTGAAAGCATTTCCGAAACTTGTAACTGTTTCGCTCTGAAATATAAGTAAAACTATATGTAACCTCTGAGGAAGATTTACTATACTTACAGCGATTATCGATACGAGAAATCCAGCTATTTGTGTTGAATGAAATAAAAAATCACACAAAATAAGGTACCTCGTAATAGAGTTGAATTTTCGCAAATCTCTGAAACAAAATTCCATTGAGTTGCGTTTATACTATGCGGTGATTTGAAATGCAATTTCTAATATTGATTGAAATATAATCTGGGAGGATTCTGCATTCACAGAAAACCTTTTCAAGTTCACTCCCAGTCTCTCAAAGAGAAACAATCAAAAATTTTTTAATTAAGATGAAATGCTGCTGCGTAAATCCTTCCACTAATTTGTCAGGAGCAAATTGATTTCGAAAAAATTGTTTCCTAACAGTAAAACTGAACAAGGAAATAAATGAAAAGGATAAGGTAACGTTTCGATGTCTATATCAGACTCCTTGACACAATTTCAAAGATTTTCCAAGTTTTTCTGAGGAAGGAGTCTGATATAAACACCGAAATGTTACGTAATCCTTTTCATTTATTTCCTTTTTTGAGCGCTCGTTTTCCTTGAACGAGTGCTATATCGTTTTGCCCAAATGTCTGTAATTTTCTCATTTTGAGCCGAAAATGATAGGGTTCTACACCCTGATGACGAATTCGTGGTCAAATTTAATTTTGGTCCTTGGGGCCGTCCGTCCAGCCGTTAGCACAATAACTTTCGAAGGGATTGTCCTAGAGATTGGTCGCAGTGCAGAAGGGTAATCAACGTGCCGATCGACCACTATTAAATCTAATCTAATCGGTTCTCAAATGGCTCGGTTAAGTTCGTTTACCAGCCAAATCGTACAGGGTGTTCCATAAAATGTAGTCATTCAAAATTTTTGTTCCTCAATATCTCTGACAAAACGAAACTCATCGACATGAAATGTTGCGGCCATATGCAAGATGGTCATAGTGAACTTCATGCAGAAAATTATGGCCATAGTTCTAACAGAACCATAGAAAATTCAAGCAGAACATTGAAAAGACAAATCCTTATAACTTCACAACAAAATATCCGATTGGGGTGAAATCGAGGGGTAAACATCTGACCTAAATGTTGTACACCATAAATCCTTTCCAATGAATAAATCCCAGTAAATTCTCATAAATCCGCAACTATTTCCTTAAATCCCCGTGATTTCTCATAAATCCTCAACTTCCTTAAATCCCCGATAAATCCTCATCAACCCTTATAAATCCTCATGAATCCTTGTAAATCACCGTAATTTGCCAATTATACAGGGTGTCCCAAAACTCGACGTCAACCCGAAACCGGGTGAAAGGGCAAGTAATGCTGGTTGTCAGAAAGATATAAAAAAAGATCTAAGTTGCATGATTTTAAAATAATAGGCATTTAAAAAAACACAGAAAATTCCACACCCCGTGACAGTCTTTTCACTCCTGTTACCACAAATATCAACTTTTTCCAACTTTTTTTTTGCTGTGTAACCCTGAATAATGCTTGTCTAAACTGTAATCAAAATTTTGATACCAGCTGCTCTAGGTTTCATAAAAATAGGGTTAACTTCTCAGAAAAAAAATTCAAAATAAACAACTGACTGTATTGAAAAAAAAAATGTACTACGCAAGTTTGGCATGTTTTGTCAAAAGTTGGCGCATTTAGTGAGGATTCCAAAATGGTATAATTCTTGGTAAATTGTAGCTACCGTAGTTCAAATTCGCTTTCGATTGCCTGTGAATACACCTTTTCTTTAACTGCTGCCTAGTAATAAAAGTCCAATAGATTCAAGTCCGGTCCCCCCCCCTGGGGGGTGATTCTTGAATAATGTCGTGTTCGCGATTCGACAATTGTCGACCAACTTCCTGCTAAGTTGGTCGACATTTGTCGATTCGCGAACACGACATAATTCAAGAATCGACCCCCAGACCGTCCGATTTATTTTCTCTGGAAACATTTTTCCCGGAAGATGGATCGGACGTTCTGGTCCAATCTAGTGGCTGACCAGAGTTCACTGGACTTGAATCTATTGGACTTTTTCTACTAGGAAGCAGTTAAAGAAAAAGTGTATTCACAGGCAATCGAGAGCGAATTTGAACTACGGTAGCTACAATTTAACAAGAATTATACCATTTTGGAATCCTCACTAAATGCGCCAACTTTTGACAAAACATGCCAAACTTGCGTAGTACATTTTTGTTCAATACAGTCAGTTGAAACTAGGCAACTGTTTATTTTGTTTTTTTTTCTGAGAAGTTAGCTCTTTTTTTATGAAACCTAGAGCAGCTGGTATCAGTTTAGACAAGCATTATTCAGGGTTACACAGCAAAAAAGAAAATGGAAAGTTGATATTTGTGGCAACAGGAGTGAAAGGACTGTCACGGGGTGTGGAATTTTCTGTGTTTTTTAACCCTCGAATAGTCGCGTCAAAACTTTTTACATAGGTAGTCGCGCCGGTCTCACAGACCGTGCATACTCATTGAGCTCTGAATGCTAAGTGAAAAGAGTTTTTGCCTAAAAATTCAAATGGATGTCTTTCAAAACATAACTGAGTGACAAGAAAATGCAAGATTGGTACATATTTCGAATTGATGCTAATATATTGGGGAAATTCCAAAAAAATCAATTTTATTCATACACCTTACTTTATTCAGTCATAAAAAGAAAAAATCAAACTCTAAGGATTTGAAGACTAGAAATAACAAAAAGTTACACCTTTCATCAAATAAAAATGATTCTACAAACATATTTTAGCTTAATGAAGGCCATTTTCTAGGCAGTTTTTTGTTGTGGGGGGAATTTTTTCCAACGCATCACTGTATCTTTGCCAAAAAAACGACAGTGTATTACTTTGATTTTATTCCTCATCATCATCAGAAATATTCTGCTCTGAGTCATTACTCGCAAGTTGTTGTTCTAAATATTCAAATTTTTCTTCAGACTGATCAATATCTGAATGTTCGTCATTTGCGATTTGATCCTCTTTCTCATCTAAAACCTCTAGTAATTTCTGCAGTCGAGCTTGCTCTTTTTCGTAAGACCACATGGCTAAAAAACAATGAATTTACCTCGTTATAAGTTATACGGAACAAACACACCTGAAACTCACCGCACAATCGAACTATCAAGATATAAAAAAATAGGGTACGAGAGTAGTCGCGCCGGTCTCCCACACCGTGTCACGATATATTGTTTTCGTACTAGCACGTTTCACGATGAGATTCGCAAGGACTCTCTGTCGCATCCTTGCCATGCCCCCTGAATTTCTGAAAATTAGGATAAAAAGTGTCTTGCCGGTTTCACAGACCGTGCGCGACTAACGGAGGGTTAAATGACTATTATGTTGAAATCATGCAACTTCAATTTTTTTTTATATCTTTCTGACAACCAGCATTACTTGCCCTTTCACCAGGTTCCGGGTTGACGTCGAGTTTTAGGACACCATACTCAAAAATTATTGTTTCATCGGGTATTACATACGGTGACATTTCAATTATTTTGTTGATATCCATATGTGATTTGTGAAATACATGTCGGGTTGTTAATAATTTAATTTTAATTTTCGAAAAAATTTATTGATGAAAACTGAATAGTAATTCGTTATAAGGCGTTACATAATATTAAAATGATATGACAATAAAATGAAAATATATGAACAAGATTCTTTTTTATTAACGTAAGCTTCATTAATTTTCATTAACATTGTCTCCTCGATCTCATAAATTTTATTTTCATTGGCTTTCATCGCTATTGGTCCAAAAAATATATAGTGTGTTTCTACGACTGCTGTGTCTTGTTTTATAGCCTATTTAAACTCGGACCTCTTCCTTTTATTCTGTCTCAAAAATTTAAATTCGAATTTGGATCATCATCATGAATGATTGTGACACATTCTCCAACAAACCAACCTTCGTCGTAATAAACGACGCTGTGTGAAAATTAAACGATGAACTGGGAAACATGCTTTCTTTTTCCTCAATTACCACTCCAGTCTCTTTATTTGTGACATTATGGTCCAAAGAAATTTATGCATCTGAACTTTCTGACGTATCGGAGATGATTTCTTTCGTGGAACTCTGTATTTTCTTTTGCACTTGTTTTGGCTGCTAATCAACGATTCAGGCTCTCTGTTTTTTGTGAACACTTAGTGATGAATCTGTTTAATCTGTCTGTACTGACCCCATTCTTAGTTTCCTCCAGAAGCCAGCAGAGGCATGGGCGTACCCACGTAGAGGCAGGGAGGGGGCAGCTAGAAACTAAAATAAACGTCAATTTTCGTGGCAAGTGGGAATAAAAAATATACCCGACCGACCATCTTCTCGAAATAGGAATGAGCTGCCCCCCCTCCTAGCTGAAATCCTGAGTACGCCCTTGACCAGAGGGAGGATTTTGTTTTCGTTGTGTTAAAAATCTATCGAACCACCTCAATTTTGACTATCAACAACAATATTTCATCAATATACCTATAGCAAAGAATTTAAGGTACTATATACTACACCCGCAAGTTTTAATTGTAGGTTAGAATCGAACACACCATGCGCATGCGCAACTCAATAATTGGAAGTGGGGGTAACTCCTTGATAAATCCCCGGTAAATCCCTGGAAAATCCTCGATAAATCCTTAATAAATCCTCTAAATCCCAAGGAAATCCTCAATAAATCCCCGTAAATCCTCTTTTTCTTGTAAATCCTTAGTAAATCCCTGTAAATCCTCTAGGCTGTACACCATAAATCCCCAGATATTTACCCCTCGGGTGAAATATATTTTGAAAAGAAAATTTTTATACTGAATGTTAGTGTGATATTTCAAGAGAATCACATAATCAGAACCAAACAATTTAATTTTTCCAAATTGTCCATATTTTCGAATAATTCATAATTCGATCTAGCTGAAATTAGACTTTAAAATGTGCAATACCAATTCAAAGCAGTAGCAGACATTTGTGGGAGCTGCGTTGATACAGCCATAAAAAAGTCAATTCTAATATCGAAAGAAATTCTTCTATTATTCCAATGAAAAAATTTTCGATTCGAATAAAATCAAGGTTGAAGATGTGAATTCTCAAAAGGATTGTGAAATCAGAACCATCGAACTTTGATATTTTTAGTTAACAAAGTTTTACATATTTAATTCTTTGAATAATTTCTAGAATATTATTCCGTGCTGAAATTTAGCATTCACATATTCTGTATCAATCTCAAATCCTATAACAAAATTTTCTATTTTTTCGAACAATTCAGAAAAATTCACTAGAATTTTTGATACTAACTCGATTATTGCATGGTGCTCCAAAACACAATTCCTCATTATCTCGTAATATTTATCGTTTCTAGAATCTTCTTTCTTGATAAACAACTGTGGGCATTTCAGAACAAATTTCAGCGACTTAAGTTTACAATTGAGAAATAAAATCGGTGCCAATACTAGGAAGTCGCCAGAAACAACGATAGTTCCGAGCACAATGGCCACAAAGTCCAAATATAAATGAGCAGCCAAGTAATACTTCTGTTTGTCAAAGGGTAATATAAATTCATATGGTAATTTTCTTTCCAATAATGGATCATCTCCCATGGTCTTCAAGTATATAGTGATTGAGATTAAGATGCTTGTCATTATGGTGTAAACCATTGCCATGTTATAGAAGTTGACGATCTTGAATGAGGATCTTGTGTTATGAACATAATTATTGCATATATTTTCGTGTGCGATACTAGTAAGATACTCATCCTGTTTGAACATTTCAGCTAACAAAGTCTGGAATCTCGGTGTCTTCGAGATCAAAATTTTGAGAAAAGTCACCACCATGGTCAAGACGACGCCGAAGTTGAAGGAAAATTCTGTGAGGTTCTTGGCATTCTTGGTAACCAACAGGAAAACCACAAGGGCGTATATAGCAGCTATAACTGCTAACCAGCTATAAGCTTCATATTTTCTGCTAGGATTCGAACTCCAAAACCCAACGTAAAAAAACATTGTACGAAAACTGTGGAACAATGGTGAGTTAGACATCATGTTCCTCAAATATTTTCTCAACGTGAACGATTTTTTATATAGTGGGGCTTTGAAAATTTAATATGGTTTTTATTCGCTGAATGAAATTGAAATGCAACTGTATAATTAGGGTAGGTGGGGATTGTCTCAGTATTTGCTTTCTTCTACGTGATTATGTTTTCCAAGAGAATGCATATTTGATGGAATTGAAAAAGAGTGGGATTTTTCTTCAATTGATTTCTTTGTATATATTATATTGCTCGATTCGGAAAAATGCCAGTTGAGGACTAATTCGGCGACAGGAGCTTTTCAGTGGCAGCTTGTGACAGAATAAAATGATGAGGCACATAAGAAAAAAAATATTTTAACAAGGAAGACATAATTCTCATAAATTATTTTTTATCAGCTGAATACTTATCATTATGGAAGAATCATTACTGATAATTTGGATTTTTGAAACCAATATAAATCTTCATCTTATTATGGCTATTATACTGACAATTTTAATTTTGTCTTTACTTAGAAAATCCTTCGGTATTAATGCTTCAATGCACATTGTAGCATTTTATTGTTTGGTAATTGTCGTGAGATAAGTTTTTCGAGTCGCTTCAACCAGTTTTTCACCAAACCCTATTG
This sequence comes from Propylea japonica, assembly GCA_013421045.1. NCBI lineage: Eukaryota > Metazoa > Arthropoda > Insecta > Coleoptera > Coccinellidae > Propylea > Propylea japonica. The sequence continues at coordinate 86,746,458 of CM024242.1, forward strand.
GAATATGTATTATTAACATTGTCAAAAAATAATTTGATAAGAGTTACACAGCCACTAGGCCAGTAATACTCTCATTTTGAAACCTTCGATTCGATTTTCCTACCGCACCGATAGTCACAAGATTTGGAATATGTCGTATAACTTCTTGAATTGTACGTAATTTATACTCATAGGAATGACTCAAAAACTGTTTCTGATTTATTGACAAATCTGCAATATCACGAGTACTGCATTTGTTTTGGGAATTTTGGATGACTCACTTGTTCTGCTGAAGCCATTTCGCTTTCTGGTAGTCATAACCGAAGTCAATGAACAAAATGAAAACTACTCATGGGCGATCTCACACTCACACTCACCCTCATGGGTGAAATATGAATTCGGCCGTAAGATTCGACTCACTGATGAATCCGTGGTCAACTTCGATTCTGTTCGTAGGGCCGTCCGTAAACACGGTAACTCTCGCAAGGAGTTCCAAAATATGGCCATACAAAATTTTTGTTCCTCAGTATCTCAGACAGAACGGGACCAATAGAAACGAAATTTGCGGCCATATACAAGATGCAAGAATTTTGTGGCACGAGGCCATAATGTTAACAGAATCATAGAAAATTCAATCGGAATATTGAAAAGAAAAATTAAATAAGAAAAATTTTCGATTGAAAGAAATATAGTTTGAGGATATAAATTGGCGAAGTGAATGATCATGGAAATTTTCAGATTGTGGTATTTTCCGTTATCGAATGAATAATTTCTAGAATATAATTCCGATGATGCTGAGAGTTTAATAAAAAAATTTGAGGGACCATTAAGTCTTATTGCTCCAACAGTTAGTTAACAAGCGCTGAATGTACCAACTCAAAGTTTTTCAAGAATCTTTTGAAATTATTTCTACTGTCATGGATACTGGGGTTTGAAATTTTGATACGGTTATTTTTATGCGATAAAATATTAGTATGCAACCTGTGAAATTATGTAGGAATGGACATTGTTCCAGTAGTTTTCATGATTATGTTTCCTAGAAGAATGTATATTTAATGAAATTGAGAAACAGTGGGTGTTTTCTTCACTTGATTTCTTAGTATGTAGGTATTACATTATTCGATATGAAGAAATAACATATGAGTAATCGAGCAGCATTTCATCTTAATTAAAAAAACGAGCACTAAAAATCATGGGATAAATTGCTTTGGAAATTAAAAATAGAAGAATGCGAAAATGATTCTTCGTACAAGAATCATTGATGAATTACGTTACGTTTATATACATATATGCGTGCGCATATACAGGGTGTCCCGCAAAATGTGGAAAATCTCTCGGATTCAGATAGAGCATAAAAAATGAAGATGACAAGTTCCCATTTTTTTTCCTAGGTCCTCCCTACGAAGATACGACCTCCTAAATGACGCCACTGGAACTTCAATAAATATACAAAGTGATAACTTTTGAATAATGACTAGTCACTAATCAATTCAAATTCCAAATAAAATTTAATTAGAATATTTGTATCGAATTGATACTATACTTTGATATTCCACATACGTGCAGGGTGTCCCGGAAAATGTGGGAAATCTCTTGGATTCAGATAGAACAAAAAAAATAAGATGACAAGTTCCCATTATTTTTTTTCCTAGCAGCCCTCCTTACAATATACGTCCTTCTCACTTAGATTTCAATTAGTTTGTTCAGTTTAACAGGGGCGGAATGGGTTGTACATTTTAATGCTTACATTTTTAACACCCTGTATGATAAGGTGTTAAAAAACGAATTTGGATTGAACATTAAGCTGAAGAAAAGGTGCTCTTGTTCAGTGTCGATTAAATGAACCTTTTTCGAAAGAAAATTAATGAAAGAAGTAAGTAATTGAAATTTATTCCACTAAAATGAATTTTCAGTGACGTCATTTAGGAGGACGTATATTGTAAGGAGGGCTGCTAGGAAAAAAAATAATGGGAACTTGTCATCTTATTTTTTTGTTCTATCTGAATCCAAGAGATTTCCCACTTTTTCCGGGACACCCTGCACGTATGTGGAATATCAGAGTATAGTATCAATTCGATACAAATATTCTAATTAAATTTCATTTAGAATTTAACTTGATTATTGATTAGTCATTATTCAAAAGTTATCTTTTTGTAGGTATATCTAATGAAGTTCTAGTGGCGTCATTTAGGAGGTCGTATCTTCGTAGTGAGGGCCGCTAGGAAAAAAAATTATAGAAACTTGTCATCTTATTTTTTATGTTCTATCTGAATCCGAGAGATTTCTCACATTTTTCGGGCATCCTGTATATACGTGGAATATCAAAGTATAGTATCAATTCGATACCAATATTCTAATTAAATTTTATTTGGAATAAATGGATTATTGATTAGTCATTATTCAAAAGTTATCACTTTGTATATCTAATGAAGTTCCAGGCACGAGTAAACATATTGATAAAACCCTTATTGACATCATTATCTCGAACAATAGGCGCGCACCGTTGGTATAAGAGTCAGGTCAATTGGTTATCAAGTACTTAGTATAGCAACGATTGCAGTTTGGCTAGATAAATCGAATGCCTTGTAAACTTTAGTAACCCCAAATTTGAGATCAGAGATCACGGTTAGTTGTGCGAGAAGTTTTTTCTGTGTGTTCAGTTCTATTATTACTGCAATTTGCTGAAATAATCTGGAAACGAAGGTATGTTTATACAGGGTTTTCCTAAATTGAACGTACAAACGAAAAGGGGAGATTCCTTGAGTGAGTTTAAGAAAAAAAAGTCCCATAAACATGGGGTCGCAAACGTATCGTTTTCGAGATACAGAGTGTTGAAGTTTGAATTTTTTTCAAGTTTTTTTCTCATAGTATCTACACTTCACAAGTTATTCAACTGAAATTTGGCATAGATATTACATTTGAGAGTTCTCACCACGTGACATGGCAATTTCGATAGAAGATCTACAGGGTGATATTTTTTCTGGAACACTGCCACCTGTTCTTCTGCAGAACTTTTTATTGGTGAGCAACTGTTAATTTGAAAAAATGTAAAAAGAAGCTTTGTTCTTATACTAAACTTTTCGGTCTCTTGCAGTTTTGTCGTATCTACCAACGATTTCGAGTAAAAAAATTTTGAACGATTCTCTCGAAATTCTCGTAACTATGATAGGATGGCCAGTTTGTAATTTGTGGTGAATGAATTCAGTGCCAGTTTTGACACATCAAATTATTGAACGTTTGTTTTTTTGAAAGGTGAAGGTGGTTGCATTTGTGGCTATTTATTTTTTTGTGTAGATACTATGAGAAAAAAACTTGAAAAAAATTCAAACTTCAACACTCTGTATCTCGAAAACGAAACGTTTGCGACCCCATCTTTATGGGACTTTTTTTTCTTAAACTCACTAAAGGAATCTCCCCTTTTCGTTTGTACGTTCAATTTAGGAACATCCTGTATTTTAATTTTAACCAATATCATTAAATACACACCACACAAAAATCAACGCATCTCCAATGATTTTTACAAATGCACGATTTTCAACTGAGGAATTTCTATTCTGAGACATTGAAATTTCATAGAAGCAATGAAATTTCAATGAAATCTACATTATATACAGGGCGAATGATAATCCATCAGATCTCACGACTGCGTTAATTCGTCTTGGTATACCTTCAAACACATCTGTAATTTTGCTCTATACCCCTCCTATACTATTCAGCTAGTGTGGAAATTGATCGAGTGTTCTTCTTTTCAATATTCCAGTTGAATTTTCTATGGTTTCTATGGCCACAAAATTTCGCATTAACATTTAATATATTCAACTCCATTCACAAAAAAATTTTACTCGAATCGGAAATTTTTTTATGGAAATATGAATTTTCTTGTTTTCAATATTCCAATTGAATTTTCTATGGTTCTGCGTACACTATGGCCAAGAAATTTTGTATGAGGCCCATTATAAGCATCTTGCATGTGGCTGAAACATTTCATTTTGAGTGGTTTCGTTTTGTCTGAGATATGAGGAACATAAATTTTGAATGGCCATATTTTATGGAACACCTTTACGATTAAGCTGGCGAACGAACTCAATGGAGGACTAGAACTCAACCTGAAAATCTCAATTCTCTAGGACAATCCCTTCGAAATTTATCGTGCTAACGGCCGGCCGGCCCCACAGACAGAATTGAATTTGACCACGGATACTTCATCAGGGAGACAAACCCTGTCGTTTGAGACCATTTTCGCCTCAAGATTCGGAAATTACAGACATTTGGGCAGAACGATTCAGCACTCGTTTAGGTAGAACGAGCGCTAAAAAGGAACAGAAAAATAAAATGATCGAAACTCTATTAAATCGATTTAACATTAACAACCCAATTCAGAAACGACTCTGTAACTTCATTCAGCCACCCTGAAATTTGAATATGGAATAATTATTTATCAGATGTTATATTTTCTCCTCTGCTTCTCCGCATTCGCAACTAGGACTCTCAACTGAATTCCTTTGAAAAGCATGCTATTACAACGGCCATTACCTGTGCTTATACGATTGAGAACAGTCCATATTTTCCTTGGAAGATCAAATCCAGGAACTTTATTCGAGATATCAGTTATTAAATCTCTGTTCTGAATATTACATGTGTTCCACTCGGATTGCTAAATTGCTTCATCGGTTTCATTCGAGGTCAGAAAATAATTGCACAAAAAAGGTTTACGTGATTTTAATCGAGGAATTTATTATCTGGAAAATGGGAGAGTAATTGATATTAATTTGTAGAAGAATTAAATTTACCTAAGGCTAGAGCTGCCGTACAAAGTGTTGTTGCGTCAGCACCCAAGTTTCTGGATTATTTTCTTTTTTAATTTCATACGTAAATCATCCAAATGAGCTTTGAAATATTGAGAAGAATTTAGTTTAACGCCTAGATATTTAGGATTGAAATTATGTTTGAGAAAAGATTTACCGAAAAGTACGTTAAATATCCTACATATCTGATGAATATCTAAATGAAAAACACGAGACTCCAGTTTTATCAGGATTTGGACATAAACGCCGGTCAAAAATATGATTTTTTAAAACTTCGAGATCTGCAGAAAGATTATTCTCTATGGTTTCAAAATCTGAATGATGGAAACCCGAAGAAATATTATCGGTGTGAGCGTATATGAATTTCTTAGATGAAGTTGTAGAAATATCACACAAACATAAATTAAAAAGAAGAGGTGAATAGACTGATCCTTGTGGAAGACCATTATTAAATGTTTTAAAATTGCTACTGATATCGTCAAAAAACACGAAACATTTCAGATGACTATAGAGTTTAAAAATCAAACCAACTTTTGAAACAGTATAATATGCAGCAGATAAATCTACACAAGCTTTATCTGTTTTTAATTACCAGATAATAAAAACTTTCGGAATATTTCAATTGCACAGAATACTCGAACTGAACAAGCAATATCGTATTGATTTATTGATAGAAACATATCTAATTTTTCGAGATCCAAAACAATAAAAAGTCATTTTTTAATCCAATATCGACTCAGTACATGTTTATCATCACACCTCAATACTGAAATAACTCCAAAAATAATATAAAATACAGGTGATGCGATAATTTTTGTGCGGTGTGTACTATTAAAATATTGATTTATTTGTTGACCTGCGTGAACATCCGCAAATGTTTATTTCATTCCTCAATTTTTGTTGATGACACAAGAGAAGAGTGTCAAGAAAAAATGTGACTTGATGATATAATCAAAAATCACATGGTGGAACAACTGGAACACACCATGGATGGTTTCGAAGTAAGAGTAAAAAAACCCCTGTAGTATTTAGTACTACATCAGTTCACCCTGAAATATAGGGTGTTTTTTCAAACTTGAATGGAAATTAAAACCACTGTCTCCTCTGAACTAAAACACTGATTTATCCGAAATTTGGAATGAAGATAGCTTTCATGAGGTTTCCGAAAACTGCTCTCAGATATCACATAAAGGACCCCGCACATTTACTATGGGAATATGCTCCCGGTGGATTTGGCTGAAAATTTGATATGATGTTCTACTAATCCTTCTGATCAAATGTCTAAACAGTCACGAAGCTGAAAAATGCATACTTCCAGGAGTTTTTAGCGGCTTATGTATTACCGTTCACACAGAAATGTTTGAAAATATTTCGAATTGACAGAATCTGCTTTCAATAATCACGAAATATTTTCAAACATTTCTGTGTGAACGGTAATACGTAAGCCTTAATGGATACAAAAATCGCTAAAAACTCCTAAAAGTATGCATTTTTCAGCTTCGTGACTGTTTAGACATTTGATCAGAAGGATTAGTAGAACATCATATAAAATTTTCAGCCAAATCCACCGGGAGCCAATTCGCATAGTAAATGTGTAATACGTAAGCCTTAATGGATACAAAAAATCGCTAAAAACTCTTAGAAGTATACATTTTTCAGCTTCGTGACTGTTTAGACATTTGATCAGAAGGATTAGTAGTAGAAACATCATATCAAATTTTCAGCCAAATCCACCGGGAGCCAATTCCCATAGTAAATGTGTAATACGTAAGCCTTAATGGATAAAAAAAATCGCTAAAAACTCCTAGAAGTATGCATTTTTCAGCTTCGTGACTGTTTAGACATTTGATCAGAAGGATTAGTAGAACATCATATCAAATTTTCAGCCAAATCCACCGGGAGCCAATTCCCATAGTAAATGTGCGGGGTCCTTTGGAAAGTTCTAAAACATTCGCGAAATCGCCCCGTATAAATCACTATTATAGTAAAGGGTGTTTCAGAATAAGGTTTCCATTGTTTCTGAGATACAGGGTGTTGAAATTCAAAGAAAAAATTTGTTTTTCGAAAATATTTTCGACACAGTATAGGATTTTCCTTTCCGTCTTGGTAGGTTAATACACAATTTTTTTCAATTCGAAATTATTCTTAATTTCCACCAGTAGCATCCCTGCTGACTTCTGCCCGAATTAATTTGATTAATGGTACGCTAATGCTTTTCTCAAATTCAAATCAACAAAATCAACACATAATTCAAAGTGGAAGTTTGAGTTTTTCATATGCGACGAATACTCTCTGAGATAAAAAATGAAATGCTATTTCATCTAAGAAAATTCTATGTTCACTTCCAGAATCATCCCACAGATTAAGGTAGCTCTGTACCTTCATTGAAAAAAATATCGTGAAATCGTGAATAAACCACATCGCGTTTCTTTACATAAAGTGACATCTTCCAAAATTAATTGGTGATATTTCATTCGAAAAGCGGCGATTGACTCTCCATTTAATCTACCGTGTAGAGGCCAATCAAATAAACACCAAATATTCCAATCCCCACATTAACAGAAAATTGGTCTTAGTAATGAATTTCTCAAATCTCGTGTGGATTATCCCCTGTCCAAAAAAATAATATGAAGGGTCCTGCAAATCGAATGATATTTGATAGCAGTTTTTCAGTGATTAAGTTCAGGAGATAAAGCGGTTTTAATTTCCATTCAAATTTAAGAAACATCCTGTAACCCAGAATCTATGAAACTTCTAGATACTACATATGGGGGTTGGTTCGGGAGCCCCTAGGTGTTTTCTGTCTTCCATTTAATTTTTTTCTCATCTTATCTGGGACACCCAGGACGCGCCCTGTATATTGCGTCTAGATAAATAGTTGATGCTGTTCTGATTTTTGTTTCAGGGAATCCTTTCTTAATGAAGATTCTATTGATCGCCGTTTTAACATGGACGGCAGTTCTAGCTGCTCCTTCGACATTTCCGAAGTTTCAGGCAACATGCGGATATGAAAGTAAGTTACCATTAAGATATACTTAGTTATTTAATCAACTAGTTTATTAATAAACGTGATTAATAGTCCAGATAGTTCGAGATCAGTAATCACTAGATTAATAAACGGGTTGATTAATCGCCGACCACATTATGAATTGGCTACAAATAGGGATGTTGACTCATGTTACGAATTCATATAAATTGAGGTTTTCCTCATAGAAGGAAATTTTTGCAATCCTAAAAAACCATTTTAGTGATCTTATTATTCTCGTTGAATTAAATAAAGCTGATTTAAATTATGTTATTTATTATCAAACTATCAGTGATGCGACCGCCAATCAGAGGTAATCCGTATAGTGACGTCAAACTATCCGTATTGTCCTTACAAATTCGAATGTCGGTGTATCAGATCAACAAAATTCATAGGCCAGGTTCCACAAAACTCCAATCACCTTGATTATTGAAATGTCATCCATTTCTCTGCAATTTTCAGTTCATTTTTTGGCATAAACCATCGACTTACTTCAAAACGAACGATTTCATTGCCCAATCAAGCTTTGTGAAACCCACGGTTTTGTGACTTGAACCATAGTAAATATATAGAATACATAGATATACTTTACATGGATGAGGCCTGTCATTCAACATTATAATTTCTATGATAGAATATCATATCTATGTTTCGAACTCAAGAAGTTGAAAGCTGAAAGAGAACAGAATAGTTCGATTATTCGTTACAAGAACGATAATCTACAATTTTCTTTTAATGGAGATAGGATTCATCAAGGGTAATAGTAGTAACTTAACAAAAGACTGATTCCTGATGGTCGCAAGTTTCTTTGCTGAAAACAAAGATTTTTGTGCAGTGGAGCTTAAAACGTAGAATTGTCTCTGTAAGTAGCAAAACTTTCAACTCACATTTATTATTACAAATAAAAGAAACACCTCATTCAGCTTTTATAGACGACATATTTATTTGAAGGCTTAAATTGAACTTGAAGGAATCAGGCAAAATCAGT
>CM024242.1:86755354-86848855 GCA_013421045.1 Propylea japonica
TCAAAATAAATTTCACTCGAATCGGATATTCTGTTATGAAATATGTATAAAGATTCTTCTTTCAATATTCCAATTGAATTTTCGATGGTTTGTTAACACTATGGCCACAAAATTTTGTATGAAGATTCAGTACTTATATCAAAGTTTATTCACAGAAGAAATTTCACTCGATTCGGATGTCCTGTTATGGATATATAAAGATTGTTCTTTTCAATATTCCAATGAATTTTTCTATGATTCTGTTCACACTATGGCCACAAAATTTTGCATCAGGCTTGTTATCGCATTTTTACACTTGGCCGTAACATTTTACTCCGATTGGTTTCGTATTGAGGAACAAAAATTTAGAATGGCCATATTAACTTAACTGAGCCATTTGGGACCCGAACTCAACCTGGAAATTTCAAGTCACTAGGAAAATCCCTTCGATAGTTATTGTGCTAACGGGGGCGGCCCCACGGACAGTATTGAATTTGACCAGAATTCGTCATCAGGGAGTCTAACCAATCGTTTTGAGACCATTTTCGGATCAAAAATCGAAATTACAGACATTTGGCAAAACGATACAAAACGACAGCTCGATATGGAAAAATGTATTCTTTGTTTTATGATTAGAATTCTATTTTTGGATATAATATTTCATTTTGTTGGCTGTGCAGTTATCGAACACCCTGTAGAACTCTTTTAAGTAGAATATGAGCGCTCAAAATTGAATATCTTCAAATCTATTATCGTAATGCTTTCGTGAGCATTTTTTGATCATGAGCATTGTTTGTTACGGATGGTTTTCCTAAAATTATAATAGTGAGAGTTTTGAAGAATTAGTCTTCAATTGAAGAAGTACGGTTTTTGAGACGCCCATTTGAATCGCCAATGTTCCTACACAAATAAGCTACCACCACCTACTACATGGTCCTGTTTTAAATTATTTTTTTCAATTCTTTACTTACAGTTGAAAAATTTTATGTTTTCAACATGAAAGTTGGTTTTTATCGAAACAGTCGATTTTTGATCGTACGACCAGGAGTTGGTAGGTTTTTATGTAGAAAACATTGAAGGTTTAATTGGGCGCCTTCTAACCCGTCAAAATCTTCATCAATCAAGACTTGGGAAAAAATTTTTTCTAGAAATATAGCTCAATATGATTTGAAAATACTCACAATTTTTTTCTGTACGATAAAAGGTTCCGGAGATATTCACGAAAAACATTTTTTTTGTATCTTATTGAAGTTAATAGAACTTCTGTTCATATTTTGGGATGAGCTATAACATCCTGAAGTTTGCCGCAGTTATTTACTAACAGCCTGAATTGTTTAGTCAATTTTTTTTATAACTATGAAGAAAAACAGTGTTCGCCATTATGGTCCAGTTTTCTTCAAGTAACGAATTTTGGTCTATTGATGGTTCCCAAACAATTTTTTTGATACCACTGTTTGATTATAAGGAAAAAAAAATAACCTTCTGAGAAAGCTTCTTTTTGAGCGCTCGTTCTACTTAAACTAGTGCTATATCGTTTTTGCCCAAATGTCTGTAGGTATTTTTCAAAATTTTGAGCCGAAAATGTTCCTCAAACGATAGGGTTGATTCCCTGATATTTCTGATGACGAATTCGTGGTCAGATTCAATTATTCTGTTGGCCGTCCGGCCGTCAGTTGCATAATAACTTTCGAAGGGATGTTCTACAGATTCAAAATTTTCAGGCTGAGTTCGGTTCCCAAATGGATCGGTTAAAATCGTTTAACCAGCCCAAATCGTACACAGGGTGTTCCATAAAATATGGCCATTCGAAATTTTTGTTCCTCAATATCTCAGACAAAACGAAACCAATCGAAATGAAATATTGCGAATATATGCAAAAACGGTCATAATAAGTTCAGGCAAAATTTTATGGCTATAATGTGAACAGAACCATAGAACTTCGATTGAATATTGAAAAAAAAAACTTTTATATTTCCATGAAGAAATATCTCGGTTCGGATGAAATTTATTTTATAAATAAAGATTTATACACTGAATGCTCGTGCAGAATTTCGTGGCCATCCTGTTAATAGAACCATAGATAATTCAATTGGAAAGTTGAAAAGACGAACCCTTATATTTCCATAACATAAAATCCGATTCAAGAAATTTTCTGTTGAATTTAGACTGTTATAACGAAAACCTCATGCAAAGTTTGAGGCCATAGTGTCAACAGAACCATACAAAATTCAATTGGAAATTGAAAAGACGAATCTCTATATTTCCATAACAGGATAACCGATTCAAGTGAAATTTATTTTCTGAATCAAAACTGATATACTGGACGTTCGTGCAAAATTTCAAGAGGACTGCATCATCAGAACCAAATCAATCAATCAATTTTGGAAATTATTTTTTTATATATATATATTTTTTTTGAAAATTTTCCAGAATATAATTCCGATTGTGTTGAGATTCTGGATTTATATATTTGTTATCAATCTCAAATCCCATATAAAATTCTGAGGTAATAGTCTTATTGCTCCACCACAGAACGAGCGCTCAAAAGCTCCTGCTCAAGGCTTTTCATAATTTATATTTTTAGCATGCAAAATTCAATAATTCCAGAAAATCAATTGCCACCAGTAAAAATTCCGAGAAAAAATTGACTTTATTAGCCATTATTCATCAGTTCCTATCTATAAAGACTGCCCATAATATTTTTCATTACTTAATAAATATTGGAATTTACATGAAAACATTACATAGTAGATGCTTTCAAAACTCAACTCAACCTTCGATGAAGGGCTGCTTAAAACAACCACACCAATTTCTTTCTGCACGTTTTTTTTGTATATTGAAGGAACCATAATTCAAATTAAAATATCCCGAGAGTTTTGGTATCTTTACACCTACCTTGAAAATGTTAATATTTCTCCATTAGCCCTTTGAATTGAAGGAATCACGGGGCAGTTCAACTAAACAGGTGTCTCCATGGAAAAGGGTCACCCTTAATATTTCTCATAATGAAATGAATAGCAGAATTCACATTAAATAAGTTCACTGATGTTTTAGGGGGACACGCATGTTTCCTATCCGGGGATAGGTTTTAGAAAACGCAACCACTGATGAGATTTGAAGATGTAACAGGGGTCGAAGATACCTCAAATTTTCTCTCTAGAAATGAAAGTGGTTCTCCCAAAAAAACAAGAAATATTTATATAACCATGACCTTGTATTTTGTGTACTTGAGGAGACATTTATTCGTATTAAATATTCAAATTTAGGCCATTCGATTACATACTGGATTGGAACATTTCAAGAAAAATATTGGAAAGCTTGTGGTCGAAAGTTCACTTTGGATTCGGATCTCAGATCTATCTCCATCTATCGTAAGACAAAGAATGAATAATTCATCAACGTACAGTTAACAATTTTTTTTCCTATTTTACTTAGGGCTCCATTGGATGTTGTCCATGATGTATATCCATGGTATTCGGGGTACACTTCATATTACTAGCAATGTAAATATCCAGAATATAACCATTCTGTGTCGTAGTCTCATTTAATCAACTGAAAAGAGCCACATATGTTCTGTAGAGTCGTGCACTTTTCGGTTGCTGGGCACTGTACCTATTTATAATTTCTGTAGAATTCGATATTATAGGTGTCAATTCGTGTCTAACTCTTTTTTGTGACAATATCCTATGACGTTAATGCCGTCAATATAAATTAAACAAATAGGTACCGTGGACAACATTCGAATTAGTTGGCACCCTTGTCCATATTGGGTGAACGATCATTCAAATTTCAATATCCTGAGAACTATTGGTGTCAATATATTCATTATTATTAATTCAACTATCTCATTCAACTCTTAAATCACTTAGACATCTCAAATTCTTCCTGAAGTATAGTAAACTACGGTTGACAACATCTTTGAAACTTGAAATTTTCAGGTTAGATGTGGGTAGGATCTTCATGAAATATGTATTTAAAATATTCATCATGTCATAATATGTCGAATTTCAGTTTTTTGCTTTGTTCAGTTTCCCCAAAATAATGAGAAAAAAGGAATATCTGGAATTATTTGATATTAGAGGTTCAGTTGTTGACACCTGATAGTGATTGACACTATGCGCATAAAAACCGATGTAATAAATAATTATTGGTGCTATCTTAGGTTTTTTCATCTGTCTCTACCTATTACAGAATGTTTTATTTCTATCTGCTCAAGTTCAATTTCCTCAGGTTATCATCCTGCAAAACGGCATCATTAGATATTTGGCGTGAGATTTTGCAGTAGTGTCAATAAGTGTATATGTTTGAATTTACATATCGACTGCATACAATTGCGTATATTTTCCGATTTTTATGTTTTATTCGTTGTAAGTTTTCTATTGTTTGGAAGGTTCCAAGGATATTAAATGATGTAAGTAAACCTTTCAATGATTAATATATTAAGTTTAAACCATATGTCAATAACTGTGTCAATAATATTACATCGAACAGTGATCGACATAGGCTTCAACCTCAATATATAAAAATTGAAGGGTTACTTACATCAATAAAATATTCCTTGGAACCTTCCAACAATAGAAAACTTATAACGACTAAACGAATATGAAACAGAACAAAATCGGAAAATACGCAAATATGTGCAGTTGCTATACTTAAGTACCTAAACATATACACTCATTAGCAATACATAGAACCCCTCTAATCCGTCACCTACGGGTACGGGTATGGTCGGAACGCAAAAAGGTCGGATATATCAAAAATCCAATATTTATTACATTGAACATGTTATACAGACATGTTTTACAGTGAAATAAGTAATCTTTGATCTTAGAAAATGTTTGTAAACATTGTTCAACGTACAAATCAGAAGTAGATATTTAATAGTAATAATAAAAGTAATGAAAAGAAGAATAAAGATACAGAGCTTATAAAACTTAGTAAAAGCATTGTATAAGGATTATACAATGGTAAAGTTAGGACGCGCGCCTGGTCGGACTAACCGGTGACGGACCAGCCGAGGGCGGATTAGAGGGGTTCTACTGTACTACAAATCTCGCGCCAAAATTTTAATAATGCCGTTTGCAGAATGATAACACCTGAATACTCAAATAGGAATAAAACATTCTGAAATATGGGAACACAGATGAAAGACCCTAGATAGCACCAATAGTTTATTACATCGGTACATATGTGAAGATCACTAATACTTTGGTTATTTCTTTGTTGATATAGAATAAAATTGTCTAAACCTTCTTATTTCTATATTATATTTTTAGTATGAATCTCTCATGACCCATATAATGAGAATGCATGAGTGAGAAATCAGGATGATATCATAATCAATTGCAATTATGCAATTATTATGTCAATGACCATCAAAATGGTCAATAAAATTAACGTTTTTAAATATATGCGATGTGCCGCACTACTCACATATTCCTAGCTGCTCGCTTAGCGACTATCCAAGTAAACATCTAGGCGCTAAGCAAGCCTCCTGTCTATGCGAGCGTAGCCTTAGGTATCAATCTTAATATATATTTTCTTGTGTGCGTGTGTATGTGACTGAACTCCTCCTAAACGACTGGACCATTTTGATGAAATTTTTGTGTGTGTTCCGTGGAGAATCGAGAATGGTTTAGATTCACAAATCAGCCCGACGGTGGCGCTGCAGTCGGTATCTAGGTTATTTATAATTGGTTTCGTGCACGTTTGACAACTGACAGCACATCGGAGGTATAACAACCCCACTTTCCTTATGTAATCATAGCAACAACGAGAGATTTTGGTTTTCTCAAGTGTTTCAGTTGATTTATTGCTTCTTTGGACTGAAAAATCGTGAAAATGGACCTATAAAATTGTTTAATAAGTTCAGATCATATTCATCGAGGACGATATTAGAAAAATATCAGTTTTGGGCATTCACCCTTATCTGCTGCAGAAGATTTATCTATCTAATGTGTCTTATTCCGATGATAAAATGTATCCTGATATTAATATTATCCATTAAATCAAGAAGACAAAGAGATTAGCCAGTTTTCAGGATTCATATTTGGACAAGGAGGAATATAGAACACTATAGGATGTATTTCAATTCACCCGTTAGAGAAAGGAGATGAAGAGTACTTGTTAATGGACAAATTGTTGTGATAACTTGAGTTTTTATAAATATATGTCTTGAAATCATATCACTTCACTGATTAAAACTCATCTGGATGTTCTTTAATTTGCAGTATATCTTTTGTTTTTTATATAGACAAGTAAAGGTAACTGCTATCTCCGCTTTTCACTATTTTATAGAATATAGCATAAGCATACTTACTTCTAACTCTGTATTTAAAAATTTTCACAATTACTTATTAAATAATTAAGTTTTTATTTATACAAGACTATAATTTGTTGGTTTGTATTGAATGATGAATGCTTCACTTTCGACAAAATATTTATTTATTTTTTTAATTTGTATTTAATAGAAATCGTTTTCTACGTTGTGAATAATTGAAATTTAGTTGTTAATATTGATAAAGTCCTTCATTTTTCAATAAAATCATCATGGAATTCATGGGCTTTCATTTCAATAAACAAATATGATAATTTTTCTTCTTTCCATTTATTGAAGAATAAATATTATAAATCATATTATGATTCACTGCAGCAGCATTCTATGTTTTCCACTGAATAACTGATAATATCAGGATACATTTTATTTCTGAAAAGAACCAAGTTAGATGGATAAATATCTCCTTCTAACAGTTGACAAGGGTGAATACACAAAACTGATATTTTTCTACATATCGTCCTCGATTAATATGATCTGAACTTAATAAACAATTTGATAGGTCCATTTTCACGATTTTTCAGTCCAAAGAAGAAATAAATCAACTGAAACACTTGAGAAAAACCAAAATCTCTCGTTGTATTGCTATGATTACATAGGAAAAGTGAGGTTGTACAGGTTTTTATACCTCCGATGTCACTCCGCTGTCAAACGTGCACGAAACCAATTTATAAGGCAAGAAACGTTTGCCGGATCAGCTAGTATCACTATAGATTTTACCCTACTTCATCTGGAAAATTCGAGTTTGCGACCCATTTCACGCACGCTGTTTCTCTCGACAAGGACAAAAAAGCGCCCTTCCGATAACAAGGAAACAAGGTCACAAAAATTGGAACGCAGACAAAACAAAATCTCTGTAACTTTTTCCAGATGCCAATACCAGTACGACCTGTATAACTAAATCTTTGCATGAATACTGAATGACTTTTCGCAATCCCCATATCAGATTATAAGGGTGAGGTCAGGCCAGTGCAACAACCATTGTTACATAATATAATCTGATCAAAGTGGCCTGATAGAATACGGGTAGCTATCATCAGTTCTGCTCGTTATTACGTTTGCGGTGAAAACAAACTTTCTCACGCATAAATTTTCATGCATACATGCATGAATGAGATATATTTAAAAACAAAACTCCACTGTTCTGCGTTCTGAATATCTGCATTAACTATATTTCGCGGCGATAACGAGTTTATATAGGTCCGATTCAGTTCTTATCGACATTTTGCTGAATACCTTCTTATATTTTCAATCAGGTTCGAGAGGGTTCATTCATTATATTTTCCTTATGGAAATATTTCAGTTATACTCGTAGGTTGATTCCTTGTACTAAACTAGGACGGTGATGTTCCATTGTGATGTTTTTCAATAAATTTCTAGTCTTTTTCAAGGTTGTAAATACCTATATATTTGTTCCCAGAAAGTACGCACCAGAGCCAATTTCAGATATTTTCTAATGTGAACCATTGAATCTTGGTCACCAGGAGTCGCTTTAAAGCTTTCAATCTGGACAGTAATGAAAACATTTAAGAAAGCCCAGAGAGCTTTTGAGCGCTCGTTCATTGGTAGAGCAATAATACTATTACCTCCAGATTTTTGTATAGGACTTGAGATTCGTGCTTAATATATGAATGTAAAATTTCAGCACGATCGGAAATATTTCTGGAAATTATTCAAAAAATGAATAAATGAAATTTTGCATGAACATTCGGTATATCAATCTTCATTCACATAAAAAATTTCACTCGAATCCGATATCTTGTTATGGAAATATAAAGATTCTTTTTTCAATATTCCAATTGAATTATCTATGGTTCTGTTAAAGGCCTGGTTTCGGTAGGCATGCAGCAGCTGCAAGCAGCGCTGCTTGCATCCGCTGCTACGTCGGAGTGGTTTCGCTTGTGCAGCCGCTGCATGCAGCCAAACCAAACTATCGGCAGTCGCAGTGAGAATTTGACAGTTATGGAGTATGTACTTGCGCTCCATATTCTAGAAGAAGAGCAGAGTGAAATAATTCTGAAATACATGAAAAAGAGAAATAGAAAAAAGCGAGCTGTACATTTAATGTATAAAAACAGGAGTGAGGAAGGTACCTTCAACAACCTCATAACAACATCTAATAGATGATGAAGAAAAATTCCATAGTTTTTTTCGGTTTAACAGGAATCAGTTCAATTATGTGCTACAAGCTATCAAAGAAAATATTAATAATGGTAACAAAAACGTAAGAACGGTTCGAAATTTTGTATATTAAATGTAAAAAAATGTTTCGTATTCTCATACTGAATTAAATTAAAAATATCAAAAATAAAAGCGTTTTAACCTGTTTTTCCCTCCATTTTCGAGGCGATCTTTTGCCATATATTATCCTTTATGCCATTATTTTTATACTCATTGTGAGATGCATCATATAAGCTTCTATTCATAGACACTAATTCTATCAGCATCATTTCCTCGTCCCGCGAAAATTTATCCACTCTGAATACTCATTTTTCACCCAACGTATGCTGCAGGGACGTCACACAGACTGGTACCCCCGAGCAGTCGGCAGTCGGGACGTTGCAGCCGCTGCTGCGATCGTGGCTCAAGCGAAACCACTTCTTCCTAGTTCCGAAGAAGCAGTGTATTTCAGAGCTGCAACGGCTAATTTCAGATGCAGCTGCATGCAGCGGCTGCACTAGCGAAACCAGGCCTTTATACTATAGCATGAAGCTTATTGAGAATTTTTTCATGTGGCCGCAAAATTTCGTTTGGTTTCGTTTTTGCCTA
Source organism: Propylea japonica (assembly GCA_013421045.1). Taxonomy (NCBI): domain Eukaryota; kingdom Metazoa; phylum Arthropoda; class Insecta; order Coleoptera; family Coccinellidae; genus Propylea; species Propylea japonica. The sequence goes on from CM024242.1 coordinate 86,764,437, forward strand.
AGATTTCGAGGAACAAAGACCCTGTACGATTTGGCTGGTTAACGAACTTAACCGCAACATTGGAAACCGAAAATCCCAAGAATCTAAGACAATTCATTCGAAAGTTATTGTGCTTACGGCCGTCCGGACGGCCCCACGTACAGAATTGAGTTTGTACCACGGATTCGGCTCAATATTAAAAAATTACAAACATCTTGGCAAAACGATATTGCACTGCTTTAAGTTGATCAGGAATACACCAAAACATAATGGAAATTCCCAAAATTGTTAAAAGGTTCGTTTAGAATCACATTTCAATTCGATATACAAAATTTCGAATTTATATTAGGAAAATTATAAATTAGTGTATTCTGGCTAAATTTTTAACTCTCAATTTTAGAGGAAAATTAACAGTTTTTTCTAATATTCATAAGAGCCTAAATGGTTTAATGCCGATGAAACGCATTTTGAGATGATTTGAAGGAAAATTAAACCTGAATAAACTGATTCTATGACAGTATGACACATGTGATTAGGTTAATTGCAAAGAAAGTAGAAATTGCCAAAATTGAAAAAATTAAAATGTTATCTCGAAGGAAGTGTGTGATATTGAAATAACCGAATTTCTATCCAAAATTTTGTATCGTCTGAATATATGATTTTGAACAAACTTCGCAAGTTTTTCTCGATCAAAATAATTTCGAAAGCAGAACTTTTTTGCAAGGGCCCCTTGGTGCGGGCTTACTGCAAAAGACTGTATAAAAAAACAGGGTGTCTGTAAACAAATATGAGGACTTGAGGAGATTACTCGAATAAAATAAGCAGGAAGAGTTCATGAATTTTTTTTCGAAATCGACCTCCCTTCCAAGATACAGCCTTTGGAAGACGATGACGAGTTGCTGTTTTTAATTTTTTCAAGGAGTCCTAACAACACCTCGTCATAAAACTATACATAATATGATTCAGTAAGTGATGTTACTCACACAATTTTTTTTTTATCTCATAAATCTATTTGAGAGAGATAACTGATTTGGTACGGGCATGTAGAAAGAATGTGCGACGAGCGTCTACCAAAGATGATCCTGAAATGGACACCACCAGAAAGAAAAAAGAGAGGAAGGCCCAAAAAAACGTGGTTTGAGGAAATAGAAAAGGCTATGTCCGAACGAAATCTACATCCAGGGGACTGGCAAAATAGAAAGGCTTGGAGATTAGGAACCGGAAAGCGTAAACGCTATGAACCCGGATATATAGATATAGACATAACTTTATTATTAGGTGTTGAAAATAACCACCCCCTATATGATTTTCGTTCAAAAATTATTTCGTGGGGATAGATTTTCGAAAAATAAAATTCTCTTATGGTTTCCCATTCAATTCTGCTTTGCAAGCAGTTATGATCACTGTTCATTTCATTTCATCGTATGAGTGTTCCATTTAATGAATATTCTGAGATATTGTGTGTCTATGACAGGGGATAAAAGCAAAAATGCATATCCGCCAAATGCAAATTCGAATAAACTACCATTTTTATAACCGAGTAATTCATTACTGCAAAGTATTTATTGAAAAAAATTCGAAATCTTCTGAAACTGAAATAATGATAGAAAATTTTTTTTGTCGAAACCAATTTTGAGCATAAACAGTATCTAAAATATTCATTATATGAAACATACAATGAAATGGAATGAACAGTGATAATAATTGCTTGTAAGTTTTATTTTTTTCCGAGACAAGTATCGACTGTATTGAAATTTTGCAAGATACTTTTTTTTCCCTAGAATTGAATGGGAAACCATAAGAAAATTTTTCAATTTTTGAAGGAAAATCATGAGGGGTTGTTAATTTCAACTCCTCATAATAAAGTTATGGGATCAATAAAAATTGTGGTGAGTAACATCTACTTAATGAATCATAATATGAATAGTTTTTTAGGACTCCTAAAAAAATTAAAAACTCTCACCTCGTCATCGCATTCCAAAGGCTATATCTTGGAAGGGAGGTCGATTTCGAAAAAAAAATAATATGAAGTACCTCTGTTTATTTTCATAGAGGAATCATCTCCCTAAGTTCCTCGCATTTATAAACAGCCCCTGTATACAGTATCCCAGAATTATTGACAAACCCATTATGGCTCATAATAGAATTTGAAAAGGAGATTCAAAACTGAATACAAATGAGGTAAAACTGTTTATTATTAAGAGAAATATTCCAAACCGAAATAACTCTATTTGCAACATTGTTGTCGATTTCGATTACCGCAAAATTATGCAATCAGCTCAATTGAAACCTTCATCGAGAGAAAATTGACTAGTCAGAAAGACGGTCGTACTATAAGCGCATCGTTCACAAATTTATGCCCACTGTTGACGACACATAAAGATCAAATCATGCGAAAGATAAAATTGATTCACGTAGTGGAAAAGCGACTGGTCCACAAAACTGTCACTCATAGGGGACACGCGACCCGCTATAAGCTTTGTCGTGACTACTTCAATTAAGCTAATTCCGTCATTAAAGCATATGGAAAAGTGCTCAGTTTCTGCCCGCATATCTGGATGAATTTTCCGACCGATGAAAGGGATTCGAATTTATTGATATAGAGGGGTGATAAATTGAACGAGAGGGACGCTACCAACCCTCTAATGATGCTAAAACTACCCGCTCTTTTTTAATTGAACGAATTAGAGTTGAACATGCACTTATCCGTGTTTTCCATTATGATGACTGAAGATGCAACTTGAAACTATGGTTATACACTGGAAATGAATTTATCTAACTAAAAGAAAAAAATTGTGAAAAGCCCCCGATGACCAGTTTTTTGAGCGCTCGTTCTTCGGTGGAGCAATAAGCCTATTACCTCAAAATTGTATATGAGATTTGAGATTGACACCAAATAAATATATGCAGAATATCAGTACAATCTGAATTAATATTCTGCAATTGTTCAAAAATTAATATGTAAAAAATAAATAATTACAAAATTAATTCTATGATTCTGATGATGCTATACTTGAAATTTTGCATGAACATTCAGTATATCAGTTTTGATTCACAAAATAAATTTCACTCGAATCGGATATCCTGTATGGAAATAAAAATATACTTCCCATCAATTTCCGATTGAATTTTGTATGTTTCTGTTACACTATGCCACAAAATTCTGCATGAGCATTCAGTGTATCAATCTTTATTTACAAATGAATTTCAATCTAATCGGATATTTTTTATGGAAATATGCAGTTTCTCTTCTTTTCAATATTTCCATTAAATTGTCTATGGCTCTGTTTACACTACGGCCACAAAATTTTGCATGAAGCTTATTATGGCCGTCTTTCATTGGCCGCAACATTTCATTTCCATGGGTTTTCGTTTTGTCTGAGATATTGAGGAACAAAAATTTTGAATGGTCATATTTTATGGAACACTCTGTACGATTTGACCTGTTAACGAACTTGACCGAGCCATTTGGGAACGGAACTCACCCTGAAAATTTCAAGTCTCTAGGACAATCCCTCCGAAGTTATTGTGCTAATGGCCGGACGGCCAGACGGACGGTCCCACGGACAGAATTGAATTTGACCACGAAGGGAGCGAACCCGAAATTAGAAAATTACAGACTTTTGGGCAAACCGATATAGCACTAGTTTTTTTAAGGAGAACGAGCGCTCAAAAATTTCGAAATAGCCCTGTGAAGTCAGAAGCTTCAAAGCGATTGTTTTTACTGGAAAAACGATCTTGATTGTCATAATTCTTTTGACTTGAATTCTGTTATTCTACTTGATTCAAAAATTACAGTCTTATAAAAACGATAGCATGATGTCTATTCAGGAGCACGATAAAATGCAATGTATCCTGCCTTATATCAACAAGTAGTGGAAAAATCCTTCGTTAAATTCTTTTCACTCAATAATATTCGAAAAGTTTTAACATTTTGACTGTTTTTAAGAAAAGCCATAATAAAGAGCTTTTGAGCGCTCGTGCATTGGTGGAGCGATAAGACTATCACCTCGAAATTTTGTTAGGACTCGAGATTGATACCAAATATACAGGGTGACTGGTGACGTAAGGGACAACGGCGACTGGAGATAGAGGACCTCAAACTTAATGAGGATTGTGGGTTTAAATGTCCCATAAGCTATTATTTCAGAGATACAGGGTGTTTTTTTGCAAAAGTGCTAAAACTAGAAACTGCCATATCTTCGTCAATATGGCAAATTTTTCGCTGATATTGGCAAGCTTATTATATACATATTATCCATCAGATAGACAAGAAAAAATTCCCAAAAATGCAGGTCCGTATTCAAAATTTCAATTTCCCGTGTCAGGTGAGAAATATCACTCGGTATATGAAATAAAAAAAATTAAATTGGAAAATTGGAATCTGCAAAACACTGAGTAAAAATCTGTTTTTAGTTTTAATGGCACAAATTTTTTATAGTTTTTATGATATGTTGAAAGTCGAATATTACAATTTTTTCATATTGAATTCAAGAAACACACTATTCCTGAAGAAAAAAACACTGAATTTGAGATGCTTAAATAATCCTGGCGCATTTTGAATATTCTTTCACATCTTGAAATACTTTTTCATTAAATTTTCTATCAATATTATAAGAAAAACTCGAAAAAACAATACACACACAAAAGATTAACAGTAGCACATATGGTTCATAAAAAAATCACAAATAACCAAATGCCTGATATGCGAGAGCCATTCCCCTCAAACACTTATTGGCTCTTTTGAACAACTGAAGTACGTTTCATATCCACAAGATGAAAAATTACTCTTGATAGAACAGTAACACTAGATTTCAGCTCGAGAAAAAGTTGGACTTTCTTCTCAGAACGCCTGAACAATAATCCATCTGATACTTATTCTTTCAACAAAATTTATTCTTCTATTAAATAATGCAATGATTCATGAGAAAACAACTAAGCAAATGCTCGAAATCAGAGCAATTTGCTTCAACGCATTATTTGCTCTCTTGAACTCTAATGATTTCTTTCTCATTTGAGATGAGGATTATTCTGAGACAAATATTATATCCGTTCCATTTGCGCAATCTAAAAACAAGTATCATCTACATATTCTTCATTCGTGAATATTGAAGGCATTTTTCAGTAGATAAACAAACGACACAATTCCCAATAATTCCCAATCAATGAATGTATGAATATAAACGTCATTTTTGAAATAAGCCTACTCTGTGTAGTAGGATGTATTTTATTTATAATGAATAATAAACCTGTTATTCTAGAAATCATCACTTGTTTCCCTAATATTCTGTTTGCATTAAAGAAATTCATATGCTTCTCAAAAGAAGATAGTTGCTACACCTAAGTACATATCAGAGGAAAATAAGTCCTCAAAATTCATACATTATTTCATTGAAGAATAAATTTTTGTTGAAAACATAAGTACCAGATGGATTATTGTTCAGGGGTTCTGAGAAGAAAGTCAAATTTTTCTCGAGCTGAAATCCAGTGTTTCTGTTCTATCAAAGTATAATTTTTCATCTTGTGGATATGAAAAGTACTTCAATTGTTCAAAAGAGTCATTAGTGTGTGAGGGGAATGGCTCTCGCATATCGAGCATTTGTTTATTTGATTTTGTATGAATCATATGTGCTACTGTTCCTTTTTTGTATATACTATTGTTTTTTTTTTTTTTTTCCTTAATATTGATAAAATATTAATAAAACAGGAGTTCAAGATGTGAAGGAATATTCAAAATGCGTCAGATATTTAAGCATCTCAAATTCAGTGTTTTTTTTCTATCGGGAATAGTATGTTTCTTGAATTCAATATGAATAAATTGTAATATTCGACTTTCAACATATCATAAAACTATAAAAAATTTGTGCCATTCAAACTAAAACAGATTTTTACTCAGTGTTTCTTGAAGATTCCAATTTCCAATTCAAATTTTTTATCTCATATACCGAGTGATATTTCTAACCTGACACGGAAATTGAAATTTTTGAATACGGACCTGCAATTTTTGGGAATTTTTCTTCTCGATCTGATGGAGAATATGTATAGTAAAAGCTTTCCAAATATCAGCGAAAAATTTGCCATATTGACGAAGATATGGGAGTTTATAGTTTCAGCACTTTTGCAAAACCAACCCTGTATCTCTGAAACTAATAGCCTTATAGAACATTTAAACCCCCAATCCTCATTCAGTTTGAGGTCCTCTATCTCCAGTTAGCCGTTGTCCCTTACGTCACCAGTCACCCTGTTATAAATGCAAAATCACAGCACGATCGGAATTATATTCTGGAAATTATTGGAAAATTTAAATATATAAAAATAATAATTAAAAAAATTATAATTATTTGGTTCTGATGATGCGATCACCTCGAAATTTAAATAAACAGTTAGTATAATATCTTCATATCGCAAAATAAATTGCGCTCGAATCGAGGATATCCTGGTAATGAAAAGATAAAGATTCTCATCTTCAATATTCCCAATTAAATGGTTCTGTTAACACTGTGGCCACTAAATTTTGCATGAATATTCAGTATATCAATTTGTATTCACCAAATAATATTCGAAAAACTGGAATCGGATATCCTGTTATGAAAATATAAAGATTTTTCTATTCAATATTTCAATCGAATTTTCTATGATTCTGTGAACACTACGGCTTCCAAATTTGCATGAGCATTCAGTATATCAATATTAACAAATGAATTTCACTCGAATTAAATAATGGAATATCCTGTTATTGAAATTGAATAATAGAATGAGCATCTTGCATGTGGCCGTAAAATTCATTTCGATAAGTTTCGTTTTATCTGAGGTATGGAGGAACCAAAGATTTTGGACGACCACATTTTTTGAACACCCTGTACGATTTGGTTGTTACAAACTTTACCGCGGATTTAGGAAATCATATACCTAGATGTGTAAGAATGCCGACCTGACTTTAATGAAATTTTTCCAAGTAGACGTGAGTTTGTGCTCCCTACCGGTATCCTCATTCTTCAACAAACAATAATATCATCAAGAACAAAGAATGCTTTGTTTTCGTCACCTGAAATAATAACAGAACTCACGTCACTAGCTTATCGATAATCATTACTGAATAAACTTCCTTTATTCAACAGTATTATGTGAATGAACCGAGAACAAGAAAATGCATTTCACATTGCATTTCATAATATTTAATCGAATGATAATAAGTAGAGACCGGATTATATGCAACATAAAACGTTGTTATATGCATCCAGATATGAACGAAATGTTTGAAATATGCACGAAAATAGGTAGGCAAATATGCTCGAAAATATGCAGAATACAATATTTGATGATGAAATTTGTGGAATTTTCATTTCAAAATCACATATATCAATAATTTTTTAATCATATGGTATCAAAATTCAATCACATGTTTTTGTAAACGTTTACAATTATATTTTTCAATTTTTTTTTTTCATCATTTTGAATATTTATTTTTTGTATGTGGAAAAGGTTCACTCCACATCCGCGGATGTAACTAGTGAGAATTTGAACCTTGGTGCTATGTTCTCCTTTATAGTTTTAGATAACTTCTGCTTCTGCCGTCCCATTGATAAAACTCTTGACAGGAAGGAAATCTTCGAAACCCTGGATTTCCTGTCGAACTTTTCTGAACTTTATTTGGAATGCTAATGGCAACGTACCGGGTTTTTTCACTATAACTTGACCCCCCCTTCAACTTTGTTACTGAAGGAGATACAAAAAATTTTTCGTATAAAAATTTTCACGAAATCAACTTAGGTTTTTTGATATGATTCCAGAAACTGAAATATATACAGGGTGACCAAGATATTGATGGATACTTCATTTTTTCAAATGGAACACCCTGTAATATTTTTTCCATATTTGGTTAGCTCTTTTTTCCCCTGATTTCGAATATGTAACATATGTTGGTCTATCTCTTTTATACTGAGCACCACAGAGTTTCAAATTTCAATAATCATCTGGCATAGCATTTTGGAAGTGCGTGAATATTTAAGTGGCCAATTTGATCTATGGATTGGTAATGGCGTACCTATTTCATGGCCACCAAATAGTCCCGATTTAACACCGTTGGACACGTTTTTATAGCCGTTCCTGAAGGAAAAAAATTACTTCAGCAAAATGACAATCAATGAAAGCGGAGAATAATATTAATGATATAAAATCAACCAATATTAAACCCTAAACAACTTGAGACAACTATATGAACTATGTGTATTGAATGAAGGTGTCATTTTGAGCAATTTCTTTAGTTTGATGTTATTCTTACCATACTAACATAGTTTATCATTTTTCATTGGTTAAGTAATTGGTTAAGTATTCATTCTAAAATAATACTTCTGAGTAGATGTTTGGATATAAAGAATTTCGTAGGTATTTCACATATTTTTTTTTCGGTGTCATCATTTCAAAACTTTGAAACTCTGAAAATTGAAGAGACACATCCACATACGCATTTATATTCGAGATCAGGAGGAATAGCCTATCAAAAAAAGGAAGAATATACAGGGCAGGGTGTCGTATTTGAAAAAATATAGTTGCATTCAATGTGTTTACCACGTATATCTCCCATTTTGACTTATTATAACTACAAAAATGGGCATTTTTAGCAAACGCACTCTGCTGCCACTTGTAAAATGATTACAGATCTTGGGAGGTGGTTCTTAAAATTTGAACTCTGTGGTTCTCAAAATGAAAGAGATAGACCAAAGTATGTTACATATTCGAAATCAGGGGAAAAGGAGCTAGCCAAACATGGAAAAATATACAGGGTGTTCCATTTGAAAAAATGAAGTTGCTATCAATATGTTGCCACCCTGTATATATTTCAGTTTTCTGGACTCATATCAAAAAACCTCAGGTGATTTCGTGAAACTTTTATACGAACATTTTTTTTGTATCTCCTTTAGTAACAAAGTTAAAGGGGGGGTCAAATTATAGTGAAAAACCCGGTAGAGTTTCATTTGGAGTATTTTACTCATTATTTGGATGCTTTCGTAACGCGCGGCTACTAATAATGCGTTCCGGAATGCGATAAAAGTGATCGCAAATCTGACAAAAGTCACAATTATTAGTATTATTAGAGCACTAGAAAGATAGGTATGCCAGACAGGCTGACTGGGTCCAACCATAGACTCGAAATTACAGATGGTAATGTCAATTTCTCAGTTATTGTGCTCTATTGTTAGTTGCCTGCTTTTTTGAAGAATAGTTAATAGCAAGTATTGATTTTTTTATTCAAAACAATAAAGTTGGAGACTAGACAGGTAAGCATAAGCATTTATTCGATTACAGATTTCATTTAATTCGAATTGTTCTGTAATTTTCGAGTCTGTGGTTGGACCCAGCATGGCTGTCTGGTATACTCCCCTTTTCAGAGCCTTAGTATTATACTCAATAGACCTCAAATTTTGTGGAATTTGGTCGGATTCAGCACTTTCAATTCCATCGCATTTCGGAACGCATGGAAAGAAAAAAGGTACCAAAATATGCATCATCACTGGATCTTAGCTAAAACATGCAAATACCGCTGAAAATGTCTTTAAATATACAGATGCATATGCAATTATGCAAATGCATATAATCCGGTCTCTAATTATAAGTAACTGTGGAAATTCAATGGAAAACAAAACGTTTCCTTGATCGCACTACTCGCACGAACTGAAATTATGGTTATTAATCAATTTTCTTGGGCCCAATATTCGTATAAGTGGAGTTCGATTTGGTATTAACTTCTGTATAATATACAGGATGTTCATATTGGGATAATTTGAATTTAGGAAAAAAAAATTATTGATTATATTTGTGACACAGAAGGTAACCGCACAATTTTTTGTTAGGTTATAAGTCCAAATTAAAACACATTTTTTCCAACACAAAATTATTTTTAATGGAAAAATAATGAAAGTAGGGAATAATAATAATCGATCGAAATCAACCAATATTAAACTCATACTTCGGAGCTAATATCGTCCTCGTTCAAGGCAAAAATGCAAGGAAGTGGTATCAAACAGAGCATATATGGATGCCATTTCGTCCTTATATTAGGACTCATCAGCACAGGATAGCTCTGAATGATTCTGATGAGTTAACTTGCATCGACGACTTTAGATATGACCTTTCCTTTCGTTATGACCTATGAAAATCACGAATTTTTTTCATTGTTCTCTTCTTTCTAAGTCGGTAATATTTGGTGCTTTGTTCAGTGAATTTTTCTATTTCAGCTTGAATCACAAGATGAGATGTTCAACATATCAGAGCATCTCTGACCTCTATGTCTGCTTATTCCTCTTAGGAGGAAAATGTCACCTAAGATGCTTAGGAAATGCCATGAAAATCATGAAATAAAGGGTTTTCCAATAAGAGGTGTTATTTTACTTATTTTGAATAGCCCGCTATTTCGGTAGATGTCACGTTTTAAGCTGTCATTTTTTGATATTTGACAAGTAGAAACTACGCCATTAATAACATGGGACGATACATGCTTCAAGAACGCAATGAAATTATAAAATTTAATTAAAAATGGTGAAAATTTGGCAGAGACGGTTCATAAAACTCGAAACATTTTTGGGTCGTCGTGAAGCACCTTGTCGACCACAATAAAGATATTGGTGATAAAATTCGAGCTGTCGGGACAAGTTAGTGATGGGGTGAATAAACCCGTGAACGTCGCTCAAGAAGCCGAGAATATTGCTGCTGTAGCCGAAAGTGTTGAAGAAAACCCAGGTTTGTCCACTCTTCGTCGTTCTTTGGAATTACGCATTCCACAAATGTCAAAATTGCATAGTATTGATCTCTTTACTTTCAAAAAGACGGGCGCTACGTGCCACCACTTTTCTGCGGGAAAAGTTTCCGGACCGTTATCTCTCAAAGAGGTGATCACAATTGCCACCGAGATCTTGTGATTTAACATCATGCGGCGTGAAAGAGAAGGTCTAAGCCAATAGCCCAGCGTCTATTGAAGACCTCAAAGATGGAATTCGTGAGGCTATCGAGGGCATAGGGCAAAATGGAAAATTTCGATAAAATGGATATGGTCCTGTAAGCGTGGTCGTAGTGGTCATTTGACTGTTGTTATTTTCCACTATTAACGGCATAGTTCTTTATATGAATAAACATCCGACCATTTATATTGAAAAATGGCATTTTTTTAATACCAAAAACACTTCTTATTGGAAAACTCTTTATTGGACACTCAGAAAGTTACGAATAAGGCAGTAGTAAAGAGTATGATTTAAAATGTTATCATGGTTGCCCCCCTCAATCAAAATTGAAACTCCTTTAGTAGGTACTAGTAGTTGTCGCAGTTTAATTCTGCAACGGCTGCGTTTCGAGAAATTCAGATCAAGTTGAAGGCAACTTTTTGTGGAGTATGATATGAGATAAGTCTGCACGAATAGAAAGGCAACGATCCACATCGACCCACTTACTCAATGGAAAAAACATTCAGAGATCGGGAGTTCAGATCATAAGCGTCTCAACTTGGCTGAGAAAGGATATAGTTTGATTCTTATTTAAATAGACAGACTCAAGAAAATTATGATTTGGGTTTTTTAAGTGCAATTTATTTCAATATGACAACAAAGTTATTTTACATTCATTCCGATTGTTTTTAATGCGAATTAGACAGAAATAATTTCGATAGCTGAAGTAATGATAGCTCAAAATCAGGAGATACACTGGCGAGCAGAAGAACAGGTCACTAAACTTAAAAAAATTTTATAATAGATTCGCGTGTTCAAATTAATTCAAAGAAATTGTGTTTGTTTATCTGTCTTTTTGTTATTAAAAAATCGGCATACGAGTAAAATGCTGAATTATGAACATATTATGGACTAGAAAACTTAACAAAGAACTTCAATATTCGAATAAATCTTCTCGAGAAATTTATCAATTTTTTTATCATTTTGTTTGAGATTTGTATTTGAGAAGTTTGTTTCCACTACTGAAAGGAAAATTTATAAATTGCGTTACTACTTGAAGTTGCGATAATATTTGAGATTAGGTCCAAAAATATTGACAAGGCATCAGATAGGTATGCCGATCAGAACCTGAATCTGGAAGAAGAATAGTGCACATTGTTGAGGAATTAAGAACTCATGGCTTCCACAAGTCTTCGAAATCGCCATCCTACTAGTGTTTAGTAAATCGCGAATTCGGTTGATGAAGGTACTTCAGGTGAATGTAGTGAAGACAACATCTTTCACAGAATCGAATTTATGACCATACCTTAGACAAAGTGCGAGAGTTTGCCATGGTTCTCCTAATAGTAACTTGAAGTCGTTTTCAAGAAGGGGTGAAAAATCTGCAGCATGGTTCAAATAACAGTTCCTGAAAATTTCATCTTTTGGCGTGAAGGGAAAAGAAAGCTGAAATTCAAGACGAAAACAGTTTTTTGTGAATAACTCAGAAATATCCATTTTAGGGCAAGGGTGTGATGCATACACTCCATTATTTTTTTAACGTAGATTCATATCTGCCATACAAAATGGGTTCTAATTTGAAAAAATTTATTTTTCACACATTTTCATCCCTAAATTTGAAAGCGATTTTTTCACCCCCTGTATAATGAATCGCGATTCGATTTTTAAAGTGGATACATCAATCTTACATCTTGAAAAATCCCAAAAATAAAAATTTTCCATCCAAAAACCTCGAATTATTCTTTGTTCAGCGGAGCTCTATTTTCGATTTTTGTTTCGAATTTTCCCGCTCAGAGAGAATTTTCCAACCAAACTGAAAAATGTTAAATCAAAATAACTTGAAATTTTCTGAGAGAATCTATTTATGCAATAAAAAAATGGGGTTGTAATTTGAAAAACGGAAGTTGACGTCATTTCCGGGAAAACCGGAGGTGCTCATGCCTTGAAAATATTTTAGATTTCATCAGCATCGTGAATACTTTTAAGTGCTGAAATTCATGAAAATACGTTTCAGTAGTTTCCCGTATAAATATGGGTGAGGTTCCTCGTGAAAGACCCTGTATATCGCAACTAATTGACTTGATTGATTTAAATTGAAAACTCAAGTTATGATGCACATTAAAACAGTGGCTATCTTTATGCCCACTATTAGGTCTCAAATCTAGGCGAATAGTCTTTTGTGTGTTATCGGGAAATTTAATGGTACTGAAAAGTGAACTGGCTTCTTTCATAGAACACAATGTAGTATTCTACGCATATAATATCTACACATATTCTATACCTAAACAATGGGAACCCAATTTGTACAGAGAAGGTTAGTTTACATATTTGCACCTCGTATGAGCTGTTCCAATTGGATATTTGTACAAATTTCATTCATTTCGACATTCTAAATCAGATTCGAAGATGTTTAACCATAAGCGAAGTCGTGATAGAATGTCCATTTGATTAGAGAACACCAACTGATAATCTTTAATTTTATGCAGCAGTTTAATTAATCGAGGAAAGATCTTGAGCTTATGATATTATCAACATCTAACTCACGTTAACTATGGATATTCCCAGAAAACCTCTCACTCGTGTCTTGGGTGATATGCAATGATTGTACCTATATTCCAAAAGTGGCATAAGGGGGGAAGCACAACGGAAATGAATCAATGTTGAATTTATCAGATACATTGTTATTTATTATTCGATAATTCTTCACCTCCTTCACATTCTAAACGAATATTTGAATTTTTTCCTCAATCTAGAAAAAAGCTGATGTGTGCTGAATTTTCCCCAAAACTGATTTAATACTTATATTTGAATCTAATCAAATATTTATGTATGAAATTTATGAATAATTGCATAATTAAACACTTGTTAACATTTTCTACTATTATTTTTTGGTAATAACGTCGTTTCGTCGTCTTAGCTTGAAGAACTGCATCAGAATATACGTAGTAGGCATTACCTCACAATTGTGTATATCACTGGGGATTTGTTGGCAGTTTTTAATTTTTTTAGGTCTCCTAAAACACTGAGTCATAAATATACATAATATAATTCTTCAAGTAGATGTTACTCACACACATTTTTTGATCCCATAACTTTATTACTATATGGGTGAAAATAACAACCCCTTAGGATTTTCCTTCAAACATTGTTTTCGTGGGATAGATTTTTTCGAAAATAAAATTCTCTATGTTTCCCATTCAATTCTTGAAAAAAAAGTCTCTTGCAAAATTTCCATACAGTCGATACTTTTCTCGGGAAAAGTAAAACTTGATCACTGTTAATTCCATTTTCATCATAATGTTCCAAAGAATGAATATTCTAAGATATGTTTTATGTTCAAAATTGGTTTTGTCAATTATGCTTATAATCGAAAGGACGTCTATTTATGAAATTAGAATATTACGGATATAATTTTCTTCCAGAAAATTAGTACTAAACCTCAGAAAGATTTATAGAACATCTATTTATCTCCTGTCATTGACATACAATATCTTAGAATACTCATGCTACGGAACACTTATAAGATGGAATGGAATGAACAGTGATCATAACTGCTTGTAAGTTCATATTTTCCGAGAAAATTATAGAGCGTGTCGAAATTTTGCAGGAGACTTTTTTTTCTCCAGAATTGAATGGGAAACCATAAAAAAATTTCTTTTTCTGAAATCTATTCTACGAAAACAATTTTTGAACGAAAATCATCTACTTAGTGTTTCACATTATGGATAGTTTTATGACTCAGTGTTTTTAGGACTCCTAAAAAAATGAAAAACTGTCAACTCGTCAACGCCTTCCAAAAGCTGTATCTTTGAAGGAGGGTCGATTTCGAAAAAAAATTATATGAACTACCCCTGCTTATTTTCATCGAGGAATCATCTCCCAAAGTCCTTCGCATTTGTTTACAGACACACTGTATATTTTAAGTAGAACCATACTTGTCTGAGATAAGATAATGTTAAAAAGCTTTTGTAATATAATGACAATTTCAAGTAATTACCACCAAAAGTAGCAGCCCAATTTACCGAAAATTTGATTAATTCACATATTCCAAGGTACAAAAGCTGTTTAAGTGAAGATATTGTTGACGATAGAATATTTTGCTATTCCAAAACCAATCATATACTTTTGGTGTTATGCAAACTGATTATATTATGTTACCATTTATTTTGAGTTAGAAATAGCAGCATCTAGGGGCGACTTAGTTATAATTCGTTTCGCATAAACCTTAGACCTTGTCTAAAGCATAAACTTATATATATAATAATATATGCATTATATATTCAGGAATGTTTAATATTTGTTCAAACACCAAGATTTATTTTCAGAATATCGTAATCTTAAAAGTCATTACGATACAAGAACTTTATCATATAATTTGCCTAAATATAATCTTGCAACTACTCAAAAGCAAGTAGAATATAGATGTTTAAAATTTTTCAATAAGTTGCCAAAAGAAATTCAGAAAATTGATAATCTTAAAATTTTCAAGAAAAAAATATTCAGTTTTTTATTACATATGGAACCATATAGTATGGATGAATTTGTAGCATAGTATGGTTAATTGTTTTGACACTGTTTCATTTCTTTTCTGTTGGAATTGTTCTGAAATAAAGATCTATTATTATTATTATTATTATTATTATTATTATTATTATTATTATTATTACTTTTGAATTTTTGATTTGAATAAAAACATTTGGGTTTGATTTGAATTGAAGCCCTTTAATTTTTAGAAGAATTTAAAGTTTTGTTATTTCACTCCTCGCTTTTGAATGCTATGAAAACAAAAGTATTTCACTGCCTTTATTGGACATATAAATGAAGAATCGATTAGAAGTGCTTTCTGAGAATTCTCGGAATTCCCAAGTTTAAAGAAATGTTCTGGTTTGAGTTCATTAATGAAGGAATTTGAAGTTGCTCTTGCGACACTTGTTGAGAAAGATACGGTAATGAAGTTGAAGTCATTCCATAACAATATAAAGAAACTCATCAGCGAAAGTGCAAATACATTGCATGTAGCAAATTTATAGCTCTGTGAGTAATATGGTTTCAAGAATAATATGTAATATATTCTGAAAAAAATTCGATCAGCTTGTACAAGAAATGGGCGTGAATCAATCTAGCCCCCGGAAAGCTCATCGTAGACCAGAAAAAAATTGAGAAGTGTTCGTGACTGAAACAAAGAGTTTCGGTTGACATAATTACCAGAGGCTGTTCAAACTTCTTGGAACTTGAAGTATTAAGTCCGTGGTACGAACTGCATTCATTTATTCAGGTAATGGAAACATGTTTGCTTTTGAATCGTTCATTTCGCAGGAACATGTACTTATTTGGTGTGGTCGTATAGTAGAGATTGATGTAGTATATGTTGATTGAAGTGCAAATAAACACATCGTCGGAATTCTACTCCCCCTCCTTACAATTTTCATGACAATTTTTGCGTGTGACACCGGATTGAGGTGACCTTTTTTTCTTTTTCCTGGTCGGCCCAGAGTAACATCGGCAAAAGAAGACCATTATTTCGATAATTTTACTCAAAAGAATCGAATGGTTTATGTAACTGTCCTTCGAAGTAACTTTATGAGGACCAATAGACTGGTAGTATCAACCAGTACCATAAGGATACAGTTGCATTTCTCGAATTTAAGGGCATTGATACCTTCAAGTCGAGAGTAGATACCTTGGCTACTGATCGCCAATGAGCAGAACACCACCAAGACTGGCTTTTAACACAACACTGTTCATTCCAATTCATCGTATGTCCCAAATAGAATGAATATTTTAAGATATTGTTTATGCTCAAAATTGGTTTTGTCAATTATGCTTATCATTAGAAAGAAAGTTCTATTTCTGAAATTAAAATATTACGGATATAATTTTCTTTCGGAAATTAGTAATTAAACCTTCAGAAAGATTTATAGAACATTTTTATCTCCTGTCATAGACATTCAATTCCTTAGATTATTCATTCTATGGAATTTCATTTTTTCCGAGAATAGTATCGACTGTATCGAAATTTTGCAAGAGACTTTTTTTCTCCAGAATTGAATGAGAAACCATAAAAGAATTTTATTTTTCGAAAATCTATCCCACGAAACCAATTTTTGAACGAAAATCATAGGGAGTTGTTATTTTCAAACCCTAATAATAAAGTTATGAGATCTAAAAAAATTGTGTGAGTAACATCTACTAAGTGCTTCATATTATGTATAGTTTCATGATTCAGTGTTTTTAAGAAGCCGTAAAAAAATTAAAAACTGTCAACTCTTCATTGCCTTCCAAAGGCTGCATTTTGGAAGGGGTTCGCTCTCAAAAAAAATTTACATGAACTACCCCTGCTTATTTTCATTCAGGAATCATCTCCCAGAGTCTCTCGCATTTGTTTACAGACACCCTGTATAAAACCACAAATGTTTTGATGAGATGAAAAAAATGTATACACACATTGCATATTCTATGCACAAATCATAAGATGTTTCGACCATTGACAAAACATGGCGGAACAGGTGACCATGATTAACCTATAGACTAAAGAGGATCAAACCCTACCAATGACAGAATATGATCACTGATGATAGATTATTTGCAATGTTTTTTTCTCGAATCATTTAATGTTTTACCAGTATTTTCGTAAGCTAAATCCACCCCCCCTCGAAATATTTTCTGGTTACAGCCTTGGTTTTAAACTTGAGAGACTGAGTTTTCATTCATTGGAAATATTGGATTTAATAAGCACCTCCAGCAACTAATCAAACATTTTTTTGCAGCACTCTGCACTGACTGTTCCACATCTAGAACAAATAATACCCGCATAAGAAAGGAAACTCCACTAATAACAGACAAGCGTACACGCTGAATTGATGAGAGTCCCATTTCGAGAGTGCAAATTTACCAAGATACTAACCTACTAGCTATCGAAGAATGCCCCATGGTTGGATTAGCATTATCAATTTCCTAGAACTAATTTATGATGAATTAATGAGTGAACGATTCTAATGCAACTAAATTCAGTAGCGTAGTTAGAGTTTTAAGCAGGGCCGTATATACCAAGTAAGGAGACTCTACTTGCTTCCACTATCATATTAGTGATCCTCAACTTTTCAGGATCTTGTAGAAAACGTTTTATGCTTGGTTGCCAAAAAAGTTTTTTACTAATAGAACAGATCGTTTTTTTTACATTCATCATGTTAGATGTAGGTAATTAAATATAAATAAACAAAAGAATATGATTTAGATTTTCGTGTTTTGAATTTTAACTGTGATTTTGACCTTTTCCAATACATAATTTTTGAGCGCTCGTTCTACTTAAACAAGTGCTATCTCGTTTTGCCAAATGTCTGTAATTTTCGAATTTTGAGCCGAAAATGGTCTCAAACGATAGGGTTCGACTCCCGCATGATGAATCAGTGGTCACATTCAATTCTGTCCGTGCTACAGTCCGGTCGTTAGCACGATAACTTTCGAAGGGATTGTCCTAGAAACTTGAGATTTTCAGATTGAGTTCCGTACCTAAATGCCACTCAAGTTGTTAACTAGCCAAGTCATAAAGGGTGTTTTTGTTCCTCAATATCTCAGACGAAACAAAACCAACCAAAATAAAATTTTGCGGCCACATGCAAGGCGATGCTCATAATAACCCTGATGCAAAATTTTGACTTCTTGTCGCAACCTAATATATTTTTCCTTTGGAATTGCTCAATAATGAATAATTACTCTTTCACTGGCGTACCCAGGGGGGGGGGTTATTGGGGATACAACCCCCCATTGGTCAAAAAGACTCTCTTTTTTTTACCAGTAAACTAGCAAGGTAACCCCCCCCCATGAGTCGGCTCTAGTTACGCTAATGTACTCTTTATCTTCATTCAAAGATTTAATGAATGGGCATATTATAATAAACAAATGAATGAAGTGATATACCTTTTTTTACCTATATATGAATAATTTAGGCTCATTTTTAGTTCATCCAAAGCTTCACCCTCTATCTCGTATAAGACCCTTTTTTGTTATTTCTCAGAATTACAGTTACAGTTGCAATAATAGTTATAAGTGATTGTTTTAATTCAATTACATGTTCTATTGTTTGCATCATTATTTTTTCATATCAATACAGAACCACGGTGAGGTAAAATATCAATTTCTTCAATGTTTGCAATTTAAGAATTACGACCTGAAACCCTTGAACATCCTTTGAAAAGGCATGGTGTAATAGTGTGAATCATCTGGGGAAATTTACCAACGAATAGCCTTGAAAAAAGGCTCGAATATAGACATGAAAAAAGGCATGGTGTAATAAGGGTATAAATGTAATTAGAGGTGAAAGTACAAGAACGTGATATAATAATCAAGAGTTTTTAAGTGTAAATAAAGTATGATAACATTAGGGATGAGACACCTTTGAGCGTTTTGGTTTCCCGCCTGCCGGCATCAATTAGGGATGAGACAATGTGAACTGTCACCAATTGATTATGGTGACAGTGATACGGTTGATATAATTATATGCACACTTCATGATTATTATATTAGAACCCGCCTATGTTGGAATTTTCATTTTTCTAGCGATACTACGGCTACTTACGCGAGGGCCCTAGACACATCACATAATTAATTGTTATTTGTTTTGCAACAGAGGAAAGCGTATCATTTGTTTTCGCGGCTGGAGTTGGCATTATTAGCCAAGAGAACTGTTATTATTTCCTGATTCATGAATCATGAGTCTCATTTTGAATTATTGACAAGCAGACCAAGCAATGACTGTATACCTGACATAGATGAGGACGCTGTGTCAGATGCATCTCTTCAAGAGAAATCAAATGTTATACTCAGACATTTGTATTAGAAGTCTAGAAATGAAAAAGGATTATCTAACCGGTAACAGCCAGCATTCCCTGCTGGTTGGTAACCAATTAACAGCAGTGTTGTTCCTAAGGTAGCGTAAGGATACCGTAACGAAGGCTAACCAGGATACAACGGATTCATTCAAATCAGGATATTTGATGAATATTTAAAATACCAAATCTCAAATTCGTATTGCAACGATAACTTCTAATGAAACAATTGCTAAAAATCATCCTGTATAAAGAGCGGAAAGGCCAAATGGAATTCATTATATCAGTTACTGTAAATATTCATCAAATATCCTGAAAATTTATTCAAATGCGATCTTGATTTGAAAATGCTCTCATGAGCTGTTTTCAGTACGATAAAACAATCAGTTTTTGAGAGCTCATTCTACTTAAACGAGTGCTATATTGTTTTGCTCAAATATCTGTAATTTTCGAATTTTGAGCTGAAAATGGTCTCAAACGATAGGGTTCTACTCCCTGATGACGATTTCGTGGTCAAATTCTATTATGTCCATGTTTCCGTCCGTCCGGACGTTAGAACAATAACTTTCAAAGGGATTGTCCTAGAGAATCGAAATTTTCAGGATGAGTTCGGGTCCCAAATGGCTAAAAAAATTTTTCAATTTCTCGAAAACTTTGCATTTAAGAGGATAAGTTAATAGAATCTTCTGTTCATGTTATAGGATGTTATAGCATCCTGAAGACCTGTGCATATACAGGGTGTCCCATTACTCGACGTCAACCCGGAACCGGGTGAAAAGGCAAGTAATGCTGGTTGTCAGAAAAATAGAAAAAAAAATCTAAGTTGCATGATTTTAAAATAATGCGCATTTGAAAAAACACGCAAAATTCCACACCCTGTGACAGTCTTTTCGCTCCTGTTGCCACAAAAATCAACTTTTTCCAACTTTTTCTTTGCTGTGTAACCTTGAATAATGCTTATCTAAACTGTAATCAAAATTTTTACACCAGCTGCTCTAGTTTCCATAAAAATAAGCCCTAATTCTCAGAAAAAAAAATCAAAATAACCAATTGCCTAGTTTCAACTGACTGTATTGAAAAAAAAATGTACTACGTAGGTTTGGCATGTTTTTTCAGAAGTTGGCGCATTTAGTAAGGATTCCAAAATGGTGTAATACTTGTTTAATTATAGCTGCCGTAGTTCAAATTTATTTTCGATTGCCTTTGAATACACTATTTCGTTAACTGCTTCCCAGTTAAAAAGTCCAATGGATTCAAGTCCGGTGAACGGGCCGGCCACAAAATTGGACCAGAACGTCCGATCCATCTTCCGGGAAAAAATGTTACCAGAAAAAAAAAATTTCAGAGGAATTTCTCCGGAAAAATTTTCTTCTGGAAAAATTATTTTCTCTGGAATTTTTTTTTTCTGATAAAATTTTTTCCCGGAAGATGGATCGGACGTTCTGGTCCAATCTCGTGGCCGGCCCGTTCACCGGACTTGAATCCATTGGACTTTTTAACTGGGAAGCAGTTAACGAAAAAGTGTATTCAAAGGCAATCGAAAATAAATTTGAACTACGGCAGCTATAATTAAACAAGTATTACACCATTTTGGAATCCTTACTAAATGCGCCAACTTTTGAAAAAACATGCCAAACCTACGTAGTACATTTTTTTTCAATACTGTCAATTGAAACTAGGCAATTGTTTATTTCGAATTTTTTTTCTGAGAAGTAAGCCCTATTTTTATGAAACCTAGAGCAGCTGGTCTCAAAATTTTGATTACAGTTTAGACAAGCATTATTCAAGGTTACATAGCAAAGAAAAAAATTGGAAAAAGTTGATATTTGTGGCAACAGGAGCGAAAAGGCTGTCACAGGGTGTGGAATTTTGTGTGTTTTTTTAAATGCGCATTATTTTAAAATCATGCAACTTAGATTTTTTTTATATTTTTCTGACAACCAGCATTACTTGCGTTTTCACCCGGTTCCGGATTGACGTCGAGTAATGGGACACCCTGTATAGAAATCTCGAATTATGGGGTAACTATACGATTTTCATTCTTGAGAGAGATGTGGGGATGGGTTGTAGTTACCAACGATTTCAATACTGATCATTTAAGAGTATTTTGGACAAAACATTTCAAAATACAGAATATTTTCTGAATATGGAGATCACGAAATCAACCAGAAGAACCATACTATTTTTGAGGCAAAAGAAATTTTGGTGACGGTACGAGATTTTTTATTCTATCGGGATGAACGTGGAGTCAGCAACGGTCACCTAAGAATGTAGCGAGGCAACCTTGGTGCTAAGGTAAACCTTGATCAACGTTGCCGCTTTTGTTAGGAAATATAGATCCTGAAGAAATTCAGTTTACCAAGGGAAAATAATTAAATTACATGATATAATTAGCTTATACATTTTTTCCGTAGATACATCCAAAAAACTTATGGGCTTATAATCCAACTACCCATATGATTGCAAAGTTAATACAAAAATTCCATTTGCCATATCAAATACAGAAAGTCTCCGATCTGTTCTTCAATTTTTTGTTCATGAAATGTACTATAAACAGATTGAAAGTTTTAACAATATCATGCATGTTTATCACACCGACCTATTTTGATTGCAGTTTATACGACATTGAATTTTTTTACAGAATCACATGAATAGTTATTTAATCAACTGGGTTATTAAAAACACCGATTAATGGTCAAGATATTTTAATGCGTGAGAAGAGCGAACCCGTTAATAGTTCGAGACCATTAGTAGCTCGATTGATAACCGAGTTGATTACAAGATTTTTCCCACGATCTCAATATGAATTGTGTATGAATTCTTGATAGGAATACATTCTCATTTTGCACGAGACTTACATTTGACATAATAAAATTTCTATATATCTAAGTTTCAGTAGAGTTTTGACATTTCTCGTAGTGCTTCTGAATACTTTGTGTACAGTTGCCATGAGGATTCCACATTAAAAAAGCATAAATTGAGGATTAATAAATAAAAATAAAAGTTGGTTGAAAAACAAATTATTGTAGTATTTCTAGAAAATTCAACCTCGTTCTCGACTCGGAATAATTCACAAAATATTCATGAGCGAGAAGAACATTTCCGGATTTCATAATATGACTTCTGGTGGTTTCACTACACTTTTTTCAATTGTAATTCAGAAAACGTGAAATGTAATTCAGAAACTGCAAACTGAATTTCAGAAGATGTAAATTGATATTCAGAATAGTGAATTGAAAATTCAGAAGAGGGAATTAGAATTTCAGAATAACAACTTTATAGTCAGAAACTGTAATTTGAATTTCAGAATAGACATTTTAGGAAATTGAATTGATAAGTTCTGAATTACAATTTCCCTTTTCTGAAATTCAATTACCGTTTCTGAATTATAACTTTGTTTTTCTGAATTCCAACTTCCTTATCTGAAATTAAATTTCGTTCTTCTGAAATTAAATGAACTATTCTTGAATTCAATTTCTGTTTTCTGAATTGCAATTGTTAAAGGTGTAGTGAAAATCTGATTCCTGCTTTAAAGATCTGAAATGTCATCAAAAAGTACAAACCACTACGATATTTTAAATATGTCAATATATTATAATTTTTCGATTCATATAGTAGACCCCTGGGCCCTGATTATAATTCGACATTGACTGAATAGAACGAAATGGTGCTTTTATTTTATTTCAGTTGTTATTTTCGCGCAAATAACTACATCTAATAATTTTTGGAATAAAAAAAAAGGTTAAAGGAAAAACCACTTTTAATTATTATAACTTACGTTAAAAAAAAAGTTAATGTTATATTAAGCGGTGGTGTTGATTAAATCAAGGGTAACACCTCGGAATCACTTATTAAAAAAATACTGTGCCTGTAAATATAATGGATAAACTACGAATATGGTTTCAAACCAAATGAATCCGCATTATTGAAAACGGCTTTTGTTCGATTTTCGATCATAACTCAAAATCTAAAAATGATAGGCAGGTTTTATTTGCGGATTTTCATTGGCCAGGAAAAAAAAGTTCAGTAATGGGTCATCTAATTTTCTTATAGTTTTTGAGATCGAGAAACAAATTTTGGTGACCATGTATATCAATCAGTGACTTTGACATTTCATATTCTCTTTAAATGGTAATTAAAAAATTTAAGAAAAGCCCTGAGCAGAAGCTTTTGAACGCTCGTTCTTTGGTGGAGCAATAAAACTATTACCTCAAAATTTTATATGGGATTTGAGATTGATACCAAATAGATAAATGCAGAATCTCAGCACAATCGGAATTATATTCTGAAAATTATTCAAAAAAGGAAATATGTAAAAAATAAATAAATACAAAAATTAAATTCTATGGTTCTGATGATGCGTTCCCCTTTGAAATTTTGCATGAACATTCAGTATAGTAGTTTTCATTCTTAAAATAAATTTCATTCGAATCGAATATTCTGTTATGGAAATATAAAGATTCTCATTTCAATATTCCAATTAAATTTTCTATGGTTCTGTTAACACTATGGCAATTTTGCATGAAGATTCAGTATATCAATCTTTATTCACAAAAAAAAATCACTCGAATCGGATATGAATATTCAATATTCCAATTGAATTTTCTGTGGTTCTGTTGAAACTGTGGCCACGAAATTTTGGATGAACTTTCAGAATATCGATCTCCATTTACCAAAAAAAATTTCACTCTGATCGGATAGCTTTTTATGGAAATATGAAGTCTTTTTTCAATATTCCACTTTCCAATTTGAATTTTCTTTGATTCTGTTCACATGATGGCGTCAAAATTTTGCATGAGGCTTGTTATCAGCATCATGCATTTGGCCGTAACATTTCATTCCAGTTGGTTCCATATTTTCTGAGATATTGAGGAACAAAAATTCTGAATGGCCATATCTTATGGAACACCCAGTACGATTAGGCTGGTTAACGAACTAACCGAGCCATTTGGGACCCGAACTCATCCTGAAAATTTCAAGTCTCTAGTACAATTCCTTTGGAAAGTTATTGTGCTAACGGACGGCCCCACGAACGGAATTGAATATGGCCACGAATTCGTCATCAGGGAGTCTAACCCTATCGTTTGAGACCATTTTAGGCTCAAAATTCGCAAACTACAAACATTTGGGCAAAACGATATCGCACTCGTTTAAGTAGAACGAGCGCTGAAAAAGTGTTTCACTAAAATGTATTAAGCTTCACTGCAAACATAAATTGAAAAAATGTACAACAGAAAGAAAACTTTAATAGCACCTATATTCAAAATATTTTCTGGTCCCCATTTCTCTGTCATTCAAAATTCTGTTTTTCAGAGGACCTCATTTTTCCAGAATTCTATATTTTTTTTATAGATTTTAGCACTAAGCAGAAAAGAGAACTTCCTGAAGATCCATCTGGCAACACGGTCGCCGATGTACCTACCCGGTCCTTTCGTTTGAGCTGAGTGGAGTCCTTTGTTCGTCCAGTTCTGATACCAGGGGCACCACAAATACGGGTCTTTCCCGGCATAAATTTACATAAAATGTAGTCCAGCCATTCACTGCGAGAACTGAGATTTATTTATTATTCCGGTCAGACGCCAGATCGAAAATTGACTCGTTAAAGTTTCAGATAGCGTGTTATAAAAGGTGATCATTTGTTACGAAGTTTTAAAAAATGTAATAATAGTTATTTAATCAACTAAGTTATTAAAGACAGCAACTAATGGTCAAGATAGTTTAGTTCGAGACCATTAGTGGATCGATTAATAACCGAGTTGATCACACGATTTTTCCGACGATCTCAATATGACTTGTGTATGAATTCTTGATTGAAATACATTCTTATTTTGCACAAGATTTACATTTGACATAATAAAATTTCAATGTATATACGTTCCGGTAGAGTTTTGTCATTTGCCATGAGGATTGCACATTAAAATAGCAGAAATTGAGCATTAAAATGGGTCACTAATAATCAATTTCTTACTCATTAAATAACTCTTTATTTTATTTCGAGATCGGCGGAAAATAGTATATAACATTACTAGCAAGGTAAGAGGGTTTTTAGCCAGTAAAACCCGTTACCTTGCGTGTATTGTTTTATATTTGATTTGTTTCTCATTTGTAAAAAAGGTTAGATAAATTCCAAAAAATCTCAATAATTGCGTTGAATTTCTTGACATTTCTAAAATTGGATTATTTATGACATCGGAAAATTATGACAACTGTCAGTGGCTTTACGAGAGGGAAGTCCTTCGAGAATATTTGCTCATTTCTGACGAAAAAGGCCAGATCCAAATGAAACAAGGTATGAATATTGTTTTTTAATACTTTTATAACGTTTATTACTAAAAATATTTATTCCAGGAACGATGAAATTAGAAAGATGAATGAAATTAGAAGCAACTCTCAGTGAGTTTACAGGTCAAAAACCTCTAGGATATTTGCAATTTTGAAAAGGAAAACAAATAGATACGAATAAAACAAGAAACGAATATCGTTTTTGAATAGTTTGAGAACGTTTATTGAGAATTACACCTGGTATATTTTCAATTTTTGGAATCAGTAGAATACACTCTACAATTTTTCTATTCACGTCCCTATACCTATCTCAACGATTTTGTAACTTGGCAAATGATGATTCTTTTGGCCCATGCTGTATAATTGACAACTATAATTCAAAAACAATAACATAGATCAGATCGATATCTAACGACTTGCTAAATTTCTGACCTAAATCTCAAATATTGAGCGAACTAGAGTCATTTCCTTAACACGCCAATTTGATCTAAAATTTCGAAAAATAATAACTAACTCAAAAACCGTAAAAGATTGGTATGAAAAGGTAAGAGTGAATAGATTTAATAATATATGGAGTATCATAAAAAATTGAAGAATCGGATGTCCCATTCAAAATAACAAAGTTGTTGCTAAATTGTCGTAGGGTAAAACCCGGATAGATGCCCCAGTTGGATAGATGCCCCATTTTCGAAATACCTAACTTCCGAAACACGTATCAAAAAATTAATTTTTCTCCAACCATCAAAAAATGTTGACTTTTTTGTACTATTTTCAGATGCAAAAGTCATAAATTCTCTTACCGTACAAAAATTTGCTCGTCAATCACTGTCATGATTCTGTGTTCAAATTCATAACTAAATTATGAACGATTTTTCACTAAAACCAATTTTATTGTAATTTTGACTTGGTTGGAGAAAAAATAGTATATATTATTCGGATTAAAAGTGCCTATTTTAACTCGCAATTCTGCATTCGCTCGGCTGCGCCTCGCAACTGCAAATATTGCTCGTAAAAAAAATATGCACTTTTAATCCTTATAATAAATATAATATACTATTTTTCTCCAACCATCAAAAAATGTTGACTTTTCTGTACTATTTTCAGGTGCAAAAGTCATAAATTCTCTTACCGTACAAAAATTTGCTCGTTGCTTAGCAACACTTTTAATCCTAGGATTAAAAACGCTACTTTTAATCCTTGGATTAAAAGTAAATGCATTTGAAGTCTACTTGACAATCACTGTCATGATTCTGTGTTCAAATCCATAACCAAATTATAAACGATTTTCACTAAAACAATTTCATTGTAATTTTGACTTGGTTGGAGAAAAAATAGTATATATTATTCGGATTAACAGTGCCTATTTTAACTCGCAATTCTGCATTCGCTCGGCTGCGCCTCGCAACTGCAAATATTGCTCGTAAAAAAAATATGCACTTTTAATCCTTATAATATAATATACTATTATAAAAGTAGCTGCTATAGTCACCCTGGACCTTTGTTTTGAAGGGTTATTGTAAAGTGAAGCCGTTTTTCGCTAGTGTGTGCGATCATCTCAGCAGCGAACTTCACAAACATGCCAAAGTTTTAGAGGTAGGTATTTGCCGCTATATAACTTTTGAAGTGGTAATAAATTCAGTAATTTTTTTTATTACGTCAGTACAGTGTTTCATTGAGTGTACATCTGAGTACAAATATTTTTTGTTTTCTTCTTAATTTATCAAAAAAATTCATGGGCATCTATCCCTATCGAAAAGGATAGTTGCCTAGATTTTTTGAGGTATAGGTGCCCCTTAGGACATCTAAACTAAAACCTTATCTTCTTAGCAGATTTTCGATTCATTGTGTTATTTTGATTTTAAACTTGATTCCTGATTATTTTTGTTGTGACTTATTATTTCATTAATTTATCATGAATGTGTGGAATAATGCTTTATGTTAATATGAAGAATTCAACTATTCGTTTAATATCTGCTTTTGAAATTCAATTAAAAATGCACAATTGTTAATTCGATCCATGTTGCGTAGATAAAGTTGCTGTTTTTAGAATAGAAAATTTCATTGTATTTGGTTGGGTTTTTGGTTCACACAGTATGAAGGGCATCTATCCCTCCCAGTATTTTCATGGTGGGGCAACTATCCATACTTGTAGGCAACTATCCCCGAAAAAAGAGTTCTACAAAAATCAAATTTTTGTGAAATTTGGGATTGCTATATCAGAGAAAAGTCTGAGTATTTCAAATCAAATAATGGAGCTTCCTACACTCGTAGAAATTACACATATAAAGTCAATATTTTCATAAATATGAGGCAAATTCAAAAAGTGGGGCATCTATCCGGGTTTTCCCCTACATCCGGCAACTCCATAAGCGCAGGAAGTGGGGGAGAAACACCAACTAACCCTTCAAAACCTTCAACAATTAAGATTTCAGGGAAAATTTTTCACACAAAACGTGGTTTATTATGAAAGCTGTTTTCTGTACGATAAGATTCCGAAGATATTCGCGAAAAACATTTTTTTATTGCAAAACGATGTACATATTGGGAAGTTATAAGAATCTTTCGTTCATATTTTTGGACGTGCTATAACATGCTGAGTTCCTACGCAATATTAGTAAACCCTGCATATATTTTTTGCTTTCTACGACTTCATTCTTCTCGTTGAAAACTCAAGATGTATAAGCATATACGAAAGTTGTAATATGTTTGAAGTTCAAGACAAGTAACAATGAAACCTGCGTCCCACCCTGTATAACCACGAACAAACCAAGAGCTCGCATGAGGTTCCTGGAGATCACCAAATTCGATCACGTTTGCTATATTGAATTTCGGCAGTCTTGCAATTAAGCAAACTGTAATTCTATAGTCAGATCAAGATAAGCAATGTAGACCATAAGTATTAATCTCCTTAAAAAATACCTTCGAACGATCAAAGACCCCACAATACGAGTTAAATCCCTTGAAACACGAATCCGAGAAAGAAACGAAGTCGTGAGTCCTGAACCAGAACGAACTATTCTGTAATTTGCCGGTTCACCTGTTGGGAAAAATTTAAAAAATACCATGCGCATCGGGGGTAACGCGTTTAATCACATCTTTGTCGAAATTCGAAATTGTGTTGTAAACAGATCGTTCTTGAGATTCTGATGCTTCGTTAGGTACAGGTTGAGCCGAATGGGACATTTTGAAGTGGATCTTCGTTCTATATCGACGAGATCTGATGATTCTGATGTACAGGCTGCCCCAAATTCGATGGTCACTGAGAGTATTTCGAGAACCATAAAGTTTAGAGAAAAATATTCAAGTACTCCAGATTTTTTCAAAATAATCAATTGTTAGCAAACAGATCCCAAATATCTGCATTGAAAAAAATATAAGATGTCCAGTTTAAAAAACACAAACTTTTAATTAGCAGCGTATAGGCAATAAAAATTACAAAAGAAAACGTTTAGGAATTTTTGTGATGTCTCCAACAAAAAACGAGATACAGCTAAATATTCGACATGGTATTTCAGAAACGCTCGGTTACTCGAGAATCCATTCAGATTCCTGGCAATTTATTTTTTTGGGGTAGATCGGTTGTCCTTGAACCCTTATGGTTTTCGAGATGCTTTCAGTGATCATCGAATTTTGGATACCCTGTACAGGGTGGGCATATTTCGATGTTTTAGCACTACAACTTTTAAACCAGAGGAGATAGACAAAATCTGATACCCACTTCTCGATCTCTTTTTCTGAGAAACTAATGAGAGTAGTATTCATTTTTGGCTACCTTCTTTTGTTTTCGAGCTATAAGCGAAAATTGGAAAAGTGGCAATATCGAAAAAAATTCATATCTCCGCTAATACTGATGATAGAGCTCTGAAATTAAAACATTGTACAGGCACTTTTTTAAGTAGAATCCAGTGGCGTACTCGCCTTTTTTGCACCATTTCTAATTACGGAGCTATGACCCAAAGTTATGTTTTTTAAAGGGAAATACTAGATTTTTGTGGCATTTTCTGAAAGCTTATTTTTTTCTGATTTCAAAAATATATAACATTTTATGGTTTGTATCAATATGAGTATAGAAAATGATCAAAAACCTATTTTCATCTGAGTCTCAATATTTTCTTGGGTTTCAACTGTTGATGAGCACAGAAAAATTTAGCATCGTATAATTACCACAATATCTTTCCAGTATCCTTTTCATTTCTATGCTCTTTACTCAATTTCTCCAAGATGAGCTGCTGTGAAACTTGATTCCTTATTCTAAGTTATAACTAAGATGTCTAAAATAAGACATCTTAGTTATAACCTACTGACCTTTTATTGTAATCACCATTAGGTATTGAAAAATATTTTTCCTTTATTACTTTTCTGATTGAATTGATAACTTCAATCATATCTATATGCGTTATTTCATATGCGATTTGAAGTAGACTACTAAGCACTTGTGAGTAGGTATTTATTCTGGAGTGCAATAAAAATATTCCCTTGCATCCATCTCATTATAACTAAGTATATCGATTGAAACGGAGGATCATGTGGATCTTTTTGTTATTTCGAAATCCATTTCAAGATATAAGTTTTTATGAAATATATCCATGTTGGAATTTTGGAGAAATTAGTTGAAAGCATAGAAATAATGAGATTGACGGAAGGAGACTGCTCTTGTTATAGGAAGCTCCATTTTCCGTGCTCGTCAACCATAGAAAATATTGAGACTCAAATGAAAATAGGTTTTTGACCATTTTCTATACTCATATTGATACAAACCATACAATGTTATATATTTTTGAAATCAGAAAAAATTAAGCTTCAAGAAAATGCCACAAAAATCTAGTATTTCCATTTAAAAAACATAACTTTGGGTCATAGCTCCGTAATTAGAAATGGTGCAAAAAAGGCGAGTACGCCACTGGATTCTGCGTAAAAAAGTGCCTGCATAATGTTTTAATTTCAGAGCTCTATCATCAGTATTAGCGGAGATATGATTTTTTTTCGATATTGCCACTTTTCCAATTTTCGCTAATAATTCGAAAACAAAAGAAGGTAGCCAAAAATGAATACTACTGTTGTTAGTTTCTAAGAAAAAGAGATCGAGAAGTGGGTATCAGATTTTGTCTATCTCCTCTGGTTTAAAAATTGTAGTGCTAAAACATCGAAATATGCCCACCCTGTACAGGTAGACCAACGCAAACGATTTTTTGATTTCAAAATATAAATGTGGTAAATCGCTCGAGCCCGTTAATTTCAGATTCGATGGGGAAGAATTTTCCGCTTTTTCATCCCCGTTACTACAACTCCCTAACGGGAGTGAGGAGTGGGCACAGCACCTTGATTTTGAATAGGGATGAAGGGTGTTGCGTTAACTAATTTTGAAGCTGGTATCGAATTCCTATATCTTCGTAAGATCGCCCTGTA
The DNA here is from genome assembly GCA_013421045.1 of Propylea japonica. Classification (NCBI taxonomy): domain Eukaryota; kingdom Metazoa; phylum Arthropoda; class Insecta; order Coleoptera; family Coccinellidae; genus Propylea; species Propylea japonica. The sequence continues at coordinate 86,795,863 of CM024242.1, forward strand.
TACCATCACTGTTACTTATAGTACGAGATACCACTTTAAAATTAGAACGCTAACGCTCATCGAGTGTTTGCTAAACACCTAAATACCACCATTGTATAAAGAATTCTTCATACAGAATGTTCCCATTTCCCAACTAGCAAAACAAATTCCATAAAGGCTATTACTACAACTACTAGTAGTAACTATTATACAATGTCTTCACAACCAAAAAAGGCCCCAGTTTATACAACAGATCAGTTCTTTTAGGACAATTCTTTAGTAAACTATAAGATCGTTATAAGATAATGAATATAATCATCAAGAAACTACCCTATGAGTATATCATCGGAGTTACTTATACAATGTAATTACAAAACTGTATGGGAACAAGAATATTTCAATAGATATAGGCATTGTATATTCCTTATACAATGATATAGGTATGTCAACGTTTTCGTCATGACAGAGAGAGAGGTTTAAGATTAAGATCCATAACATCATACAGGTAGTTATGGCGGTGGGTAATGGAGATATTATCGTATCTGTTGTTAATCATATTGAACATATTGAGGAGCTATATCGCTACTACTGGGGCAATTTTTTTTTGTGCAGCTAACTTTTCTGAAAATATGTACTTATATATTTTCTTCTAGAAATTAGTAATTTATTAAACCTTCAGAAAGAATTATAGAACATATTTATCTCATGTCATAGACATACAAATCTTGAAATATTCATTCTATGGAACATACGATGAAATGGAATGAACAGTGATCATAACTGCTTGTAAGTTTTTGTTTTTCCGAGAGAAGTATCGACTGTATTGAAATTTTTCAAGAGACTTTTTTTTCTCCAAAATTGAATAGAAAACCATAAGAGAATTTTATTTTTCGAAAATCCATTCCACGAAAACAATTTTTGAACGATCATAGAGGGTTGTTATATTCAACCCCTAATAATAAAGTTGAGATCTAAATTAATTGTGTGAGTAAAATCTACTTAGTGCTTTATGTTATGTATAGTTTTATTAGAGCACTAGAAAGATAGGTATGCCAGACAGGCTGACTGGGTCCAACCATAGACTCGAAAATTACAGATGGTAATGTCAATTTCTCAGTTATTGTGCTCTATTGTTAGTTGCGTACTTTTTTTGAAGAATAGTTAATAGAAGGTATTGATTTTTTATTCAAAACAATAAAGTTGGAGACTAGACAGTTAAGCATAAGCATTTATTCGATTACAGATTTCATTTCATTCGAATTGTTCTGTAATTTTCGAGTCTGTGGTTGGACCCAGCATGGCTGTCTGGTATACTCCCCTTTTCAGAGCCTTAGTTTTATGTCTCAGTCTTTTTAAGAAGCCGTAAAAAAATGTCAAACTGTCAACTCGCCATCGTATTCCAAAGGCTGTATCTAGGTAGGAGTGTCGATTTCTAAAAAATTATATGAATTATTCCTGCTTATTTTCATCGAGGAATCATCTCCCTAAGTCCCCCGCATTAGTTTACAGACACCTTGTATAGGTCTATCCATCTAAAGGGATTTTATTTCTATTTAAGGAATTATCACGAAGAATTTCGCAAGTCAGATTATTGTTACTGGACAGCTAAAATAGAAAATTGATCGGTCGATCAGATTCCAATTTTTGAAAATACATATTCATACGAAAAATAAAATTTCAAATTATTATGACTTAAGAATTACCGTAAATTGGGGATACTTTGTGACTAGTGGATAACTTTGTGACAATACGCAAATCGAAACAAACTGCCCAATTTTTTCCAAGTTTCGCGTGCAAAGAGCATTTTTTCTGTCGCCGGGCGACAGCACATATCTCAGCCCAATAAAATATATCTTCATAAGAGCGGTAGACCTCTCTAGTAACTTGTAGACTGCCATGAGAAAAGCATACCGATTCTGCCGATTTTTTCAAAAGCCGGAAACTTTCGTCTGCACAGCCAAATCTGAAATATTGTCAGTTAAAATCGTAAGTAGGTTCATTTGCTCCTGTAGTGATCATGTTATATTCGAAATTATAGTCAAGAATCATTGATTTTAATATCTTTTTTTCGAAAAAAACAAAAAAAAGTTCGCAACATGGGGTAACATTGTGACATGTCACAACGTTTTCCAAATAATTACATATGATTTTTTAAAAATTTTTGCATGTATAGACAGCGACCAAAATCTTGCCAGAATGCCTCAAACATAATATAAGAGACGCTTGGGAGCAAGAGCTTACAGAAATCCCATGTTGCTGAAAAAGCTTTTACAAGATATTTAAAAAAAAGGCTGCAGAAAATTTAAAAGCAGTAAAAGCTTTTTAAGAGCCACGAATAATAAAGAATTCCATTTTCCACAAGTTGAGGATTTTTGCGTGATTGACCACTGGCAACTAAAACAAATCTTGAAGGAAAAGAGAAACAATGGGAAAAATTTTCATTAAAAGGCTTGCCTGATCACTTAGAAATTTTGTAATCCCAGGAAAATTTTGCAGTTTGTAAAATTTGTGAGTGTGTAGTTTTATGCCTACTCTCATTCAATCTTAATATTTACTCTTATTTGAGCCCATTACATGTTTTCGTTCTTGTTCAGAATATTTATTTTTGTTTTCAATGAAAGTTGAAGTTAATTCATGTTTTTTTTATCCAAAAAATATGAGCACATACTTTTTTTTAATTTTTAATAATTTTATACTCAAAAGGTAGGGGTATTATTGTGTACTGATTCTAATAATGCTTTGTCACAATGTTACCCCGAAGCACGGGGTAAAATTGTGACAATTTCAAATTCGAAAAAGACTATATCAAAATAATTTTTTCAACAATATTATATTCTCACTGTGTACCGAAAGGACAGATATTTACTGTGTATTTTTTTCACCTTTTATCTGCTCAAGAAGTGTTTGAAAATGTGTGAAAACCTCAAAAACTGTCACAAAGTATCCCCGTTTTACGGTAATTGATCTACTAAATAACTCGACTGAAATATTCAGATCCCGCACCTAACACGAAAATTCAAAATCTATAGCTGGTTTTGTTCGAAACTAAAGCCGGCCATAGACATCCGCTATTTTTCATCCGTTTCAACCGCCGAGTCGTATCGCTGAACTGTTCTGCCTACACACTTCGGTAAAATGTAAATTCCATTAGTTTTTTTGCTGTCGTTCGCGAATTAGCACGTCATGAAGAATAACGAATGTGCTTCGAAGCCGGCCATAGACATCGTTATTATTCATCCGTTCGTATCGCGGCGATAAGAACCGTCCCGACAAAAGCGCCGAAAACCGATGTGAGTGGCGAAAAACCGTCGGTACGTATCTTAGACCTTTGTCTAAGGTACGTATCGTCGGTCCAAATATCTGGCTATGCTTGATTTTTGGAACGACGGTCCATCGGTTATCGGCTTAAGACTTTTTACGGACGGCCGGACATACTTAAGTTTAACCTCCAAACGAGTCTTTTAAGAATACTCCTGGTACAAAATTTGAAACTTACAGATATTTGGGCAAAATTGTGGCGAGCTTCTCTTTTAGGAACAAACGCGCAAAAAGGTTTTGCATAGTAAAATTCCTCATTATACGGCAAAGTTAAAATTGACGGGATATTCTAAGCAGATAGAGCTAATGTAATATTCACAAATATCAATACTGTAACTTATCATAATTAAATGCCTGAACTTATATACAGATTCTCAACTCTATAAAGCAGATATTGAAACATGATGATGACTTCATTGTATTGTTGAAAATTATCGATGTAGGTACAACTTGTTTGAGAACTTCTGGAAAAAAGCATGACTCGTCATGGTACCGCAGTACCAGAGGCGGTTTTAAAGAAACGAACAAGAGGGGACTGAAATCACTTTTGAAACCGTTGATAATTGCACTATACTTGTCTGTCATTCTAAGTGTAATTTACCTTTTTCTCAGCTGAGAAGGCGCTAGGGTGATGTTCTTAGAGCAAGTCTGTAATCTGGTGCATGAACTGTCCATCCTCTGGCGAATTCTCACAAGTAAATGGAAAGCTAGTGTGATTTGCAATCATTGTGATTTATTATTAGCAATAACCAACCTAGGAATGAATTGGCCATAAAAACTTTTTCCGTCGATCTCAAAATAAAAGGCGATTTTAATGTTTACGAAATTGATAACTAATGGCCCATTTCAATGCTCAATTCATGCTTTTTTAATGTGAAATCCTCATGGCAACCGTTCACAAAGTATTCAGAAGCACTTCGAGAAATGTCAAAACTCTACTAGAACATAGATACATAAAAATTTTATTATGCCAAATGTAAGTCTTGTGCAAAATGAGAATGAAGTTTTATCAAGAATCCATACACAATTCATATTGAGATCGGAAAAGTATTGTAATCAACTCGGTTATCAATCGAGCGACTAACGGTCCCGAACTATTATAATGCGGAATAATTTGTTTGTTTCAACTCAAAATAAAAGATGATTTTAATGTGTACAAAATTGATCATTGTTGACCCATTTTAATGCTCAATTCCTTCTATTTTAATGTGAAATCCTCATGGCAATCGTCCACAAAGTATTCAGAAGCACTACGAGAAATGTCAAAACTCTACTAGAACATAGATAGGTACATAAAAATTTTATTACGTCAAGTGTAAGTCTTGTGCAAAATGAGAATGTATTTCAATCAAGAATTCATACCTAATTCATATTGAGATCGTCGGAAAAGTCTTGTAATCAACTCGACTATTAATCGAGCGACTAATGGCCTCGAACCATTAAATATCTTGACCATTAGTTGCTGTATTTAATAACCTAGGTAATTGGTTAAATGACTATTGCCGTTTTTTCATTTCATGTCAATATGTAATATAATCCTTATCGTTGAAAAAAATTAATAAAAAAGCACTGACTTTTGTTTTGCTCGCATGCTCACAGTCTATTGTCGCTAGAATAGGGGTGAACCTCTCATTGTGAAAAGTATGAGAACTTTCCATTTCCAACAACCTCCGCACTTAGAGCTTTTTGAAAAATTCCCTTCAACCTCCCCATTGTCTGTCTTATTATTTTCTGGTGATTATGAAATTTATCACATCAGGGACGGGCCCAAGGAGGGGATTTGCAAACTCTGTTCAACAGTATCGTTCCCCTCCCAATGTTGAACAGAGTTGGCAAATTTTCAGAGCAATTGGTAAATTTTCGAAACAGTTGGAAAATTTGTCAAAATAGTTGATAACATTTGAAAACAGTTTGCAATATATCAAACAAAATTTACAAACAATATTTTTCGCAGTTCGTCGGAAACGTAGCACGTAAATCTGTCGAATGTATCATAGTTCAATTGGACTGCAAAATTATTTCTCTGATGCATTAAAGAGTTCCAGTCTGTCTATGGGCATTGTTCAAATAATGCTATGGGATATGGGCTTACAAATAAGAGTTTATCGATATTTGCATAATTTAAATTAGAAATATCACGATTTATCTTCTGAAATATTTTTAGGCGAACAAAGATTGGATATGTGGAAAATTATAAATATCATATTTAAATAAAATATATTTCAATCTGCTATTCATATCACATAATATAATTAGCTATACATTCATACTTGAATAGATATAGTAAGTACACTAAGAATTAATTATTATTGGCTATTTTTTCTGTACCCTTACTACTTATAAGAAATGGATTTTGTTTAGAGTTAGAGAGAATGCAAAATTTTGTTATTAATATATTAGTTGAATACAGAAGTGGATTGTTCCGCTTATACAGGTAATTCCTAAATTTTATATCTTATAAGATGAAATTTAGGGTTTGATAAAATTCCTAATTTATATTTACCTATTTTTTCTGCAGATTCTGTTGTGAAATTTGAAAACTATATTTATCAATAAAAAGTTTCAACTTCACTAATTGAATGTATTAAACAGTGAAACTGCCAAATTACTTAAACATAGTAACATTAATTGAACTCAATAACAAAATAAAGACACCACTATATGAATATTTCAGTTGATGAGCCTGAAAAAGTACATAATAATATTATGGTACAATCTTCTGGAAATTCGACTGATTTTTTGCCCAAATTTCTACGGATGTTTGGTCCAACGTGAATTCTTTTTTCGTTAGAGAAAGAAAAGGAGTTACTATACATAATTTATTATGCCAATCAGAGTTTTATTCGAAAAAAACTTAACTCTAACTGATTGATAAAAAAATTTATGCCAGTTTTGTGAAAGCTTGCTCTTTTAGATCGATGACTAATCTTTCAGCTTTCAAAAATAATTATTTCAACGACTTACATTAGTATTATAAATTCCAAGGAGGATCAGTTCGAATTTCCAAATCCTTTGTATTCTTGAAATTGTCAACTGATTTCGCCAGTTACCATTTTTTCCTTTTAAAAATGACATATTTAAGAATACATGAGGACTATTAACATGAGAACACTGTCAAAAGCATCATTGCATTTCAACAATCATCAAATATATCATAAATATAAATTCTTTCAGTTAACCGTTTTATGATAATTTTGTAGAAATCAACATTTCATAATAGAGAAATTTCATCCATTTCCACTTATACCTCACTGGTATCTCTTTGATTATAGCGATATTTTGGAAGTGATGAGATCTAGAGAGCATTTTGTACCAATATTTCAAAAAATTACCTACACTTAATGATAAGTTTCAAAGATAGCTCAAAAAGATATTATACAAAGAATCATTCGTTCCTGACAGCATTTCAGACAGTTTTATTGTTAAGGTAGGGGGAAATGCAGGTATATGTATCACAGCTCAGCATCATTCCAAACAGTAATTTCAAAACATTCAAGATATTATATAGAAAAATTTGATATTTTAGCACCAAATTCAATCTTCCATATTTTATTGGATATTATATTCTACTTTATATCACTAAGAAGTCAGATAACTGTTATTTGTGTTAGGCTATTAATTATTACTACAATTATTTATCGAAGTCAATATTTTGAAATTTTTCAATGAACAATTTCATATCAGGTAGGAAAAAATAATCTGTACACACTTCAGAATATCTGATAGAAATATATATATGAAATATGTATGCTATAAAACACTAAGAATATAAAGAACTAAATATCTGCCTTGAAACACAAGAAATAACTAACATACTGTTTGAATAAACTGCATGATTTAAAATCTCACGATAAAATAGAGATTCAAAAAGCAAACTCATGTGTTAGCTGGTGATCATTAATATTAGGCCATAAGCTAATCAGTAAAAAAATTAATTGATAAATGATGAAAATAGAGATCTATAGGTTTCCAAACCAGAAAAATATTGACATTATAAAAGTTAAATAATTTTCTAAATATGTATCCGCAAAACATAAAATAAAGCTGTTGAATATGGCAAAAGTACTATTTGTCACCACAATATTTTAATTAGATGCAATCAGAGATTCATCGCTTTTTTCTTTGCAACTTTCTTCATTGTATTGATCTAATTCTTTTTGAGCTTCTGCTACAGATTTACGCATCTTGATAACTTGACTACGAACTTCTTTGTGTTTATCTAATAACACACCGATCTTTTCCCTCACTTTTTTGGTTGGAGAATCAACTACCCACCTCAGAAATAAGTCACGCCAAATAACTAGACTAACAGGTGCTACACTCGGCCAAATAGGACCTTTATTCGGCTCATAAACTGGATTCAAAATTGAAGTAAGTATATCTGGACGATTCATGTAAGACCATAGGCTTGTGGTCTGTTTGGATAATTTCAAATTCACTCTGTCCTGCTCACAGTTGCCAAGGAAAGTGCCTGTAACAAATATCGTATAAACCATAATGATGACCTATTCTCAAAAAAGGTAATAAAAAAGCACTTGAAAACTATAGACCCATAAGTCTACTCCCTAGTTTTTCTAGGAAATATCTACATTTTTTGACTGAGTTAGTCCAGGGCTGTTTCTTCAAAGGGTAATTGAACTCCCACAGAAAGGCTTAGTTCCAGCAGGTGTTAACCGTGATGCCTTTTCAGCAAATTCATCGGCTTTTTCATCTCCTTCAACACCACAATGCCCTGGCATCCAAGGTAGAGTAACTTAATTGTCTCTGGGCAGTTGCTTCATGGAACAGCCGAACTTATTTATTTAAGCCATCTAGACAAAACATTATTTAGATATCGATTGAAATATATTCTGGGAGGATGCTGCATTTCTTAGACAACTATCAATGTCAATCAGATTACAAATGAGAAAATACACAATTCTGAAGAATTTTCGAGTTTGTCTGAAGAAGGTGTCTGATATAGCCACCGAAACGTTACAATATCCTTTTAATTTGTTTCATTTTTCAGTTTTACTGTTAGGCAACAATTTTTTTCAAGACCAATTTGCTCCTGACAAATAAGTGCAAAGATTTTCGCAGGAGCACTTCACCTTAATCAAACATTTTTTAATTATTTATGTTTCAGAGACTGGGAGTGAAAACCTATAAAGTTTCTAAGAAAAAAAAACATTATTTACAGTGGATGGCGATTTTTATCGACCCATGGTCATTGTTCTCTTCCCCAAACAAAAAAAATATCCCGCCATCTGATATTTTCCCAAAAAAAATTAATAAACTGCTTTGGTGACATTATTCATAAATCTCAAAAAATATGAGCGTTTTATCTCTATTTGATTTTTCTGAAATATATAGTGCGAAAAAAATAACGCACATAACCAATGTATGGGGCAAATGGCACTACATGCTCTTCAAGAATGTTCCTTATATACCTATCAGCATTCACAGCTCCATTATAAACGACCACTAGGTCTGTGCGAGCAGTCAAAGATATTCCACACTATACCATAATCGATTCTCCCCCGAAACCAGTAGTATTCAGGAAATTGCATTGAGCATATCTTTCATGTGAACGTCTGTATACAAGGGAACGTCGATCACAATGGTAGAGGCAGAATCTAGACTCATCTGTGAAGAGAAGTCTTTCCCAATGGATATGCTCTCTCGCAAAATCCAAACGCGCCCTTCGATGGGCTGGAGTAAGAGCTGGGCCTCTTGCCGCGACACGAGGCCTTAAATCATATTCTTTGAGACGATTTCTTATTGTCTGAGTGCTAATTTGCACCCCATGAGTTTGCTCAAGTTGATTTTGAAGGAGGCGAGCGGTTGCAAACCGTTGTCTCAACGAAGAAACTCTCAAGAAACGTTCTCGAATGGCAGTTGTTACCCGTGGTCTACCCTGTCCTGGTCTTCGGACATTCATACCTGTCTCCCTGAATCGCTGCAACATTCTGAACACACTTGTATTGGAAACTCCAAACCTTTCCGCAATTCTTGTGTATGTCCACCCTTCTTCTCGTAAAACTAACGCTTGGGCACATTCCTCTTGGGTCAGATTGCGTGTTTCGCGTTGCATAGCGATCGAGTGTAGAAAATAAAACAAAAGAAAAACTATTGATCACTAGAATTGATCGAGAACAACTGATTTCAGAATGGAGCCAAAACATTCAAAATCTGATAATCTCATCTTTTTTATTCCTGCTGGGAAAAAACATCTGTATTGAAGAAAAACGTTGAAAGTGGATAACATATGCATGCATAATTCTGATGAAAATAATTATCATTGAGAGCACCTTCAGTTGTAGAATAAATTTGAGATTTCCATAATGTGCGTTAGTTTTTCACTTTAGTTCAAAATCCTTATTCTGTCAAGGGACATTCTTCAGAATAGAGAAGACAGTAGCAATTTTCAGTAAATAACAAATTTCAGTTTAAAATTTGAGTACTTACCGAATTGACTAAAGTAGGAATGTTCGAATAGAAGTATCAACTTATCAGTGTTGAACTCAAAGCTACAAGGGAATTGGTGATGGAGTTGATGAACACAATCTAAGAATAGGAGGAAAGTAGGTTGTTGGTATTTAGATCTTGAATTTGAGAAGCAGAACTTGGAGTTTCTCAACTGAAAAGGGTGGCCACCTTGCAACCATTCTCGTTCGATGAGCGCTTGCAAACCTGAAAATAACAAATAATATTTTCTTACTATACAAAGTAAGTAACAAAAAAAGTAACAATCTGAGACTACATAGCTATTCATATTTCATTTTTTCCCCTACAGATAGTTTTTCTATACGTGTAAATAATCACAAACAGCAGGCAATGAATGATTTTGAAAAAAGCAAATAATAGAACAACATTGAATTATTGGGAATGAACATTCTTCTTTCTTCAAACAGCACAGTGCGATTAGAATAAGCGGAATTGTGTGGGTGTCTAAAGTCAACCTGTATACCGGTATAGAAACTCACATAGTTAACATACGAAATTGAATGCATCAGAGAGAGAGGGAGAGAGAGACAGTTCGCTCTACTCTCTTATTGGGTTGGCCTAATTCAAGCAGTAGGGTAGGCAACCTAAAGTACTTGAATGGAGCATCAGGCTGTCAGTAACCGTTTTCGGAAACTTAGGATTACTAACTCGATCAATTGGTTGACGTGACAGATCTACTCGGATCACGGACCCGGGTTCATTAACATAACCAAATATTTTATTGATTCATATTTTCAGTCCCAGATTATTGTCGGATTGTCTCTAGCTTTGCTTGCATTTATTGACTTTTGTGAAATATTTCTTATAATTTCTGGTGTGCCTTCCATGTTTAATGGTATTTTTGAGTTCCTATGTTAAAGGAGTAGAGAATTTATTTTTTTGAGTTCCAGTTTATTTACTGATTCTCTCTAGCTTTGGATTTATTGGCTTCTGTAGAATCTTCCTTATAATTTCTGGTGTGCCCTCGCATGTTCAATGTTGTCTTTGAGTACCTATGTTAAAGAAGTAAAGAAGGTTTCAACGCAGAAGGATCTGCATGCAAAGTTATGAAGAAATGGTTTCACATTATTTTCTCGGCTCATGGAACCACACATTTTACATTGAATTAAATTCTCTTCTCTTTCCATAATTTTTAGGAATAGAATATATGAAATTACTGAGAAAATAGTAGAAGACTTATTCCCACCTTCTTCAAATACAAAATTGAACTGCAGTGCGAATGCGGTGACTTTAAGACTCTGCTCTCGAGTAGGGTTACGATAGTTAATAGCACCGTACTTTCCGAACACGGATTGGATGTTTGGGTTAGGTAAACGAACGCGAAGGTAAGGGATCGAGTTAACCCGATTAAGTATCAAAAACGCCTAGTAATAGCAGATTCGAGTACTTTAGGTTGCTACCATACTGTTTGAATTAGGCCAGTGCAACGATAAAAGAAAGAAAACAACATTACTCTTAGTTTATTATTCATCCAATCTTTAAAATTTTCCACTGTGTTACTGACTGGCGATAAGCCAACTGAGATACTGCCAGATTTGAAAGCAATGCGTAAAACTTCATTTTATGGCTACATTTCGTAAGCCGCTCACATCGTTGTTGAGTCAGAAGATAAGTTTTAGGATAAGTCGGGAACAAAAATTCAAATTCTGCTGTCTGGTTTTCTTGCAGTGCGCATCCTAGCGGAAAATAAATTTTACATGATATCAAATCTTATCAACATTTAGTCTGAAACAAAAGCTAAAGAATGAACCCATCATTACTTTTAAACATCTCACATGAATAAAAAGAGCCTCACATTTATGTAGGGGAGAAGCCTCAGAGACTCAGAGTAAAAAGTAAACCTATAGTTGCCTTCACGCATTTGTTATGCAGAGAAGTAGAATCTGTTCATAGGCGCGAACAAACTTTCGGCGTTGCGAAATCGTGCCGTATGTTTATTCCGTATTGGGATAATTGGTTTACTGCTCCCTTACTCTGATACTAACGACTTGCGTTTGTTACAGATAATTCTGTCAGTTTGGCAACATTGTCTGTTAGTGTTTAGGTTCTTGATGCGATGTGTTTACATTTTACTTCGATTTGACGTTCATAAACTGAATTATTTCAATGATTTGGTAGCAGAGTATCGTTGCTTAAGGCTATTTCGTTAATTATAGCTAGGGAAAATGTACGAAAATGTTGTTTTATATCAATGAATTGGAGAAATGCAAATCTAACATATTGTTTACTTCCCCCTGTGTGGCAGTGAAATGCTTTCTATCTCACTCTAATGCCTGGTTGATTACAATGCAGTATTATTAATTCACGCGTAAGGGCATCTCTAGGTTTATTTCTTACTCTGAGGGAGAAGCAATTTTCTAGTCTTCCTCTATCCATGATAACATGTCAGAATTATTCAGAATTTGTCATAATTTTGAAGTCTCATCTATAGAAACAATCAATTTTACTGATTTATTTTCAGGTTATTTTATAAGAAATAATGAAAACTGATGATTAATTCTTACCGCTAACTGTCCTACAATCAGGATTCAATATGATTTGAGCAATCGAAGTAACAAGTAATGTTGAATCTAAACCACTAGATCCATGCACCAATACAGTGGCTCCATCTTGATCCAAACATTGAGCAACTAAGCAAGAACCATTTAAAACGTTTAAAACATGTGTTAACCAGTTACTGCTTTCCAATCTAGAGAGCCATTTGTCAGAAGAACACGAAGTATCCGTGCATGCTACAAACAAGGATTCAAATCTCAATATATTATTATAAATCAATAGTTATTTATTATACAAGGGAAAAAAAGTATTAGATTTTAGTACGATGTTATGTTGTCTTCCGACGCGAAGCGGAGGGAGAAAAAATCCGACAGCTAAAATCTAATATTTTTTCCGTGTATGATAATATATTTTTTATCATTAATATGTTAATATATAGACTTCGGTCGTTGGCCATTTGCAGAAGAGCCATTAAAGTTACTTGATTATTTTTATTAATATGTTAATATATGAATATGAGATATTCAAGTACAGGGTGGCTGGAATTGATGATCTCTGAACTACAACTTTTTAACCTCAAAAGATAGAGAGAAATTAATGCCATATTACACTACATGTTTTTTGGAGAAACACATTTTGCCGTCAACCGTATTGCTCTATCGTCTTTTGTTTTCGAGTTATAAGCCAAAACTGACATTTTGTCAATTTCAATTTTGGTCAATATCTCTATTCCTGTTTGTGCTATAAGCTTGAAACAAAAATATTATATACAGAAACTTTTTTGATAGCAATCCAGTGACTCAATCTAATTTTTGCTGAGGGTTTTTTTCTTGTTTCAAAAATATACAACATATGTAATATGTCGCCCAAAGATAAGAGGCGACGCTAGAAGGTGGGTTAGGGGGTCCGAGAATTTTCAGTGGGGGTGGTGAAGAATGAATTGGTACAATTTTGTCAAGCATATAAAATATGAATTTAGGGGGGGCTGGGCTAACCCTTGCCACCCCAAGCGTCGCCACTGACATAGATGGGCGATATATGACATGTTATGTACTTTTGAAACGAGATAATGATTATTTTTAAGTAAAAATACATTATCGGTTCATTAAGAAAAACAAAATTTTATGTTATAAATCAGGAAGGAAACTCCTCAGCAAAAATTAGCTCAATCCACTGCATTCCTATCAAAAAAGGGTCTGTTTAATGTTTTTGTCAAAGATTATCTATACTCTTTAATCTATGGTTTTTGTTTCAAGTTCATAGCACAAACAAGGAAAAAAAAAGGTTGAAATGTCAATTTTGACTTAAAACTCGATAGAGCAATCCGGTTGATATACCTTGGCGAGCAAATACAGAGTCTCTATAAATGATTAAAACAGGGCAGTTGGCGATAGACTATTTCAAATATTTATATTCTGATGTAAAACATGATTTAAACAACTGATACTGCAAGTTTAGGCTTGTCATTCTCAAAGAAATTGAATAATGTGACTGGAATTATAAATTTGTAGACTTTGCATAAAAAAACATAAGATAAAATACTTCCAAAGCAACCTACGATGTTACAATCATTTATATTATAAAGACCCTGTGTAATCATTATAATATCAACAACTCACCATCAACCAGCTTTGCCAAATTATCCAAAAGAGATCCATTGCATTTAGAGATTTTATCCAAAGGCTTATGAACTTTTTTCCATTGGGTATAATACCCTTCAGGTTCGGTACCTCCGCCCTTTGCTTTGCAATTATTAGTATAATTTGTACTTCTTGTATCAACAATATATCCTTTTTTACCCTGCCCCAACACAGCATTTAATATCTTCTCATCAGCTCTAGATCTCTTATTACTATTGTTAAGCATAGGCTGGCCACTTCTCAAGAGAACTGCTCCATTTTCATGTTTATAACTGAGAATTGGAAATCGACCTCCATCTCTAAACAAAGCAGCTGCTGATATCACTTCATCGTCAATAGATTTGGGAACAATTAATGTTGGCCCATAAGAAGGGCAAATACTGAAATCACTATTGATATGAGATAGACGCCATTCATCAGTTTGTAATAGCTTTGAGAATTCTGTTTCAGGTTTGTATAAAGTATGTCCATCTTCTAGAATATTATACATAGGCCGATAGAAAAAAGGATATAATAAGTCAGTTCTATCTAAATTAATCAGTCGTTCAAGAGATGTATAAACATTGAGAAGATCATCTGTAGCTGATATAACCAACTGAAAACAACGGAAATCCTTGCATTTTATAATTATAATTCCCCCGTTATTCGTGCTACTACTTGTTAGTTTCTTTTCTACATGGTCGATGCTCTGGTGTAGAAGCTAAAAACCATAAATGATGAAGTTCAGTTCAAATACAAAAGGAAGTATTTACCCAAACTTCTTGAGCAGGCAGTGATTCATTTCTCGAAGATAGAATAAGATGATGGCCAGTTATGCATAAAGTTCCTTCAATTGAATTTTTAGCAGGATCGATGAGTATAACACGATCCAAATTGGGAGACGTGATTAATTCAGCAAATTCCATCTTTTAATTAACAATTAAATTCCATCAAAATAGAAGAACACATAGTTGTTGTGAAATCTTGTATTTTCTATAAAATCACAGCTCTCTTAAGAAATTTCATACTTGGTAGTATATAAAATTTAAAGAAATACATTGAAACATATTGTTGATTTTTCAAAACATACTATTTTGTAACTTTTTCATTATGAATTTGCCACATAACCTATAAGAGGTGACATTTACTATGAAAAGAGGGGCGGTTACTTAGCAACCATCACAGAACTACTACAACACTACCACAGCACTACACTACAGCTACAGTTTGTCGTTTTAAATACAGTCAAAGTACTCAAAGTCACTGTACGGCGTACGCTGTAGATTCGAACTATTATGCGTAGAATCAGTGAGTTTTTAATATGTAGATTATTATTTGAATGGGTGTCGTTATGACTAGGTCAGGACTCAGCCTTCCATAAACTGCGACTATGTAGGTCTTTTTTTCTCTACCCTACTTATTCATGGAACTCAAGGAGGTCGTCAATGGCCTTCATAAAACCGACAAACTTCTGGCGACCCTTGGCCGTTACCTCTTGGGTGTCCAGGATCGGTTTGTCCGTTATTCTAAGGCAAGCCAGCCCTGGACACTTGCATAAAACGTGTTCAGCTGTTTCTGCTTCCGATTCACAGCCTACGAATCTCATCTGCTGACTTTCCCATACGGTACAAATGATGTTCATACCGACAGTACCTTGTCAGCAGTCCCACCATCACCTGAAGCTCAGCTCTTGACAGCTTCATGATCTTTCTGGTACCTATAGGTAGGTGAAATCATGACGATTTTTTTGGACTGAATAAGTACAAGGCTGTTTTTTTTACAGAGGATTGTTCTGTTATTCAGCTCCTATTGCTGGACCGCTTTTATAAGGCTATTGCTCAGTTGCAGGAACGTCCATTAAAATTTAAAGGTCCATTAAACCCTTAATCCTCCATTAGTTCCTTGTAATAATGGAGGATTAAGAATTTAATGGACCTTTAAATTTTAATGGACGTTCCTGCAACTGACACTTTATTCAGTATTCAGACTACAAGCATATTAGCATTTTAAGCTGAAATCGGTCATATGACCTTAGAGATGTCAAGTTCAAAAGTGAAAAAATTGAAAAACAATACACAATATTTCACGAATACTAGAGCACAATTAAACAAATTCTCGCATCTACAGCTCGCACCAGTAGCCTGTAGGTACAAACAACCGATACTCGCACTTGAGAGACCAGCTGAAGCTTGGATTCTTATCCAAGCGATTCACGAAACTGATTGCACTAGGACCTTAGATTATTCATAACAAGATGGAGCAATCCCTTACTAGATGAACTGAATGTTTTGTTCCCATAATAAACACTGTTTGTTTACAAACAAAGTGTGTTGTCGTAAATAGAAGTCAGTGGCGTGGATCTAAAAATTTGTTAAGAATAGAAATAAATCCTTCAAAGGTTATCGAATCTTTAATTATTATTTCATTGGATGCATAATTAATGTCATTATTTTTATGAATTTTGTTAACCTTCCCGATGTTTTCATCTTATTCTAAATCATTGTTATACGCAGAATTTTTATAGTGCGGGCATATTTTCGATTCGAAAAAAAATTCAATATGAAAAGAGATTTGAAATAGCAAATATCTATTCTATAGCAAATATGATATTCAAATATTGTTGTTCTGGTTTTAATAATTACAAATACCTATACAATTGAATGTTATATCATTATCAATGATCTTATTAACAATCCTATTATATCGAATACATCTATTCAGGTCACTTTTCAGTAAGGCTGCATGGTACGTTATTACCATACAAGATGATGCTGTATCTAAATTTGGATTTTAACACAGCTTGATATCTTGTTCTGAGTTGAGTCCAGATTTTATTGGGGACCACCATGTTATTACAAATGGAGCTCATTTGACTGCAAAGGTTTGAAATTTAAGGATATTCCACCTGAATACTATGTTAAATTTAATAACAAAAATAACAATAAATTTATTGATCCAGTTCGACATGAAAATGTATTAGATAGGTCAGTTTTACATCAAGTGTGAAGTATAATCATATCAGTTCTCATTAATGCTGTAATAGGCCTTACTTACTTACTGAAACCTTGTCCATCCATTACCTGCACCTTTGAAGGCAAATGATAGTATGAATGTATAGTTTTGTTCCACTATATAAGATAGATGATTGGAATTTTGTGAGTTTTGCAATGGAATGGACGGGGCATCAGTATTTATAGTGGAATAGCAATTGAAACTTGAAAGCCTGCATAATCAGGATTGATTATCAAGCAAGGATGTATTAATACCTTCCATAAAAAATAACATGTAACATAAAATAAATGATTTTTACAATAATGATTTGAAGAAATACGATAGGTAACTAAAATATACTGATAATCGATTCTTCAGAAATGTTTATAATAAAATAACTAAGAATCCATATCTACTACTGCTGTAGTACTTGGTAATTGAATCCAAACAGGATCGAAAAGTACACGATCAAAAAAGAGTGTTTTATACACCCTGATCACCCTAAAACTTAAAACTAACAATTGTAAAGATAAAAAAAAACTTATTGATTCTGATACAAAATCAGATGTGTGAGCATGCTTCTTACTCGATTCACCACTTGATCGCTCATTTTTCTTGTCTCGTGGTGAATTCTCCCGCAGACTGCTGCACTTTGTTCTTCAATGCACTGAGGGCTTCAGTTGTGAAGCCAGGAGTTCCATCAATGGTCTGATACCACTTAGAAATAGTCTTTGGGTGTGGAAGTGAATTATTGAATTTTTCCCTAACATAATTATAGGCCCTAGGCGAGTAAAAATTTAATGATAGGGCAAATGCTCGTAGAGAAGGTGTAAATTTCTGATTTTTGATCCCCTTATGAGTCTATTTACCATATCTCTACTAGGACCTGGTAACGATGCCTGAAATATTGAAAATAATTACATTCCACAAATATATGCAAAGCTGAATCTTACTTACCTCTATATAATCTTGAGCATTATCGGATATAAGGTTCATTTCCCTCAAATTATTCAGTAGTCCTGAAATATCTGAAATTTTCTGTTGCAGTCTTCTGTTCTTCATCCTCAATGCTTTCAGTGTCTTTTTCTGTTCTGCAATTTTTCGTTTAGCAAGGGAGAAGGCAAATTTTCCTTGTTTTGGTGTCCTGAAATCTTCATCCGTTACATCACCAACAAAACATTTTCTTTTTCTTGGTCTTGGTACAGAACTTTTAGCTTCAGAACTGAAATAAGATAATGAAGGTTTTATATAATGAACCAGAATATATTTTGCAATATTATAAATATAAAATTAAGTAAAACTTACGTAGTTGGATGTGCTACTGTTAATACTTCCGAGGATACCAAGTTGCTTGACGATTCTGAAGCTGTCATAGTACCGGACAATTCTGAAACTGTCAAAGCACCAGAGGATTCTGTATCGGTCAAAAAAGCAGATAAATCTGAAGTAGTCAGTGTACCAGACAAATCACTAGCTGTTGAAGTTCTGGATAGTTCAGAATTACTCAGTTTTGAGGATTCCCTGACACTACCTAGCTTATTAGTACCTAATGGTTCTGGAGTCACAGGCCTTTCATCTGGAGATGTGCTACTGGAACTGAAATTAGAAATATTATATTTAGATGTTCATATTATCCAAATCAAATTTGAATAAAACACCCTAATAATATTCAATAGACTTACCAATGAATCGATGACGAAATCCTGGACGGAATAGCTTCAGTTTTCAAAAATCTTTTTGCTGATTTATATAGGAAGTCTTCATCAGAAAAATGGTCAGAACAAACATATACCTCCTTCGCTAATTTTGTATTTCCCAAATTTAATTGATCCATCCATAATTTCCGTCTGGCATTATCACTAGGCATTCTATTAAAAGAAAATGCTTTTAAAATAAGTTTACAATATGCTTATATTGAGAGCTAGGTACTCCTAGCTACGCCTATGGTAAATTATTGTTTGTTGTGTTTACTTACCGATGTATGGATTGCCCGCAGTCTTTACTGGTGCTTTTTTTACATATCACACAGGAATTAAGTTTAATACAATAAATAATTATTGTCCAACCTCGTTTTCACTACAAGAATCACTTAGTTAACTCAAAACGATGAGATTGAACTTATTTCACCTAAGCATCAGCTGTCAAAGAAGGCGGCCATAATGGAATTCATTCGTACGTCCAGGTCACGTGGTAGGAAGCCACCAATAGGGAGCTGCGGGAATGTGTTTTGATTTTGACGAAAATAATAAACATATTGCTATCTTATTTCGGCCACGTTTTCTCTCTCACTATGCTCTATCTTGTTATGAATAATCTAAGACTAGGACGGTCCACTATGATGACCGTTTCGAAATCTATTAAATCTAATTGATTCAATATGCTCATGGTGTCCAACCCAGTTTTCAGGTAGGACCTTCCCGCTAGGGGATATTCCTATTGCTTCCAATAGGCTACATTTCCTCACATGAAGATGTAAGGAAGGCTAATCAAGTATGACGTCTCTGATGACGTCAAGCGCATCTGTAGGAGCTGTGCGCTCCCGTAACATCGATACAGGCATTGTTTCTCCTTAAACAATGATAATACCTATAAGTCCGTTCACGAAAGGTTGAGCCGTCGGTTGGCCATGACAATTTGGCTTATTCCACTGTGTATATTAAAATTTTAGGTTATTTATTTTCTCGTCAGATTGAGCTGTGGTTACATGTAACTATCTAACTATCACGTGATGATTTGACAGAAAATACGTGTATTAACTGTCACCTATGTAACTATGGTAAGCTGTAGTTACATCGCCAAAATTCGACTAATGTTGTCAATATGGAATAAAGTTCTCTGATAACCTAAAAGCTCATCGTACGAGGCCGGGTACATTCGGCAACGTTGACTTTATTTTACGTTATGACAGCAAATACTGCCAACTTCAGATAAATAAACAAACGATTACTATGCGCTCAAACTTTCGTGGACGGACGGTCATTTGCATTCGGCTGCTCAGTGAGCCTCTATGCTTGCCTCTAACTGTCAACCTTATGTCATCGGCTTAGGCCTGGGTGTTAAAACCACCTGTCATAAACCTTTCCAGGAGACCGCCCATGAACAGGCTCCACAGCAAGGCTAATAATACCCCTTCTTGGATGTCAACACGGTTCCTTCCAGCTAAGCTGTGACAGTTCGCCCCTTCAACATAGCTGATATCCACAACAGTAGAAGTAGAGGGTTCTATACCCCCCCCTAATATCTCCAAACATTACCACCAGAATCTCTTTCGCGGTGATGGTGTCTTCCACTTCTCTTAGGAGATGAGATGATGCAGGAAGTCTATAGTATATCTACCTGTTTATTGTTGATGTAGATGCATACTCGATGAACAGGAGAGAGTTTTCCGACAGGGTTTAAAGATCTGTTTCTACTTCTAGACTGGTGAGGTATCGCAGGGATCCATATATTGGCTCAATAAGTTCTATCGTTGTCCAAAACCGTGTAAGGGCTGCTTACTGGGCTCCTCCATAAGTCATTCTTTCGTGAGATAACAAGATCGGTAAAGAAAACTTTCGATATCTGTAGGTTAGGTTAGATATCTGTAGGTTAGGTGGATCAGCCACAGAAACCACCGGACGCATATTATGTCAACAATGTATTGGCGCAAACCAGACGTGCGAGTGCACAACGGCGCACCGACCCTAGCCCCTCGATGTCGATATTTGAAGTTTGTTAAGAAGTAAATACGTCATTTGATGACATCGCGGTGCGATGGGCTAGTGTCGGTGCGCCGTTGTGCACTCGCACTTACTCTACCGGGCTTAACGAATGTTGTATGGACATGGAGGGGCTAAAGTTTCACTCACTTCATACTTTGGTGAAATATAGTATAGTATGGTAGCGTAAAAAATATCTCATTGGTAACAGTGTAGATAGTCACCTTACCGATTGATAACAATCTAATTGATCAAGTATTGTCTCTCAGACCCTGGTTATTCTAATGCAAACATATGCTAAATTTACTTCATAACAGAAAAATTGAGATGAAAATGAGTATTCTACAACTCCAACACTCTCAACAGATAACATGAGGACATTTGCCATAGCCAACAGGTGTATTATTAATAGTGCGAAAAATGCCTTCAAATTAACTTTTAATCATTGTAAATATGAAACAAGCTCAAGAAATAATAAAATAACTAAGTTGTAGAACATCAAAACAAAAATTATAATTTCAGAGAATGTGCTTGAACAAAAAATTTCATCATACAAATTTTTTACCCATAATGAATATACCCATCACTCATTGTACATTCACAGAAATATGATGTTGAATCAAACTTTGAATAACAATTTTTTGATAATCTTTATTGAATAAAAATCACACATAATCAACAAAACCAGGTAATTGATATAAAATGACAGAGTAAGGTTGAAGTCTTGTTAAGTTAATAAGAAATTAGAGTAACTGTTACTGGGAAAGACTAAGGAGTATAATGAAACAATTTACTATTGATGTATATGTATACGAGAAGAACACAGTATTCAGATAATGAGAATAATGTATAAATATATTTCACAAATTTTTTGTGTTTTCAATAGGTTTGTTCATTGTATAAAAACTCACAGAAAATTCCTTTTTGGTTTCTTGAATTCTCAGAGAATATAATTTGACAAAGTCAGTTCTCCTCTGACCTCAGTCAATGTATATGATATATATTTCCTCAATAAAGTGTAAATAAACTGTAATTAAAGTGATTAGAAAGTAACACGAATATCTACTAACTAATCAGGTACTGCTTGTTGCTATTTGAAAATCACATATCACAAAAAATTGAGAAGCCCCAAGGCTTTTCGCAAGCCAGTCATTCTTCAAAACAGCCAATTTCAGACAGTCAACTGTAAACGTTGCATAAAAGTTTGTTTGCACAGCTCTGCCCATACCTTCAATCACAACGCAATCAGTGGTGAGCATTGTATTGCACAATTCTGAAAAAAATTCAATGTAAGTAACGGGTATCCAATGCATTATATTCTCAGTGTAAAAAGTAAACCTAGCGATGCCTTCACGCATTTGTTGAAGCAGCCAAGTGAACTCTGTTTATGGACGCGAATAACGCGCAGCCAAGAGCGGCAACGCTGTAAAGAGGTATACCCTCCCGACATATTACAAGCACAGCCTTTTAAAGTAGTCTCTATGGACACCTGTGTTACAGACGCAAGCGTGAGCGCTAGTAAACATCTAATGGTAAATAAATACTGAAGAATTTCAGTATTTTTCATCTCATTCTAAAACTATCCAAAATAAATGAATAGTGTAAAAGGGGACTGCCATTCATTTTTCATTTAGAATCGAATACTGTAAATTAAATATGGGGTTGCCATTTGAAAATCTCGAAATATTTCAATTTTAAGTTCCACATTTTCAGAACGAAATCTTCGAAAGATCCTTACAATGTGTCAGAATATTGAATGTACCACATTAATGCATGGATTCTCTACTATGAGACTGCTGAGTTTGGTTCCGTTCGCATAGGAAATAATCGAGATATTACATATCCAAACTGGCAATGCAGATGTAAAAATGTCAAGAATTTGTGCATAACTTGGCAACAGTGCATAGCAGAGAATTTTTTTTAGTAGGTTACAATGCGAATTTGATATTGAATTGATACATAAATGAAAATGTAGGTATTGAATTTAAAACGAAAAAGTAGATATGTGTTGAAGATATACATGGCAACACTGTCGACTTGAAAATATTTTAGGCAAAAAGTTCCTTCATCCTCAAGGCTCCTCCTAAAATTTCAGAAAGAAATATTCACTAGTTCTCCAAAAACGTCTAATAGGCCAACTTAAAAGGATAACCCTGTATGTTTAAGATATACCGATTTGGAAATTCACATCGAAAACATACGATATACAAGGCATCAGACAGAGAATTCTTCCCTCCAGTTGCACAGATGAATAGGCGAGATAATCAAGTGCGATAACTGAATGAATTCAACTGTCTTACTGCGATAATCTAGTCTCGTCTCTCTCTTATCGCAGTATGGTAGGGAACCCGAACTACACGTATAGAATTTTTAATTTGTCAGCCTGCCCGTGATACTCGATTCAAGTATTTACTGTTGCCTACCATACTAAAGAATTACGCTCCTCTGAACGATAAGAGAGAGACAAGACTAGAATAATGAACTAAGACAACTGAACTCAGTGTGTTACAGCAAGTGATTGTCTCGACTATTCATCTGTGCAACTGGAGGGAAGAATTCTCTCTCTGATGCATTGTATATCGTATATTTCAGATGTGAATTTCCAAACCTGTATGTAAGAACGCTGTTGACATAAGATATTTTTAGCAAAGAAATCCCTAAGCTCCAGGGTACCAACTGAAATTTCAGAGCAAAATATTCATTAATTCTTCAAATATTTCTATGAGGCCAAGTTAAAAGGAACAAACTGTATGTGAATCAAATGCAAGTGTTTCAAGCACAAGAATTTTCAAGTACAAGTAGAGTCTCCGAGATTATGTTTATCAAACAATCATAATCACAGGAAGTAATACAGTAGCCTAACCTTATCATAATAACTAAATTATTAGCAACGTTACATACCTTCAGGTAAACTAGATAGGTCAAGACATGGCCCCCTTTGGCCGTTTTCAAAACACTGCAAACTATTTTCTTTTATGGCATTCTCAAGTATACTGCATTGACATGATGCTTCAACACAATACAACTTCAGTTCTCTGAAGGTCACATCATTAAGAGCAGGTAAGGAATTTCCAACTAGAATCACTTCAGTGCCAAGTTTCAATAATTCTCTGGCAAATGGGAGGATTCCTAACACAAAATCCATACCAGCATTATCTACAAATATCACAACCTTTTTATATGGACAAGTCTGAAACAGAAAACAGATTTTTAAGCAATTTGAATTACAGTGTGGGTGGAAAAATCGATCTAATATTAGTATTAACTTGACGAACAAGAGCTCGAGAGCAGGATAACATTCTGCTCAGTCTAAGACTCCTGTCTGTAGATTTGCAGCAGACAGTATATCACTATTATTGGATCTTGGTATCAGCTATTCACTCAAAAACCATAATGAAGAAATACAAATACATACCTCTATTTTACTAACAAATAATTCGAAATCATCTTTGAACCATGGACGTGGTTGAATTGTATTCATGGCATCAAATAAGTCAAAGTTTGGTGATTTTTCCAACATATCAGAAACTACTTTAGATCCCCAATCGAATACATTTCCAGCTAGTACTCCTTTGATAACTTCCAACCATCTATCTCTGAATGGTTCAATGGAATCTATATATCTCAATCGTGTTGAGAAGTTATTAAAGGCTAGGGCAGTTTCCTTTTTTTTTGAATATACCAAGCATCTCTAAAGTTGTTTGTTCTCAAATTATCCTCATTAAACTCAAGTAATGTTCTCACACTCAGGGGATTTAATAAACTGCAAAATATTGAATTGTTCATAGAATGAATGTAAATAAAATGAGTATGTGAACAGCTGTATGAAAATGATTAATTTTCCAATGAGAGCTGAGAATATTACCTAGGATTATCTTTTAATTTTTCAGTCAACATATGGAAAGTTTGGTAACTTTTTTCAGCCTTCTCGGTAGCTTGTAAATCTTCTGGATTCAGAATTGATGCCTTAGGGACAAACTTCTTTATCATTTGGTCCAAACATGTTAGCCAATATTCTCTTTGTTTGATGTCATTTTGTAAATCAATTGTGTCTGGATCATAACTATGTGGGTTTTTTAAAACAGGGCACACACTCCTTTCAAAATCCATGATTCCCAAAGTATTATTATTGAATTAATAGTCAACACTATTGTAAACTTAATCGTTTCGCCTATCTTATCACCTGATTTTGATTTGTATTGTCTGAGCTTTTCAAATAAATCAATTGTTGTTCCTACAAAAATTAAATAGTGGTGAATACTTTCCGGTATGTAGTATGAAAGTAATTGTTATGACTTATGATAAGAACGCCACAGATAGTTTTAGATTAATTTTCAAAGATAGGAATTTTGTTATGATATCGGTAAACTTGTTAATTCCATGATGTTTGTTAAATTCAAAATTTTCATGTTTATTTTGACAATTTTTTTGACATTTGGAATAATTTGATTATTAAACCCTTAGATTATTCATAACAAGATGGAGCAATCCCTTACTAGATGAACTGAATGTTTTGTTCCCATAATAAACACTGTTTGTTTACAAACAAAGTGTGTTGTCGTAAATAGAAGTCAGTGGCGTGGATCTAAAAATTTGTTAAGAATAGAAATAAATCCTTCAAAGGTTATCGAATCTTTAATTATTATTTCATTGGATGCATAATTAATGTCATTATTTTTATGAATTTTGTTAACCTTCCCGATGTTTTCATCTTATTCTAAATCATTGTTATACGCAGAATTTTTATAGTGCGGGCATATTTTCGATTCGAAAAAAAATTCAATATGAAAAGAGATTTGAAATAGCAAATATCTATTCTATAGCAAATATGATATTCAAATATTGTTGTTCTGGTTTTAATAATTACAAATACCTATACAATTGAATGTTATATCATTATCAATGATCTTATTAACAATCCTATTATATCGAATACATCTATTCAGGTCACTTTTCAGTAAGGCTGCATGGTACGTTATTACCATACAAGATGATGCTGTATCTAAATTTGGATTTTAACACAGCTTGATATCTTGTTCTGAGTTGAGTCCAGATTTTTATTGGGGACCACCATGTTATTACAAATGGAGCTCATTTGACTGCAAAGGTTTGAAATTTAAGGATATTCCACCTGAATACTATGTTAAATTTAATAACAAAAATAACAATAAATTTATTGATCCAGTTCGACATGAAAATGTATTAGATAGGTCAGTTTTACATCAAGTGTGAAGTATAATCATATCAGTTCTCATTAATGCTGTAATAGGCCTTACTTACTTACTGAAACCTTGTCCATCCATTACCTGCACCTTTGAAGGCAAATGATAGTATGAATGTATAGTTTTGTTCCACTATATAAGATAGATGATTGGAATTTTGTGAGTTTTGCAATGGAATGGACGGGGCATCAGTATTTATAGTGGAATAGCAATTGAAACTTGAAAGCCTGCATAATCAGGATTGATTATCAAGCAAGGATGTATTAATACCTTCCATAAAAAATAACATGTAACATAAAATAAATGATTTTTACAATAATGATTTGAAGAAATACGATAGGTAACTAAAATATACTGATAATCGATTCTTCAGAAATGTTTATAATAAAATAACTAAGAATCCATATCTACTACTGCTGTAGTACTTGGTAATTGAATCCAAACAGGATCGAAAAGTACACGATCAAAAAAGAGTGTTTTATACACCCTGATCACCCTAAAACTTAAAACTAACAATTGTAAAGATAAAAAAAAACTTATTGATTCTGATACAAAATCAGATGTGTGAGCATGCTTCTTACTCGATTCACCACTTGATCGCTCATTTTTCTTGTCTCGTGGTGAATTCTCCCGCAGACTGCTGCACTTTGTTCTTCAATGCACTGAGGGCTTCAGTTGTGAAGCCAGGAGTTCCATCAATGGTCTGATACCACTTAGAAATAGTCTTTGGGTGTGGAAGTGAATTATTGAATTTTTCCCTAACATAATTATAGGCCCTAGGCGAGTAAAAATTTAATGATAGGGCAA
Source organism: Propylea japonica (assembly GCA_013421045.1). Taxonomy (NCBI): domain Eukaryota; kingdom Metazoa; phylum Arthropoda; class Insecta; order Coleoptera; family Coccinellidae; genus Propylea; species Propylea japonica. The sequence goes on from CM024242.1 coordinate 86,822,479, forward strand.
ATGCTCGTAGAGAAGGTGTAAATTTCTGATTTTTTGATCCCCTTATGAGTCTATTTACCATATCTCTACTAGGACCTGGTAACGATGCCTGAAATATTGAAAATAATTACATTCCACAAATATATGCAAAGCTGAATCTTACTTACCTCTATATAATCTTGAGCATTATCGGATATAAGGTTCATTTCCCTCAAATTATTCAGTAGTCCTGAAATATCTGAAATTTTCTGTTGCAGTCTTCTGTTCTTCATCCTCAATGCTTTCAGTGTCTTTTTCTGTTCTGCAATTTTTCGTTTAGCAAGGGAGAAGGCAAATTTTCCTTGTTTTGGTGTCCTGAAATCTTCATCCGTTACATCACCAACAAAACATTTTCTTTTTCTTGGTCTTGGTACAGAACTTTTAGCTTCAGAACTGAAATAAGATAATGAAGGTTTTATATAATGAACCAGAATATATTTTGCAATATTATAAATATAAAATTAAGTAAAACTTACGTAGTTGGATGTGCTACTGTTAATACTTCCGAGGATACCAAGTTGCTTGACGATTCTGAAGCTGTCATAGTACCGGACAATTCTGAAACTGTCAAAGCACCAGAGGATTCTGTATCGGTCAAAAAAGCAGATAAATCTGAAGTAGTCAGTGTACCAGACAAATCACTAGCTGTTGAAGTTCTGGATAGTTCAGAATTACTCAGTTTTGAGGATTCCCTGACACTACCTAGCTTATTAGTACCTAATGGTTCTGGAGTCACAGGCCTTTCATCTGGAGATGTGCTACTGGAACTGAAATTAGAAATATTATATTTAGATGTTCATATTATCCAAATCAAATTTGAATAAAACACCCTAATAATATTCAATAGACTTACCAATGAATCGATGACGAAATCCTGGACGGAATAGCTTCAGTTTTCAAAAATCTTTTTGCTGATTTATATAGGAAGTCTTCATCAGAAAAATGGTCAGAACAAACATATACCTCCTTCGCTAATTTTGTATTTCCCAAATTTAATTGATCCATCCATAATTTCCGTCTGGCATTATCACTAGGCATTCTATTAAAAGAAAATGCTTTTAAAATAAGTTTACAATATGCTTATATTGAGAGCTAGGTACTCCTAGCTACGCCTATGGTAAATTATTGTTTGTTGTGTTTACTTACCGATGTATGGATTGCCCGCAGTCTTTACTGGTGCTTTTTTTACATATCACACAGGAATTAAGTTTAATACAATAAATAATTATTGTCCAACCTCGTTTTCACTACAAGAATCACTTAGTTAACTCAAAACGATGAGATTGAACTTATTTCACCTAAGCATCAGCTGTCAAAGAAGGCGGCCATAATGGAATTCATTCGTACGTCCAGGTCACGTGGTAGGAAGCCACCAATAGGGAGCTGCGGGAATGTGTTTTGATTTTGACGAAAATAATAAACATATTGCTATCTTATTTCGGCCACGTTTTCTCTCTCACTATGCTCTATCTTGTTATGAATAATCTAAGATTAAACCTTGATATTTTTCTGTGTTCTGCCGAATATACTTCAGGACAGTATTCAGCCCTTTCTGCAGACGTAGGGACTTTTCTATTTGACTGAAGAAAGCACTTCACTTCGACCGAATCGATCAATAGAAACTCTGCGATACTGATTTTGCATCAGTTTGAAAGTGATGCGGTTTTGATCAAAACCTCAGCATGCTGGGTCAATCTTTATCTACTGGGGACAGGGGAGAACTACATTGAAGTCCCGTTCTTGACTTGAGACTGTAGATCAGTTCAGGGAACTGATGATGAGGTACCATTCCTTAGAACAATATCCAATAATCCTGAGCCGCATTTAAGGATGAGTTGTTACGAGGGCACCCAATGCAAAAAAGAGTTTTTACCTTCATCATCATAACAAAAGGATCTATATGAAAACCAGAAGACAAAAGAGAATTTGTTTGACTCAAAAACCGAAACTTACTGACATTTGACCAAAAATAAAGCGAGTTCGGATTCACCAATGAAGAATCCAAGGTCAGAAGTAATAATGTCTTCGAATTAAATGATCTAGGGATTTAAATTTTCAGAGTGGGTGTTTCGGCCAAGACTATGACCTCGATAAAAACGATGAGATCAAACCGCTCAGTGTATTCCCAAGATTTTCTGTTAGTAGAATGAACCTACCATAATCATACTGACTATTCGACGGTGAATCCCTCGTGGCGGAGATTCAACTAATCTAAGAGAAATAGAATGCACCTATTCACTCGATAAGAATTTTTTTGACTCGTAATCCGCAGCCTTAGGACGAAATGGAAAGACATTGATATATCGATGAGAATAACTTTCAACCATTTATTTACACTAAGAATGGTAGGACAGAACTACATACTTACAAGTTTACGAGGAAATATGAACACTTTCTTTACTTACATGTACAACGGTTTCGGCGACATTGCCTAGGGAATATAAAAGATCTAGATTATAGACGAACTACTACTTATTAGTCACAGAACATAAAATATCACTAGTTACTAGTTACTTTACTAGTCACAGAACATTTACCAGTTTATTTTAATGTAATCGTAATGTATGAGCTGGTTGCCAGGTGGTTAGTCAGTAACCATAACCACAACCACTCCCCACCCTTTAGGGTGTACATTAGACCTACAGGCTAATTTTTGGGCTCAGCAGTCTCTAAATGTTAGCCAATTTAAATTTTTTCGTGAACACATATACGATCTTCCGAATATTTATCGAGTTAGGATTGAAATTTTTGAGGTAGGTTCAATATTTGAATACTCGTAGGAATGTTGAATTCACAAAAAAATAGGAATGAGACCAACAGAATATTCCTACTTGATTGAATGCTCGGCCTACGGTTGGCCGAAAACACGATACCTTAACTTCTGGAGATAACAACTTCAAAATCAAAAATTTCCAAGGTAGTAAATGATCGTTATTCCAATATTAACAAAGGCGCAAAAGCCTTTGACTTCGTATCATATAAAATGACAAAAAAAAATTAAGAAAAGCACCGAGCAGGAGCTTTTGAGCGCTCGTTCTTTGGTGGAGCAATATAATAAATATAATAATTTCTATAATATAATTGCGATTGTTCCGAGATTCTGAATTTATATACAGGTTTGGAAATTCACATCTGAAACATACGATATACAATGCATCAGACAGAGAATTCTTCCGTCCAGTTGCCCAGATGAATAGTCGAGACAATCACTTGCTGTAACACACTGAGTTCAGTTGTCTTACTTCTTTATTCTAGTCTTGTCTCTCTCTTATCGTTTAGAGGAGCGTAATTCTTTAGTATGGTAGGCAACAGTAAATACTTGAATCGAGTATTACGGGCAGCCTGACAAATTAAAAATTCTATACGTGTAGTGCGGGTTCCCTACCACACTGCGATAAGAGAGAGACAAGACTAGATTCTTGCAGTAAGACAATTGAATTCATTGAGTTATCGCACTTGATTATCTCGCCTATTCATCTGTGCAACTGGAGGGAAGAATTCTCTGTCTGATGCCTTGTATATCGTATGTTCTCGATGTGAATTTCCAAATCGGTATAAGGTATCAATCTCAAATCGCAAAAAAATAAAATATGTAAAACATGAATAATTAAAAAAAATTAATTCGATGTTTCTGCGATCTTCTTGAAATTTTGTATGGACATTTGTATATCAGTTTTGATTCACAAAATAAATTTCATTTGAATCGGTTAATCTGTTATGGAAATATGGAGATTTTTCTTTTCAATATTCCGAATTCTGTTACACTATGGCCACGAAATTTTGCATGGAAAATCTTCATTAACAAAAAAATTTCACTTGAATCGGATATCCTTTATAGAAATAAAAAGATTCTTCTTTTCAATATTCCTTTTGTATTTTCTATGCTTTTGTTATTACTATAGCCACAAAATTCTACATGAACCTTCAGTGTATCCAATATGGAAATATGAAGTTTCTTCTTTTCAATATTCCGGACAGAATTGAATTTGACCACGAATTCGTCATCAGGGAGTAGTCCCCTTATCGTTTGAGACTATTTTCGGCTCAAAATTCGAAAGTTAACAGACAATTGGGCAAAACAATATAGCACTCGTTTATGGAGAATGAGCGCTCGAAAACAAACTCGAAGGGTTAACAAAAAAAACCAAACAATTTAATTCCGAGCCGAGATTCGAATCAAAGACCCCACAAGGAAGTATACCGATTTGGAAATTCACATCGAGAACATACGATACACAAGGCACCAGACAGAGAATTCTTCCCTACAGTTGCACAGATGAATAGGCGAGATAATGAAGTGCGATAACTGAATGAATTCAACTGTCTTACTGAGATAATCTAGTCTCGTCTCTCTCTTATCGCAGTATGGTAGGGAACCCGAAATACACGTATAGAATTTTTAATTTGTCAGGCTGCCCGTAATACTCGATTCAAGTATTTACTGTTGCCTACCATACTAAAGAATTACGCTCCTCTAAACGATAAGAGAGAGACAAGACTAGAATAATGAAGTAAGACAACTGAATTCAGTGTGTTACAGCAAGTGATTGTCTCGACTATTCATCTGGGCAACTGGACGGAAGAATTCTCTGTCTGATGCATTGTATATCGTATGTTTCAGATGTGAATTTCCAAACCTGTATGTTTCTCTTACCTGTAACCACTGGCTATAGGAGCTAGACAATAAATTTAAATTGGCAGTATTTCCCCACTAATACCTACTTTTATAACGGGTGCTTTTTTAGGAAGTTTGTTTTTCCGATAGATGTCGTTTTATTTTATGACAGTTGTTTTGACAGCTCAAAGTGGCATTTCTACTCAGTATTGTTTGGCAAATCATTATGAATAGGTTAACTCCAGAACAACGTTTTCAAATCGTGGAAATTTATTTTCAAAATCAGTGTTCAATTAAAAATGTTTATAGAGCACTTCGTGAATTTTATGGTGCACATAATCGTCCGTCAGAGACCACCATAAAGAACGTAATTACCAAATTTCGGTCTACATTCACAATTTTGGATGCCAAGCCACCGACAGTTACTGTTTGCTGCAGTCTATGGGCTGGTGGGATCATCGGTCCATATTTCTTTAAAAATGAGGAAGGACGACGCGTTACCGTGAATGGAAATCGATACAGAACCATGATCAATGAGTTTTTGTTGCCAAATCTTGAAGATATGGATATGGATGAAATGTGGTTTCAACAAGATGGTGCCACTTGCCATACAGCACGTGAAACAATCGAGTTATTGAAAGAAACTTTCAACGACAAAATTATTTCGAGAAATGGTCCGGTGAATTGGCCTCCGCGTTCGTGCGATTCGACGCCACTCGATTACTTTTTGTGGGGATACGTAAAGTCATTGGTTTATGTGGATAAACCTCAATCAATTGACGCTTTGGAAACCAATATTCAACGTGTCATTGCTGACATACGCCCTCAAATGCTTGAAAAGGTGGTCGAAAATTGGACCTCCAGAATGACATTTGTGAAAAATAGTCGTGGTGGCCATATGCCACAAATTGTGTTTTAAATGTTAAATGCCAAAAAATTATCTACCAAATAAAAAAAAATTTGGTCATTTCTTAATTTTATATGGGCTTAGATGTGCAAGACAACTTATTGAGCATGGAACTCATAGAAATTATATTTATGGCTCAGCCATTTTTAGGTTGAGGAGAAAGTGGAATAAAATTGTTGTGCCCACTGCTGTGCTGCATACTAATAATTTGAGAATGTTTAAGAAGGAGCTAAGGTCGATTGTTAATCGATATTTATAATGATTTCTGATGCTGAATTTGTTGGTTCTCATGTTTGCATGGAATTGTTTTTCATTTCACTTTACTGTATATTTGTGTTAGCAATTAGTTAGTACAAAAATTTTTCTTTTTTTTTTGTATAAATTTGTAAAAAGGATCTTTGATATAGTCATTGGTCCGTTGACATTAAATAAATAAATAAATAAATATGTGTTTTATTCAAAAATAAAATCGACAACCTCTTAAAAAAACATCCGTTATAACGTTAATTTGAACACGAGGATTTGAATTTTGTATTCCGAAAAAAATAGCACAATTATGCTCCTGATTGTCTCGAAGTTTAGAATATCAAGTCTGAAACTGATCGAATTTTCAATTTCGTTGATATTGAAAAATCGATTACATGAGTTTGAGTGCAAGTGAGAGTAACTCTAAAACCGATCAACCGATTTTTCGTGTTTAAAAAAGCGTAATAACGATATATCTAAATCTCAAATTTAACAAGGAAATTGTTTGTCCTTAACTGGTTCCTTTTGAGAGATAAACTGATCATAAATTTGTCGGTAAACATAGCACATAATCTTCAAAAATTTCCTAATAACACGGTTTTAGCGAAATTTGGTACTAATAATGTAATAATGTACGACAATTTGGCAACAACTTTATCATTTTAAATGGGACATCCGGTATTTCTATTTTTGTTATGATACTCCATAAAATATTGAATCTATTCACTCTTACTTTTTCATAATTTCATACCTATCTTTAAAGGTTTTTCAGTTATTAATTAGTTTTCGAAATTTCAGATCAAATTGGCGTGTTAAGAAAATGACTCTAGTTCGCTCAATATTTGCGATTTAAGTCAGAAGTTTAACAATTCATTAAATATTGATCTCATCTATACAGGGTGAGTCTTTGACTTGTACATATATTTTAACCGTAGATTCCTGAGGTCAAAAGAAACACTTTTTTCCTCTACCATTTTTTCCGATTCGGCCTGGTTAAAAAGATACAGGCTGTTGAAAATCCATAAAGAGCATACATTTTCAGTAATATCTCGCAAACGATTCCTTCAAATGAAATGATTTTTGAAACATAGTTTTTCATGAATATGATTAATCTTTCCTGACTACAAAATTCCGAGTACTTCGATGTTGAAAGAAAAAAAAAATCTTAGAAATTCGAAAAATTGGGTACTTTGGCTGAATGCAACTCTGTCGAAAATATTCACAGAATTCAATTTTCTCTATGTGGTCACTTTGACAAATTTCAAGAATAATTCGAGAATTTGTTATCTGGAATGATGAATGGTAAGAGAACTAGCGGATTTTCTTTAAAAATGGGGTTACAATGAATAAGCTCACCTCTATACTTCTTCAGTGTAAATCCTTATCTATTAAAGCAAATTTCCACACCACTTTCGAAGTACCTATTGCAATTTTGTTTCGTTGAGCTTTGACATAATTACGTTGATCCAAATTTACATTACGTTAGAATACGTACGTTCATTTCTCATTTATTCATCATATTTATTACTACTAAAATGACTATAATAAGTTATTATTCAAGAAGTCGTATGATTTTGAAAAACAAACTAACCACAGAACACCGATGTCAAAGAATCTAGTGTTACGTCTGTCGTCTGTGACTTTCACCATGCGGACCACAGAACATAAATATGCGGACACCTTAGATTATTCATAACAAGATAGAGCATAGTGAGAGAGAAAACGTGGCCGAAATAAGATAGCAATATGTTTATTATTTTCGTCAAAATCAAAACACATTCCCGCAGCTCCCTATTGGTGGCTTCCTACCACGTGACCTGGACGTACGAATGAATTCCATTATGGCCGCCTTCTTTGACAGCTGATGCTTAGGTGAAATAAGTTCAATCTCATCGTTTTGAGTTAACTAAGTGATTCTTGTAGTGAAAACGAGGTTGGACAATAATTATTTATTGTATTAAACTTAATTCCTGTGTGATATGTAAAAAAAGCACCAGTAAAGACTGCGGGCAATCCATACATCGGTAAGTAAACACAACAAACAATAATTTACCATAGGCGTAGCTAGGAGTACCTAGCTCTCAATATAAGCATATTGTAAACTTATTTTAAAAGCATTTTCTTTTAATAGAATGCCTAGTGATAATGCCAGACGGAAATTATGGATGGATCAATTAAATTTGGGAAATACAAAATTAGCGAAGGAGGTATATGTTTGTTCTGACCATTTTTCTGATGAAGACTTCCTATATAAATCAGCAAAAAGATTTTTGAAAACTGAAGCTATTCCGTCCAGGATTTCGTCATCGATTCATTGGTAAGTCTATTGAATATTATTAGGGTGTTTTATTCAAATTTGATTTGGATAATATGAACATCTAAATATAATATTTCTAATTTCAGTTCCAGTAGCACATCTCCAGATGAAAGGCCTGTGACTCCAGAACCATTAGGTACTAATAAGCTAGGTAGTGTCAGGGAATCCTCAAAACTGAGTAATTCTGAACTATCCAGAACTTCAACAGCTAGTGATTTGTCTGGTACACTGACTACTTCAGATTTATCTGCTTTTTTGACCGATACAGAATCCTCTGGTGCTTTGACAGTTTCAGAATTGTCCGGTACTATGACAGCTTCAGAATCGTCAAGCAACTTGGTATCCTCGGAAGTATTAACAGTAGCACATCCAACTACGTAAGTTTTACTTAATTTTATATTTATAATATTGCAAAATATATTCTGGTTCATTATATAAAACCTTCATTATCTTATTTCAGTTCTGAAGCTAAAAGTTCTGTACCAAGACCAAGAAAAAGAAAATGTTTTGTTGGTGATGTAACGGATGAAGATTTCAGGACACCAAAACAAGGAAAATTTGCCTTCTCCCTTGCTAAACGAAAAATTGCAGAACAGAAAAAGACACTGAAAGCATTGAGGATGAAAAACAGAAGACTGCAACAGAAAATTTCAGATATTTCAGGACTACTGAATAATTTGAGGGAAATGAACCTTATATCCGATAATGCTCAAGATTATATAGAGGTAAGTAAGATTCAGCTTTGCATATATTTGTGGAATGTAATTATTTTCAATATTTCAGGCATCGTTACCAGGTCCTAGTAGAGATATGGTAAATAGACTCATAAGGGGATCAAAAAATCAGAAATTTACACCTTCTCTACGAGCATTTGCCCTATCATTAAATTTTACTCGCCTAGGGCCTATAATTATGTTAGGGAAAAATTCAATAATTCACTTCCACACCCAAAGACTATTTCTAAGTGGTATCAGACCATTGATGGAACTCCTGGCTTCACAACTGAAGCCCTCAGTGCATTGAAGAACAAAGTGCAGCAGTCTGCGGGAGAATTCACCACGAGACAAGAAAAATGAGCGATCAAGTGGTGAATCGAGTAAGAAGCATGCTCACACATCTGATTTTGTATCAGAATCAATAAGTTTTTTTTTATCTTTACAATTGTTAGTTTTAAGTTTTAGGGTGATCAGGGTGTATAAAACACTCTTTTTTGATCGTGTACTTTTCGATCCTGTTTGGATTCAATTACCAAGTACTACAGCAGTAGTAGATATGGATTCTTAGTTATTTTATTATAAACATTTCTGAAGAATCGATTATCAGTATATTTTAGTTACCTATCGTATTTCTTCAAATCATTATTGTAAAAATCATTTATTTTATGTTACATGTTATTTTTTATGGAAGGTATTAATACATCCTTGCTTGATAATCAATCCTGATTATGCAGGCTTTCAAGTTTCAATTGCTATTCCACTATAAATACTGATGCCCCGTCCATTCCATTGCAAAACTCACAAAATTCCAATCATCTATCTTATATAGTGGAACAAAACTATACATTCATACTATCATTTGCCTTCAAAGGTGCAGGTAATGGATGGACAAGGTTTCAGTAAGTAAGTAAGGCCTATTACAGCATTAATGAGAACTGATATGATTATACTTCACACTTGATGTAAAACTGACCTATCTAATACATTTTCATGTCGAACTGGATCAATAAATTTATTGTTATTTTTGTTATTAAATTTAACATAGTATTCAGGTGGAATATCCTTAAATTTCAAACCTTTGCAGTCAAATGAGCTCCATTTGTAATAACATGGTGGTCCCCAATAAAAATCTGGACTCAACTCAGAACAAGATATCAAGCTGTGTTAAAATCCAAATTTAGATACAGCATCATCTTGTATGGTAATAACGTACCATGCAGCCTTACTGAAAAGTGACCTGAATAGATGTATTCGATATAATAGGATTGTTAATAAGATCATTGATAATGATATAACATTCAATTGTATAGGTATTTGTAATTATTAAAACCAGAACAACAATATTTGAATATCATATTTGCTATAGAATAGATATTGCTATTTCAAATCTCTTTTCATATTGAATTTTTTTTCGAATCGAAAATATGCCCGCACTATAAAAATTCTGCGTATAACAATGATTTAGAATAAGATGAAAACATCGGGAAGGTTAACAAAATTCATAAAAATAATGACATTAATTATGCATCCAATGAAATAATAATTAAAGATTCGATAACCTTTGAAGGATTTATTTCTATTCTTAACAAATTTTTAGATCCACGCCACTGACTTCTATTTACGACAACACACTTTGTTTGTAAACAAACAGTGTTTATTATGGGAACAAAACATTCAGTTCATCTAGTAAGGGATTGCTCCATCTTGTTATGAATAATCTAAGGCGGACACCCCTTGAAATTCAATCGCCCCAACTGGTGTTTATGAACGTGAAATGTCATGCGTGTTATGGTTGAGTTGTTGTTTTGATTTATATAAACTCTTGCACGGAAGATTTCAAGAGATATTGGAAATGAATGCTATGGCTAGAATAGGTGGTTTAAAAGTTAATCCGATATAATCAAAAATGAAGTATACATCAAGAAGAGATTATTCTGCTTTTCATCACTAGCAAAATTTTGGATGAATCAATCATTGCATTAGAAAATATACAACTGGTATTGAAAAAGTGAGTTCATATTTCTTTCTTTAATACAGCAGCTTATTTGAAAATTTCGAATGGTATATCTACTCGTTTCTTTGATACAATAGCTTATTTCAAAGGTTTGAATGCTATATCTCGTACTTGCAAAAATTCAGTGGTTAGTTTACCAGTGGCGGCATAGCTCATTCTGAAAACAAAAAAGGGCTATATCTTCTTATTTAGGCCGAATCGGAAAAAATGGTAGAGGAAAAAAGTGTTTCTTTCGACCCCAGGAATATACGGTTAAAATATATGTACAAGTCAAAGACTCACCCTGTATGTCACTGCTTTTGAATTATAGTTGTCAGTTATACAGGATGGACCAAAAAAAAATCATCATTTGCCAAGTTACAAAATCGTGAAAAAGTCTGTTTTATCATATTAGACACCTAGTATATTTTTCAATTTTTGGAATCAGTACAACAATAATAATAATTTTATTTGTTTCTCATTGTAAACGTCAGATTCCAAAAACACAATATTAATCAAGGAAGTTTATTTTTTCAAGTCACTAACTTGTAAAATTGACAGTTAACTTGTAAAACTTTTACAAGTTAGTAGTATTATTTACATTGAAAGTTGTCAAGTACTTGCTTCTAATTCAATTTATTCTTCTAATCTCAGAGTTCCTGGAACAAATGTATTTCTCAATAAACGTTCTCAAACTATTCAAAAACGATATTCGTACCTTGTTATATTCGTATCTATTCGCTTTCCTTTTCACGTACTTGCTTCTAATTTCATTTATCCTTTTAATTTCATCGTTCCTGGAACGAATATTTTTAGTAATAAATGTTATAAAAGTATTAAAAAACGATATGCATACCTTGTTTCATTTGGATCTGGCCTTTTTCGTCAGAAATCAGCAAATATTCTCGAAGGACTTCCCTCTCGTAAAGCCAGTGACAGTTGTCATAATTTTCCGATGTCACAAATAATCATAAATAGCATAGATTATAGAGTATAGAAAGATAGGAAACGCCCCTACATTCGTAGTACTAAAAAACGACTATATTTTTTAGTTCACATTTGACCCAGAGATGGCACTGAAGATCAATTTTTATATAAAATCTGTAATTTGGATTAGAAATCATATAAAGAAAACTGTAATAAGAATTGATGCGAAATTCGTATTCCCTTCAGGATGTTTCATTTTTATATTTTAAATCCATAATTTTCAATAAAATGCAGTATCTCATGTATAATATTTTTATTATGCATTTATAAAAGATATTACAGAAATATTAGGGTATTATTGTAAGATGTATACATGGATTGAATATGAATATACTTAGTGAGTCTGTGGAATTCCAGTTTCTGGCTCAGTTCAATTGCAGCTTCGTTGTCCACCATCACTGTTTGAATTGACGGAAAACTTTTCCTGAATAGTCACTTTAACCATTTCATTTTCGGTGCAGCTTCACTATCAGCCACAATTTCTGCCTCTATCGTGGAAATAGCAACAGATGTTTGACGTTGATCAAGCCAAGATATAGATTTACCTGCATACATCCATAAAACACCAGTTGATCATCCAGTTTCACTATCTCGTTCGTAATCTGCATTACTGAAGGGTACAAACTAATCTTTTTTCCACTTTTTTCGAGACGATACTAACGGCAAAAGCCGTTCGAAGTGAAATAATATTTGTGCAAACGAATTGATTGGCACTTTTTTATATCAATGACATTTCCCATGTATATTGATTTCGAAACTTATAATCATAGAACCAGAATTTTAACCCTTCTATAGTGACATTAGTTCACATTTGACCCAGAGATGGCGCTCATACACTGTAGTCGTGTCGTTTCCGATCTTTATACTATATAATCTTTGATAAATAGCTTACGACATTTGCGACAAATTATTGAGATTTTTTTGGAATTTATCCCACCTTTTCACAAACGAGAAACAAATAAAATATAAAACAATACACGCAAGGTAACGGGTTTTACTGGCTCAAGGAGGTAACTGACTCGCCTGCGGCTCGTCAATTATATCCTCCATTCGCCAGTAAAAACCCTCTTACCTTGCTAGTAATGTTATATACTATTTCCATATAGGCCCGATATAGGCTCTCCTACCATGGGATTTTTCGAACCGTCTCCATTTCTCCAATTGAATGTTGGGAATGAATGAACACCTGATACTGTCAGCCCCTTGATTCGAATCATTCTAAGAAAATAATGAGATGGACGAAGAGGAAATGTCTTCAGCTATATTGCTGTTATTCGAGAAAAAGGAATGGGATACTTGAAGGCAGCTAAATACTTCGAAGTTCCTAAGTCAACACTTACTTGTTCGATTCCTCAAATACACCCTTATTGAATCAATAATGAAAAAGTCGTTGGTAGGAAGTTGGAGTTCAGGGCAAATTTATTGAAGAAAAGAAGTTTTGCTGCTTTTTTATCCTGGTAGGAGAAATCACAGGTTATTGTCAAATATAGAATGAACAAGAATTTGGACAAATCTAGGTTATTGTCAATGGCGAGGTCAATGGTGAATATAATTTGAAATATCACCATTGTCCAAATAACCTGAACTAGATAAAATCACTTTCTTGGGATTTTTAGTCGGAATGTTATGGGATTGTTCTTTGCATTTTATTCATTTCATCGTTCGCATTCAGTTTGAACTATAGTCGAGTCCGTTCACGAAAGTTTGAGCGAATAGTAGGATTTTTTTAATTTATCTGAAGTTGGCAGTATTTGCTGTCATAACGTATAATAAAGTCAACGTTGCCGAAGGTACCCGGCCTCTTCCGACGAGCTTGCGAGTTATCAGGGAACTCTATGCAATATTGACAACATTCCGTATCAATCTAACAAGAAAATAAACATCATAACCTAAAATTTCAATATACACAGTGGAATATGACAAATTTCCATGGCCAACTGACGGCTCAAACTTTCGAGAACGGACAATATACAGTTGAACTTCCCTATAACGAAATCGCTAAAAAACGCAAAAAAAATTCATTATAGAGAAATTTCGTTATACGGAAGTTTTTTTAATAGAGTCAAGTCGAAACAAGCAATTGCATTTTTTATTGTGAATTCATATAATTACATACTCAAAAAAGTGTGCAAGTGCATTTCTACTAGTTTATAGGCATTTTATGTATGTAGATACGTATACAATACATATAGCTATTCACTTATAATATCACAAGAGCATAGACAATATTCAATGGACAATGGTGTTTCGCGAAATACGTCGAGTGAAGAGGTGAATAATCGTAAAATATTGTTTATGCTCGAGTGGTATTCGTTAAGATTATATAACGAATAATATTCTAATTATTGTTTTTATTGATTAATATTAATATTGAAAGTACAATTATTATAATACATATTTGATGTATTGTTGTTTTCAGCATTATTTGTAGTGTTGGTGTTGGTACTGTTGGTGACGCTTGAGGTGGATGGATTAGGAATGTTTCTCATTTTTTCAATAATTTTTCTATGGTGTTCTGCAGTAAGTTTCAAATATGGTTTCAGAGATTCAGATGATGAGTGGCCTGTTATTTTGGTAATTTCTTGCAAGTTTGCTCCAGAGTGCGACAAGATACTCACAGCAGAGGAACGATTTGAATGATTCGTAATTTTCCTCTTTTTCGTATCTATTCCGATACTTTCAGCTGCTGTACGTGTCCATTTACTCAATGTATTCAAACCAATAGGGCAATTTTTGAACCATTTCCCTGTTTTCTGCCAATCGATATTAGGTGTTAAAAAAAGGCGATTGGTTGTGATATTTGGCGTTCTTTTGCTCAACAGTTTTTCCAAGAGACGTACTGGGCACTTATTAGGAAACTCTTTATTCGGAGCCAACCATTTTGAATCAGTTGTGCGTTGTTCTCCACCTTGTGATGTTTTAGAGAATATTGGATTGTATTCGATAGATTGACCATAATTGTCGAATTCCTTTTTGAAATAGTCGGTTAAGCAAAAGGCTGCTTCATTACCACGCCATGCCAATTCCACAGCACAAATTTGATAAAATTTTTTCTGCAAACCATCTGGTGTATTTTCATCAAAACTTAATATAATTCTGGTTATTTCTTTCTCGTTAAGAGCGGCTGAGCTCTCTTTTTTTCTGTCGGGAATTGCTTGTAATTTCTTTCTCTTTGCTGCACGAGCCTTTCTTGCGTTCTCGAAAATAACATCTTTAAATGGATTTATTTCTCTTTCGAACTCTTCATGAAACTTTTTCTGTAAAAGTTTAGCAGAAATATTCCAAATGGTTTTCACTGTACTCTCTTTATATTCCTTTCCGTCTGCACGTTTCATATTGAATGCCCAATCCTTCAGAATATCTGCTACTTTTTCATTAGAAATATCAGCAGAAAGTTTGTAATTTCGATGTTCACAAAACACCGTAAACTGCTACCAAACATAATTATGTGTTTTTGTGGTATTTTATGGTGTTGCATTTTCAATTTCTTGATCAATTTCACCACATGAAACGAAACCAAAGCGCTGCATTTTGAAGAATTAACTGACATTTCATTGAACTTGCCCGCTACTATGGAAATGATTACAATATGGCAGGAGGTGAAACACCAAACGATTATCCTAGCTTTCTATTTGCCTGAATAATTTCCGAAATCACTTCAGTTGGAAGTGAAGTGATTTTGACAAATAGAACATGCCTTTTTCGTATGACAATCAACAAAACGATAAGGTTTGAAATCAGAGTACCATCGACGATAGTTAGGAAGGAAATTCTAAAAGTAAAATAAATTATTAATTACTAGAACTGAAAACCGAGGATAATAATTCACTTTCTGTTATGTTTAGAAGTGAATTGTAAACTTTCACCAAAATGTTAGGTTATGTTATTGTTATGATGAACTGAAGTGATTGTGGAAATTAAACTGATTTTGTCAGAAAGCAACATTAGTTGGAAGTGATGCGCATCAGTTCAAAATCACAACATTGTCAAATAGAACGCGCATCAACTGATTTTGCATCAGTTTGGAAGTGATGCGGCCTCAAATAGAAATCACGTCGTCAAGGGGTATATTCACTTATCAATACGCAGTAACTACGTAAAATTCGTGGATTTGATTGGTTTTCAAACACATGAGTTATATAATCACGATTATTTAGGCAAATAATTCGTAATTTTAATCTGATTGGTACAATTAAAAAATATATTAATCTCATAAAAAAACTTCGCATTTTTTGATAGATTCAAAAATATTTTCCGGGAAGCGAGACGACATGTTCTAAAGGCTCGAAGTACTTCTTCACGATTTGGTTTTTCGGCCGGTTGCACCTCTAAATCAACGCTGTCGCAATGTCTTGAACGAAATTCGTTAAAAAGAGAAATTCGTTGTATAGACGTTCTCTATAGGGAAGTTCCACTGTAGTTATTCGAGTCACTCTTCTTTCTCATATTTGTTTCCAAAAAATAAGCCAGTGTTTGTGTTTTAAATGTGCTGTAGTTTACATATACCATCCAGGTTCCATATATTGCTTCCATCGCGTTGACAAATTATACACGGTGTAGCTGAATAACACCGAAAAAATGAAAGAGATAATTAAACTGAAGTGGGTATTTAGTATACAATTTTTTGCGAAACCTCCCCCGGAAAAGTTACACCCCTCCGAGTAGAAGTATGATTTGGTTGGCTGTTGTTCAATAATAGCCTTGTTTATGTAACTCTAGTTGTCTAATGAAGTGTAGTTCGGGGAGTTAGCTCACAGAGGGAGTTTTGGTCAACTTCACTATTTGCTTCTTCTTTTTATATATCCCCATCTTCGTCTACACTATTTAGCAACATTTGACTTTCTTAATTCGCGCGCAATGAATTCGTAGTAAAATTCAAATTGAATGTATGAATGGGCACATCTAAACCAAAGCTCCCTCTGTGAGCTAACTTCCCGAACTAAACTTCATTGGACAACTAGAGTTACATAAACAAGGATAATAGTTTATTATGCAACGAGCGTATAATGATAGCTATTATTCGCGAGGTGAAGGCAAGTGGCCCAAATCACTGAGTGACTAACAGCCATTATGCGCAAGTATCATACTGTACTTTATCCACGTCTACTGAATATATCTCTTGAAGATTTTAACATTTGGCGACCGCGACAGAACCTTTTATGACAAGCGTGGAAAAAGTCAAGTTGACACATGAAAAAATTTTTTAGAACTGGTCATTGTATATTTTGTAATAAAAAAGCTTTAATTGGTATAATGAAAGTAGATTTGTCCATTGTTTAAGGATTTCTCCTTAAACAATGATTTGGCCCTCGATTGACTAGGTATATCCATATTTGTTAGTTGGAGTACTTTAGAATACTGAAAGAACACCAATTTAAAGAATATTATATCGAAGCTCAATCTATGGAGCATCTGACAGCAGTGAATTTCAATCTCATTATTCCCTTGTGATTAATGGGTATTATTAAGGCCGACCACAGAAACGTACAATGGATGGATTTTACAATAGTTGTGGATAAAATACTAATTAACATTAGCTTGCAATACATTCATGTTTTTCTGGAGAATGCTTGAGTTTTGAAAAAAACTCAAAATAAATAAAAAAAATCGTCTATGAAGTGGGCTCTTCAGCCATGTCTTTTTTAACGTTTTCTGAGCATACTTCAGGTTTGAAAAAATTCCAACATGTGTAATTTCATTGACATATATTATGATTATTACCTACCAAGTTCCGTGTCCTCAGCTCAATATATAGGGAAAATAAAGGGGAGGTTTTCCAAAAAAATTTATTCCAAATACCCACCTTAGTTTTCTACAAAAAATCACCCCTCCATTTTTTTTAGGTGTTATTCAGATACACATGTATATTGTTACCGGGTATTTCGCGAAAATCCAGAGTTGCGAAATATCTCTATTTTCTATTTCGTTGAAAACATTATTTCGGGAACTTTTCGCGAAGAACCCAATGACTTTAATTATGTTTTCCGCAAATTCGACATTTCATCAGATATGTGTATGAAACTATTCAAATACCTACAATGACCTATACTAAATGGCCCACTATGTATATTCCAATGAATTATTTCAGCCATTTCGAAAGATACAAATTTGAAAATTTCATGTTCTGCATTTCGTTCGAGGAGCCTTTATTTGAGTGAAACGAAAATTGAAAGTCACTTCCGGTTTGACAGGATTGATTGATTTTTCTATTTCATACAACACCTTGTATATTTTTTGCAATTTTTGATTCCTAATTAAAAATGCCTTTTCAACGATGTATCACACTTGTGTTTAAGTTCTGATTGCATGGAGGAAACGTCAATTTCAATATCAAACTGAAGGAATTGCAGTAGGCTACGATATTTTGTGTACCTAATATTGATTTTGATAATAGTTGACAATCCATGAAAGCATGTGAATAAATTATTGTAAAATCCGTCCATTGTACGTCTCTGTGCTCAGCCATAATAATACCCATTAATCACAAGGGAATAATGCGAGATATCAATCACTCCTGTCAGGTGCTTCATAGATTTAGCTTTTATATAATATTCTTTGAATTGGCATTTCTCCAGTACTCTAAAGTACTCCAACTAACAAATATGGGTATACCTTGTCAATCGAGGCCAAATCTACTATTATTAGATATACAGGGTGATTTTTTTAAGTGTTTCATTAGACGTTTTCGAGGAAGGAATTGTAATACAGATTCAAGATTTTGTATTTTCGTTTAAGAGTACATGAACTTTAATTGTAAAATATTTTCAAGAGGAATCTACTTCCGGTTTCACCGGAAACGAATGTAACTTCGTTATTTCAAATGCAACACCCTGTATATTTTTACATATTCGAATTCTTCGTTCAATTCTACACTGATTTGATGTATGATTTGTGCAACCACTCAAGCGGTTCTTGAATTATAGCCTGATTATCAAATTTTTTGAAAAAAAGGTTGTCACAAATTAGTGTCCATATCTTCAAAATCCTTCATTACAAAAATTTCTTTTTGCGAAAGTTGAACAGAAGAAAGTACGCTGATACTGTTTCTTGTATAACTTATGAGGAAATATTATACAGGATGTCTGAAAAAGGGCCCCAAAGTAAGCCTCAACAAAACTATAAAATCTCACTTTTTCAAATAACAACCCTATAATTTCGTAATTCCAATCGATGGCTCGTCAAAAACCAGTTAGGGTGTCCCGAACATTTTATGCCTCTAAAATCAGTAGTTTTGCCGTTATTGAATAAAATTCGAATTTCAGGATTGAATCAAGGTTTCTTAGTCTAAGCATAGATTTATTAGGATAGAAGTTTTCAAGAAGATGTCTGTTGATTTATAATGCATTTTAGAGAACTGTCATTTATTTTTTGATTAATCGGGCACTATGCAAAATATGAATTACAGGAACAGTGATGTATTGAATATGTTCTTCATTTATGGTGAATGTAACAAAATATTAGAAAGGGCAGTCAGAACTTTTAACGAAAGAAATCCACATTTACCACCTTTAACAAAATCGAAGTTCAGGAAGTATCAAAACAATTTTCTCCGTAGTGGAAGCTTTAACCCAAAACAGAATCGTGTGAATACAGTAACAGATAATGAAAAAAATCAAATAAATATTCTAGGACATATTCACGCGAATCCAAGAGGTTCCATCAGACAGGTTGCACAGGAATTTTGATTTTAATTTCGTTAAAGTCAGTAAATGCGAATTTCGTTCGTTGAATTTCTGATTATTTTTTCTAGGAATTTGTTACATTTGCCGCAAATAAAGAACATATCCTTGATATATCATTCCAGTGAAATTATTATTGCATGTTTTGCTTAGTGCTTGATCTGTAAGAAAAAGTAAGAATGACAGTTCCTAACATAGCCTACTTCAAAAATGCAAGCTTACAACCTGTCTTTAATCGTGAAATTCGAATTTCATTGAGTAACGGCAAAAATACTGATTTTAGAGGCATGAAATGTTCGGGGCACCATAACTGGTTTTTGACGAGCAATCGATTGGAATTACAAAATTATAAGGTTGCCATTTGAAAAAAGTGAGATTTCATAGTTTTATTGAGGCTCACTTTGGGGCCCTTTTTCAGACACCCTGTATAATATTTCCTCATAAGTTATACAAGAAACAGTATCAGCGTACTTTCTTTTGTTCCACTTTCGCAAAAAGAAATTCTTGTAATGAGGGATTTTGAAGATATGGACACTAATTTGTGACAACCTTTTTTTCAAAAATTTGATTATCAGGCTATAATTCAAGAACCGCTTGAGTGGTAGCACATATCATACATCAAATCAGTGTAGAATTGATCGAAGAATTCGAATATGTAAAAAAATACAGGGTGTTGCATTTGAAATAACGAAGTTACATTCGTTTCCGGTGAAACAGGAAGTAGATTCCTCTTGAAAATATTTTACAATTAAAGTTCATGCACTCTAAAACGAAAATCCTAAATCTTGAATCTGTATTACAATTCCTTCCTCGAAAACGTCTAATGAAACACTTAAAAAAATCACCCTGTATATACCAAAACATTTTTTGTACAACTGCCATTGAAAAAGACATTTTTAATGACAAAACAATGTTAAAATTGATTGTTTACGTGGAGTCGTGTTAAAAATATTTTTAACACGCTTCCACCTTAATTAACGTCACTTTTAACCAGAGAAAACATACACACTCATATCATTTTGAAGTTTATGGTCATTGCAAATTCGCCCATTTCATTATCAAAATAGGGCAGTTGTACAAAAACATTGTATTGTATTTGTGTTAAAAGTGATTTTATTTTGTTCCTGAAATTGTTTAATTCAATCCGCTCATTTCACAAACTTTTTCACTCACAAAATGAAACGTCACTTTTAACACTCATATCAAAAAGAACACTATTTTATTACGAAATATACAATGACCTTCTCCAAAATTTTTCATGTGTCAACTTGACTTTTTCCACGCTTTTCATAGAAGGGTCTTGCCGTGGTCGCAAAATGTTAGTCTTCAATAAATATATTCAGTAGTTATGGATAAAGTATGCTACTCTCGTATAATGGCTGTTATTCACTCGGTCATTTGGGTGTAAACTTCACCTGGTGATAATTAGCTACCGTATACGCTCGTTGCATAATATACTATTTTGCAATTTTTACAGTTCTCAATAGTTGTGTAAGTGTGAGAGTTACTAACATCCAATAACGAACAACTGTGAAAATGAAATTTCAATTGACGTTTTCTCCATCGAATCAAAAGTGAAATACAAAGTGTGATACATATAGTTCCGGTCAAACCAGAAGTGACTTTCAATTTTCGTTTTTCTCAGACGAAGGTTCATTGAACGAATTGTAGAAATTTAATTGGTATCTTTCGAGATGGCTTAAGAAACTCATGGGACCAGACTTAGTGAGACACTCGGTATATTTTTGCACGCATGATGGAAATAGCCCAAATAATATTTCAATAAATGTTCTTTTTCTTTTATCTGATATAGAGAATTATGTAAGGGTTCAGGAGACATTGGATACTGAGGGGAAGAACGGATTGAGAGCTACGTTATGTAATGTCGTTCTCAATTTTTATAATAAATTCAAGTCTATGGTCCCCAGATCCTCTTAATAAATATTTGTTGAAATTGTTTAAAAAAACTAAACGTTTTCTTAGTGTTAATCCATCTCTAATTGTTCTTAATTCTGATAAAGGTAAAAAGACTGTTGTTATGAATGATACTGACTATGATGTTAAGATGAGTGATTTATTGTCTGACTCCACCACTTATACTGTCCTTAAATCTGATCCAAGATCCAAGTGTAAGAATTCAAACTGCCGCTAATTCTTTGATCGAAAACTTGAGGGTTGATGGTTATATTTCAGATAGTGAATCTAAAATAATGAAATGTTATAACGCTGTATCCCCCAAGATATATGGATTGGTTAAAATACACAAAATTAATAATCCACTTAGGCCTGTTGTGTCATGTTGTGGTTCACCTATACATATATAATGTGTCAAAAATGTATGCAAGTTATTGTCTAATATTAAACATACTTTCGTCTATTCCATCAAGAATTCTAGGGATCTTATTGATCAACTTTCAAATATTAGCATTCCTGATGATTATGTTCTTGTAAGTGTTGACGTTGAGTCCCTGTTCACAAATATACCTTAGGAATTGGTTGAGAAGATATTATCAGATAACTGGAGTGACTATGCAGATGTAATCCAAATTCCTCAAAATGTTGTCAAAAATATTGTTAGTTTTATATTTGATAGTAGTTATTGTCAGTATAAGAAGAGGTTTTATAAGCAGATTAGAGGTTCAGCGATGGGCAATCCTGCCTCCCCCAGCTTTGCGGAAATTATAATGAATAATTTGATCAAGTCTGTTATTTCGAAACTTAATATATATATACCGTTTGTATGGGTATATGTTGATGATATTATTATGCCCATACCTAAAGACAGTATTAATTTCGTTATGAATGCCTTTAATAATTATCATAACGACTTGAATTTCACATATGAATTAGAGAATGATAAAAAAATTCCATTTTTGGATTTGTTATTGATCTGTCGTGATAACAAGATAATAACTGATTTGTACTCGAAGCCAGTTTCTTCTGAGCGATTGTTACATTTTAATTCTTTCCATTCACTCACACAAAAAATCGCTATAATAAAGAATGTAAAATATAAAATTCTAAATCTCTCTCATCAGTCATTCCATGAAAAAAATTTCCGTGATCAGGCTGCTCTGCTTGTCAAGAATGGTTATCCTAGTAATTTAATATATAAGATTTTTTATTCACCTATTAGTGCAAGTGATTCTCGATCATCCAGTGATGTTGATAAAAAGACACATTATTGTAAATTAGTTTATATACCGGGATGTTCTCAGCAATTGGCAAGAATAATGAGCAATCTCTCTAACAAAGTAGTTTTTTATTATACAAATAAAACTGTGGGCAAATTGTTCAGTCGACTAAAGGATGGCAATCCATTGATGAGACATTCTAATTTAGTATACAAAATAGATTGTTCAGATTGTGTTGGCAGTTACATAGGCCAAACAAACAGTATAGGGTCGAGAGATTGCAAAAATCATAGTGAGCACAACAGACGCAAAATTAATGACCACTCCTTTGATTTTAATAATGTGAAAATTTTAAATAAAGAAAAGAATTGGTTTTAAACGAACTTTTAAAGAATGGTTTTATCAAGAGAATAAAAGATTCCGTGAATACACGCACAGATATTGGTAGTTTGAGTTCGGTGTATTTTAACTTGATTAATAAGGTTAATGTAGATAATTTATTGCGCGGTAGTTCGTGTTTCGTTTTGAATTTGATGTTTTGTATGTCTCACACATTTTAATGCAGTCTGTCTTGCCCGATGCGTTTGTTTATACCAATACGTTTGTTTGATGTGGTTTAATTTCTATCCTGAGAATGTCATTTTATTGTGTGAACATTTATTTGATGATTTCGATGTATTCGAATGATTTATAACCGCTATTCATGGGTGAGATCGCTTTTTATTTTAATCTTATTGTTTCCTTGGCCGACCTGGCGTGAATTGTTCATGTGTTTTGCTTTATATTTATATCTATATTTGTTGTTATTTTGTCATCTATTTATATTTCATATTTGTTATTGTATAGCGACGTCATTTTATCTCTTTTTATCTTTATTAATACACCATTGTAGATCCATGCCGTTGTTTGTAAATTGGTTTTTGTTTTTAGCCTGATGAAGGAGCTAAATGCTCAGAAACGTTGCCATTGAATAAATTGTATACAACTGTTCTTTGTGACTGAATTCCTCACCATCGAATTAAATCTTCGGAACGATAATTTTATCTGAAATAAATGTTCTATCCTCAAGAATTTCACGTAAACGTAAACAAGACACCAATTCTTTCCAAAACAGTAAATTTTACACAACTCATTTTAAACTGAACCTCTCTGTATACACCTAGTATTCATAGTGTATCTAAACTAGGGAAAATACAATCATTCCAAACGAAGCCCCAGGTTAAACCCATTGAAAAACCCTAAATTCGTCGGTACATATTGTTCGAATTTCCATTTTTATACAGATTCGGAATAACAAATGAGGTCGGCGAATATTGTAGACGTGACATCCAAAGGTCGAGTCATGTGACAACCGAAGGAAAGAGAATAATCTCCATCTGAAAACTCCTTTGAAACCGGAAAGCAATTTTCCGACCGGATATCGTGCGTTTCGGAAGAGTTTATCTTTGCCCGAACGTGGGGACGGAAAATATCTGGATATTTGAGAAACGGTCCTATTTTAGAAGTGACAAATTTCGATGAAACGTTTATTCGAGGGCCGCATACATTTCATTGTTGCTTTGGTTTCTAGATGTTATATATCAGAGAATTTCCCTTCTCAGGGAGTTGTTTTTTCCAGAATGTGTTCCTTTTGAGGCACATTCTCCTAGTTTCATGAGCAATGTGTGTTATTTACGAAGTCAGCTCATTCCACAGAAATCCCAAGAAATAAACACGAAGCAGTTTTCAGATCACCGAAAATTTATTTATTAATTTATTATATAAATGAATCGAGGTGAGGACGTACCTATAAACTTGAATGTATATGAATTAAATAAAAGCATACAATTGGCTCCAAGAAAAAAAATAATAGATTTGAAATGATACAGATGAGTACCTAAGAGAAAAAATGTTTCCTATGGTGACCGAAAGACATGCCATAACACAAACACTCGTTCACGGGTCTTTACGGTAAGCACTTCCACTTGGCATAACTGTTTTTGAAGGCTTTGATGGACTATGATTGGATAATGCTGTCGGGTAGTAGATTCCAGTTATGAAAATATGCGGTGGGGGAAAGTATTGTATTTATTACTGAGAATACTTGAAGTTTTCACGACTTAGTTTAGGTAGGACGTGACCTCTAAGTTGTTGGTGTGTTCAGTAAATAAGCTACGAATTTGCTCACCAAAGTGCTCAGCATTGCTCTAAATAAGAAAATAAGGTCCCCACGCATTCGTCTCCCTTCAAACAGCGAATTTTGACGATGTAACTACAGCTTATTACCATAGTTACATAGTTGACAGTTAATACACGTGTTTTCTGTCAAATCATCACGGATAGATAGTTACATGAAACCACAGCTCGCCAAAATTCGTCTAAAGTATGTCAACTCATGGCAGCACATCTAGATATAATAAAGAAGAGAAGCTATAACATACAATCGAGTAAGGAAATAGTAACCACTGGGCGGGGCTAAGTCGGGAACCAATATGGCGGAAAGTTCAGGGTTGAATTAAGTTGCCAGTTTTTCTGTACACAAATTTAACCCAAAAAATACGACGTGATGGGTCTTTAGGAATCCTGTTCAAATAAGGTCATTGAAATCAAATAAAACATTTTTCTTCAGGCGATAATATACACATATAAAAAGATATTAGATTACCAAGACAGACTAGCAAAAATTACAGTGCACGATACCATTTCATTGTATATTATTAAACAGAAAAAATCACAATTCAACTAGGAACAGACGCAAGAATCACAATTCATCCTAAAAATTCAACGATTGTCAAATTTGACGTTAGGTGGTAGTAATATGGCGATCTGATACCACATTTATTTCAATGATGGCAACTCTATACGTTCCTATCTCTATGTGGCAGCATGTCGATGCTTGTACGACGGTCGGGTAAAGCCATTTACCGATTTGGAAATTCACATCGAAAACATACGATATACAAGGCATCAGACAGAGAATTCTTCCCTCCAGTTGCACAGATGAATAGGCGAGATAATCAAGTGCGATAACTCAAGAATTCATTGTCTTACTGCAGAATCTAGTCTTGTCTCTCCTTATCGCAGTGTGGTAGGGAACCCGCACTACACGTAGAGAATTTTAATTTGTCAGGCTGCCCGTAATACTCGATTCAAGTATTTACTGTTGCCTACCATACTAAAGAATTACGCTCTCTAAACGATAAGAGAGAGACAAGACTAGAATAATGAAGTAAGACAGCTGAATTCAGTGTGTTACAGTAAGTGATTGTCTCGACTATTCATCTGTGCAACTGGAGGGAAGAATTCTCTGTCTGATGCATTGTTATCGTATGTTTCAGATGTGAATTTCCAAACCTGTATATGGTATTCGTTTTGAAGAGTTTCGAGCTCCTGAGCTGTTCCAGTACTTGTGCGCCACCACATGGCAAGCCGTATTTCGAGTTTTTGAGTTACTCAGGAGCACGAAATATCTCAAAACGAATAGGCTATTAATGTATCGAGTGGCCCACCTCTGCGTGTTTTGCAATATGTTGACTACACCAGTCTGGACCGGCGTATTCTAAAGTTGGTCTGACATATGTTTTGAAAATTGTTCCAAAAGTTTCATCGTCACAGCTTCTGAATGATTCATGAAACTTATAGGTTATTTGTTCGGCTTTTGCGGATACTCGTTCAATAAGGACCAGCCAACTGAGGTCATCAGAAACTGTAACACCAAGTAGTACAAAAGTGCGAAAGGAGCAAGTTTTCACTGTCAAAAAAGTGTTGCTTGCTGTCTTCCTTCGT